>JAUTXW010005043.1:600000-946221 GCA_030620095.1 Kuschelorhynchus macadamiae | reverse complement strand
AACCTTAGATTTGGCTAGCGGATTTCATCAAATTCAAGTACACGACAGTGACATTGAAAAAACGGCGTTTATTTTGCCAATGGGCACTATAAATTTTGCGAATGCCATTCGGGCTGAAAACGCCCCGCAACGTTTCAGCGGGTAATGGACAACATTCTTCCTTGGAATTCAGAACAAAAATGCTTAGTATACCTAGATGACATAATAGTCTTTTCTACATCACTTCAAGAACATTTAGAACGATTAAAAAGTGTTTTTCAGCGTCTACGTGAGTCTAATTTTAAAATCCAATTAGACAAATCGGAATTCTTGCGAAAAGAAGTAGCGTATCTTGGCCATGTAGTCACAGCTAATGGCGTTAAACCAAACCCGGACAAGATAGAAGCTATCAAAAAATTTCCGATTCCTAAAACAACGAAACAGATTAAGGGTTTCTTAGGATTGTTAGGGTATTATAGGCGATTCATTAAGAACTTCGCGGGAATAACAAAGCCACTTACTAAGTGTTTAAAAAAAGGTGCCACTATAGAACATAATAAAGAATTCTTAGAATGTGTCGATATGTGTAAAAATCTGCTAGTAAATGAACCTATACTACAGTACCCAGACTTCTCAAAACCCTTTAACTTAACCACAGATGCAAGTAACGTGGGTATTGGGAGTGTCCTCTCGCAGGGTGTAATTGGACAAGACCTGCCTGTAGCGTACGCATCAAGGACACTGAATGATTCCGAAAGGAATTATTCGACAATCGAAAAAGAGCTCCTGGCAATCGTCTGGGCCACCAAGTATTTTCGTCCGTACATATTTGGCAGAAAAATAAATTTAATAACTGACCATAAGCCACTTCAATGGCTTTTCTCCTTAAAGGATCCTAGCTCTAAATTACTAAGATGGCGAATTAAACTAGACGAGTACGATTACAACATAATATACAAAAAGGGTAAATTAAACACAAACGCCGATGCTCTTTCTCGAATTGAACTGCATACAAAAGAGACAACGGAAGACTTCCCACTAAAACAATATATCGAAGAATTTAACCGAGAATTACAAGAAAACCTAAGGGAAGAAGAAAATCTAGACCAAATGTCTACCGTAGCACAAGCTGATGATAATGACCTCGCACAGGTCAATGATATGAGAGCACATAAATCAGCTGACGACAAAACACCTGATGAAAATATGACAGTACACACCAACGAAAGCGAAGATCCTATAGTAGGAATCCCCATCTGCGATATTCCCGTAAATTATGGTTCTAACCAAATAATTATTTCTTCAGTACTGCATTCCCCACCAAAACCAAAAACTACCATTTTATTTGAGAAAAAACGTCGTATCAATATTCAAATATCCGAAAATAACTTTGACCAGGACATATTAACTTTTGTTAAAGAATTAATAATTCCCGATAAGCAATACCACTTATATTTCGAAAAACCGGAAATATACGAGCCATTTTGTGAGGTCATTCGAAAAACATTTAAATGGCCATCTTTAAAATTTAAAAGATGTCTAAATAAATTGATAGACGTCACCGACAAGCAAAGCATTCCCGAAATAATACAAAACTATCACGAATCAAAAACCAATCATCGCGGCATTGATGAAACATTAAACCGAATTAAAGATAAATACTATTGGCCGCACTTAAAAAACTCTGTTCAAACATACATTAACAACTGCGAAATTTGCCAAAAAAGTAAATACGAACGTCACCCAATTAATATGCAAATGAATGTCACACCCACAGCTACCAAACCATTTAAAATCATACACTTAGACACATATACACTTGAAAAAACCAAATTTTTAACTATAATAGATAGTTTCTCAAAATACGCCCAAGCATATGCACTCAAATCTCTCGCCGCCACTGAAGTGGTAGACAAACTACTGTTGTTTTTCTCTCATCACAGTATACCTAAACAAATCATAGTCGATAATGGTACCGAATTTAAAAATACTATGGTGACAGAACTTTTAAATCTACACAAAATTAAAATACATTTTTGTTCCCCTAATCACGCCCAGTCGAATGGTTTAGTCGAACGACTCCATTCCACTATAGCGGAGCATATACGCTTACTTAATAACCAAAATTTTAATAAAACACCAATAACACAAAAAATGATATACGCAGTTCTAGCGTACAATCATTCAATCCATTCAGCTATAAATTTAAAACCAATCGATGTAATTAATGGTCATATCTCCCCAAATGACCCGTTTAATATTAACTTAGACCAAATATTATTAAGTGATTACATTAACACCCACAAAGAAAAATCACAATTAATGTATTCAAATATAAACCAAAAATTAATCAATCATAAAGAAAAACTTATCTCAAAAATCAACGAAAACCGCGATAACCCTGAATTATATAGCCCAGACCAAAAAGTCTATATTAAGAAACACATAAGACAAAAACTCTCTGACAAATTTGCAGATCCTACAAAAATCGAAGCAGTGAATCAAAATCGTAAAACCATATCAACTCAGTCTCATTCTAAAATTCATATGGATAATTTAAAACGCCCACTTAGACAAACGTACAACTTTGACTAAAATATAAATATTATATTTCAGCCTTGTCGGGGCCGTTATCGGAGACGGAGATAAAGTCACGATCAGACAGCTAGACGACAACCCAGGAATTTTGCCGTTAAAACTAGGACAAGCAAAACTTAAAGAATACACCTTCACACTTATACACTATTATGATTTAAATCCCATTATAGTACAAATTAACAAATTACATTATAAATTACAAAACATAACCAACTCCTTAATTACTCACAAGGAATATTATGCTAAGTCGACTAATTATTTAAAAATATTAAAAATTACACAAGATAGGGTAGAAAACAAATTAAAAGAAATTATACCTCATCCTCAACGAAATAAAAGAGGCTTAGTAAATATAGTAGGCTCTGTTTTCAAAGTAGTGACAGGAAATTTAGATGCAGCCGATGGCGAACATTATGAAAAACTAATAAAAGAGTTAGAAGAAAATCAAAGTAAATTGGCGGAAAACATTCGAGACCAAAACTCAATTTCCTCAAGCGTCATCGACAAATTTAACACTACTATTCAACAAATAGGCCAAAATGAAAATCTTATCGAAAATAGAATAAATCAAATTAGCCTAATCGTGCAAAAAACTACATATAGGGAAAACATGCACTTTATTAAAGATATTCTAAACCAAATTATCAATTTGTATGAAATCATAGATCTAATCCTACAGGATATTGAAAACTCGATAGCATTTTCTAAATTAAAAATTATTCATCCAAGTATAATAAAATTAACCGATCTGTCAAAAGAAATTACGAAAGTTGGAAAAATAGTAGGTTTCAATAGATTACCTTTACCCACTGATCTAGAAAATATTTTCCACTATGAAAAACTAATTGAAATTAACTGTTTTATACTAAATAACAAAATAACGTACCTATTAAAGGTACCAATAGTTGCTCCTTACAATTTTGAATATTATCATTTATATTCTGTACCAGTGGCGCACCAGAGTCTGTTTAAGGTTGTCATACCGCATGATAAATATTTAATTAAAAATCAATTACACTACTCTCATCAAGGAACACCATGCCAAGAAATACAGCCCAATCTGTTTATCTGCGAAAATGAAGAATTGAAAGAAATAGACCAATGGAGCCCCTGTGAAGTTCAGCTGTTACAGCCCAGTACAAGCACCTCCACATGTAAACAAGTTGACGTCACTGTAACACGACCAGTCGCAAACCAACTAGATACTTCTAATAAATGGTTACTCATTGTTCCTAAAAGTACAGCCATCGACATAAAATGTTCCCAGGAAGAAGAACATCAGAAGTTACACGGAAGTTACCTAGTTACTCTGCCGACCGGTTGCCGAGCCAAATTTGATGGAATATCATTAATCAACGACGAGAGTCCAACCAAATTCGAGAAACAGCCAATAATCTTTCCTGATTTTGAAAAAACGCAGCCATACCTACCACTACTGAACTTAAGCATTCACTTGCAAAAAATTAAGCTAGATGAATTACATGCACTAAAGAACAAGATTTCAAAAAACCAACCACGAATTATTTTTGACAAAATCTCAAAATTACCCAGCTTATGGACAATTATAATTTACATTATTTTAATTATACTATGCGGCTATGCATTGTGCAAAGTGATGGTTCAAAGAAAGTTCTTCAAGAAGACAACCACCCAGCCAGAAGCTAGCCGCCCACCAATTGAACTACCCCATACCAGGTGTAGTTAAGTCTGAGGAGGGAGGAGTTATGTCACGTTCCATCCCCAAGAACTGCTGAGCCAGCGGATCCTATGTCAACGAGGCTGTTATAATATTACGCTTCAGCGGAACCGGGCCAGTCAGTTAGAAGCATCCATTTTTATAACTTATAAATTTGTACTTTTAATATAGACATTTTTTTTGTAAAATAAAGTTTTTAAAAAGGGAAACCGTCGGTCGTGTTAGTTAACTCATGCAACAAATGAAATAAAAAAATGCTCAGAATTTAATAGACAAAAAAAAGTCAAATTAGCTATGGCAAATCAAAATATTTCTTATAAAGAGGCCGAGAAAAACTGCCCTCAAAAATCCTTTGCTTCCGTTGTTGCTCAAAATAGCATAGATCTTACAGAACTAGATCATCCGGTTGGTAGTGGATCTCAAAAATCAAGTTTTAATAATAATAAATCGACAGCTTCCTCAAGATATATGCAAATTAAAACACCGACAAAAAGAACAAGATTAACAACAAATAATCCTATTTTAGAGCAACACAAGCAAATTTTATTAGAGCATAATATGTCACAGTGTGAAAATTCCCTATTAAGTAGCAAAATTTATCAGTCTAATTTAAATAATCCCGTAAAAGAAAACTCACAAGAAAGTAGTCAATTCTTTAATTCAGAAATAATTGTTGAAATCGTGCTTTCAATCTTAGATACATTAAAACGAAAAAATAATTTCAATATCAAGAAAGAGGAGCTTGTAAATCTAATAAATTTAAAGTTTGTATTAAACCCTATAAATTAAAAAAAAAGACTAAAACAAAAAATAAATGGATAACTTTAATATCTGTCAGTGGAATTCTCGTTCAACAATATCCAATAAAGCAAATTTAGCAATTTTACTAGAACAAAACAAAATTAGTATAGCTTTATTATGTGAAACGTGGTTTAAACCAGGTCATTATGTATCATTTTCTGGCTACAATGTGGTCAGAAGAGATCGCATTGATGGCAAAGGCGGAGTAGCGATTTTGCTGAAAAATAATATCCAATTTTCAGAGATTTCAGGTCCACACTTCAATAATATAATGTTTGTAGCAGTTAAGGTTCCTTTAAGTAATGGTTCATTTTTGTCTCTTATTTCACTGTATATAAAACCACAATCCAAAATATCAACTTTAAACTGGAATAGATTTTTTTCGATCTTTACTAATCCTTATATAATATGTGGAGATTTTAACGCACATCACATGGCCTGGGGCAGTCACGGAAATGATGCTGCAGGCAATTCTTTACTAGAAGCAATAAATGATAGCAATTTAATATTTCTCAACAACGGCTCATTCACACGGATTAATCCATCGGGTGGACATAACTCTGCAATAGATCTGTCTTTGACGGCCCTTTGCCTGCAGGATGTGTTGGAGTGGAATATTTTGGAGGATTCATTTGGTTCAGATCACTTGCCAATTATTATTTCTTGTCAACTAACACCCAGCCTTGCTACTACTAATAGTCACAGAAAGTGGAACTTAAAAAAAGCCAATTGGGACTTATTTTTTGTTGAAGCTATTTTAAATTTTTCAGGACAAAGAAATATAAATTACGAACAATTTACTAAAATTTTAAATAACATATTAGAAAAAACAATACCAAATATGGCACAGAATCGTAAAAAATATAGTAGTGGTAAGTCGTGGTGGAATCAGAAGTGCTACAAGGTTGTAGACGAGAGGAAAAAAATGTTTTAAATTGTATAAGTCAAATCCTAACATGCACAACTTAATTCAATATAAAAAAGCAGATGCCTTAGCGAAAAAAACAATTAAAGAAGTAAAAAAAGAAAACTGGAAACCAAAATTCTTCCATTAAAACAGTCTGGACTAAAGTAAACAGCTTTAAGAACAGAAAAAAAGAAAATAGACTTCCAATTTTGGCAGATCATCGATGGGTTGAGGAATTTCATGACAAACTAGCCCCACCATATGCAATTTTTCAACCAATGAGTCTTTTCAACCACAATACTAATAAGAATTATTTTTTGGAAAAATCTATAAACTTGAACGAACTTACGAGGGCTTTAAAACAAAACAATAACTCTGCACCTGGCTTGGATCAACTTCATTACTCCATGTTATATAAACTGCCAGACGTCGCCAAAAGATTATTGCTCCAAATATTCAATGACATACTTGAAGGAAAGCATAATATCCCAAAGGAATGGAGAGAATATATCGTGGTTCCTATCAATAAACCACGCAAAGCAGCAAATCTGTCGACATCCTATAGACCTATTGCCTTAGCATCCTGTGTTCTTAAAACATATGAAAGGATTATTAAAAATAGATTGGAATTTTGGATGATGAAAAATCATTTGTTTCCAAAGACTCAACATGGATTTAGAAGAGGAGCGTCTACCCAGGAAGTCATTGGTGAATTGGTAACAGATACAATTAGGATTCACGAAGAACCAGTCCACCTCGGCTGTCTTTTTGGATATCCAGGGAGCTTACGACAATGTTGTATACAATGTTCTTGTCGAAAAAATGGATAAAATTGGAATCCCTTTAAAAATAGTAAAAAACTTATACGACATTTATCACAGCCGACAGATATCAATACGAACAAATGAAGGATTATCTAAAGCAAGAGAAACAAAAATTGGACTCCCTCAGGGCAGTATACTAAGCCCACTATTGTACATAATATATACATACGATCTGGAACAAATTTTTAACAACGGTAACGTGAACATTCTTCAATTTGCTGATGATATATGTATCTACACGACTAATAAACCTCCAGAAACATGCCATCAAAATCTACAAGAGCCTTTTAGCCAAACATAAGTTTGGTTAAAAGAGAATGGACTAAACCTTTCTCACGAGAAGACAATAATATGCAATTTTACTAGTAGAAGGAGACAAGATACACAAAACATCAATTTAGGAGGGATAACCATCAATCAAAATGCATCAGTTAAATATCTAGGACTTATTTTGGACAAAAAATTAAACTGGAAAGACCAAATACAACATCTTATAAAACGAACAGAAAATTGATTAAATGTAATCAGAGCCTTCAGTCACAAAAAGTGGGGAGCGGACCCTAACATATGTCTCTTATTTTACAAAGCCTTCATTGGTTCAATCATGGACTACTCTAGCATTTTTTATGGATCTGCAGCTCAAAGTCAAATAAATTAGAAAAAATAAAAAACAAATGCTTAAGACAAAGCATGTGTTTTTTGAATAGTACCCCTATACCCGTAATTGAGGCTGAAACAATGGAACCCCCATTAGACTTAAGACGAAAATTTTTAACTGATAAGTTCCTTTTAAAATTAACATCCAAAAATAGTATCTTAATTAATAAAACTAATCAACTTACAATATTTTGTTACACACATTCGTATTGGAGAGTAAAACAACTACTCTTGTTAGTACACAGTTATTCTTGGATAACCCAGAGAAAGGAAGACATTTACGGCAATATTACTCTACCATACTTTCAATTAGAATACTCCGCTTTTGAAATCCCCCAAAAAATTATTTCAGAGACAGTATGGAAAAAAACCAGTTAATTTTAAAACATACTTTTCGATAACAACAAAGCACAAATTGGGTGAATTACGAGCAAATTTTCACAGACGGATCGGGTTTAAATCGACAATCAGGGTGCGCCTTTTATCATAAAAATAAAAAAATTATTAAAAAATTTCATTTACCTGATGGTACCTCTATCTATTCAGCCGAACTCAGGGCTATCCTTGAATCAGTTAAATATTGTGCTAATTTTACTGAAAATAATAGGTTCGTAATATTTTCTGGTAGTCAAAGTGCATTATTAACATTATCCAACTGCTTGGATGTTCCACCTGTCAACTATCTGGTTACCGAAATAATAAACTCCTGCATAAAGCTAAAAGATATGAACAAACAGGTTTATTTTGTCTGGGTAAAAGCACATGTAGGCATTCCTGAAAATGAGCTTGTAGACCAAGCAGCCAAGGAAGCCACTGTCAATGGATCATATTTAAACTTTAAATTACCTCATACAGATTTTGTTAATATGGCAACAAGGAGAATGATGAATGATTGGCAGGTGCAATATTTAATGACAGAACTAGGATTAAAATATAAAAATAACTTTCCAAATTTATGTAAAAAAGTATGGTTTCAGAAGGAATCAGATAAAAATGTTGTCAAAACTATTTCTCGCATCAGAAGTTTTCATGCTTTATACCCTGTACATAAGAAAAAAATTGGCCTTCAAAATCAGGATAACTGTGAATGTGGTGAAATCGGAGACTTAGAACACATAATTTTAAATTGTCCCAGATTTAAATCCCCCAGAGAATTTTTTTTTTAAATCTATCAACACTGGTGCAATTTCCTTTTAATTTAAATAATTTAATTGCCCTAAATAATATATATATATATATATATATATATATATATATATATATATATATATATATATATATGTTAGGTTTTATAAACGAAGCAAAACTGAAGTTGTAGCTGAGCCATTACTTGAATATTGTTTTAGCATAAGTAAAAGATACATTGAAAAAACAAACCCATAAAAAAAAAGAAATAAATAACTTAAAAAAAAAGGAAAAAACAAACGAATGGAAAAAAAAATCAGAAAAGAAAAAATGTAAAAAAAAATAAAAAAGTAAACATCTTTAAAAACATAAACTAACAAAAAAAGAAAAAAAATGTTAATATAAAAAAAACAATAATAATAATTAGAGCTAAAATATATGATGACATTGTGCACAAGAAAAAGTTTTGTATAGAATAGTATATGTATGTATGTATATTTATAGAAATGTATATATATAGAATAGTTTGCTTGTTAATGGGATTTCCGGAAAATTGGATTAATATCCAAGTAGAGCGAGATAACGTAAATTATAAAAAAATATATATACTATCATAGTCATAAAGAGAGATGCTGGCAATTTGGTTTACACCACAGCCATAAAACATATACACACACACATTAGCCAGTCATAAATATCACTTTTCTTCCAGGATGAAGTAGGTTGTTTATTTAAGATTCTTGAATGATAAGATGCATTGTCCAGAATGATTAAAGATGGAGTATCTAAATTTGAAATCAGTTGTTTTTTTAACCACTTTTCAAACAGTTTACAGTTCATATTATCATGGTAGTCCATACTTTTGAATGTTGAAGAAAACAGTAAACTTGCACCTGGGAGAAAGCCTGTTGAAGAAACTGCACGCAAAATGATGGACCGTTTTCCCGTCCCACATCCCTTTTTTCTCTTGACACTTTTTACAGACTCGTCCTGCCAAGATTTCGAACCACTTCCATCAGAAAATATCCGAGTCTCGTCTAAAAATACCACTTTTCTAAATTTTGAATTAATATTTTCCGTGTATTTCTTTAAAAACTGTATACGCTGACTTGCTATATGTGGCAACTCGCATAAAAATCTTCGGTTACAGTCCTTTTTATATCGAAAACCCAACATTTTTATTAATTTTTACAACAATTTTAGCACAATTTCTAATATGCCTCGTACTTTTCCTGTCTTTACGCAGCATAGACAACCACCGGAAATTTTTCTCGTACTCGATTTTCCTTTGAAAATTATCCCTCGTCGCTGCGTACTCTAAAAATGTCCGATACATAAACATCCCAGCCCCAAACACATTAAGGTGAATGAGCAGAACTTCTATTTTTAATTCGGTTAAAAATGATCATCCATTTCAAATAAAAAAGCACATAAAACTCATTCTTATGTCAAAGTTGAAATAAAATCTGAAAAATCGAGTTTAAGTTTTACAATTTCGATTACATATACAGTTGACTACTTTATGGATCCTCAAGATTTTTTACAGCGTCTTTGGCAGGGAGAATCATGGCATTAGCACACATCCGAGTAGATTTTCCGGCGAATAAAATTGAAGCGCATCGCTGGTCATTGTTCGGCTCATTTGTTTAGCTTCTTTTCCGATTTTTCTGTATTTCTGAACTAAGGAGTTTTATTTCCATGCGGATATTTCGCTAGTAAAACTATATTAAGATTATTGGTTCGTGTTTTATCAACGGCTATTGAAATATGCATTGGCAAGGGAGATTGTTTAAATTAATTTTTTTCTCAAAATTACATTAAAATCGTCTTTTTTATGACGATTGACAGGCCCAAAAAATGTACTGTTCCTGTCTTTACGCAGCATAGACTTATGGAGTTTTTCTCTAAATGTGGTTTCTATTCCCGCAGTTTTCATGTATGTTGGAACTGAATATTTGAAGATGGCAGGAAAAAGAAAATGCTTCTAAAGTCTAAAGAAAAAAAAATATGGAAGATGAGAAGGAGGAACCGCTCATAAGAGGCCAAAGTAAGAATCTTCGATGCTTTAAGGCTTCACATATCGATAAATTACCTCTCCAATGAGTCTCAAACAAAAAAGCGTGGATGACGAAAAAATGAAGAAACAGGATAGAAAAGTGGTATTGTTTCTGGACAACGCAACATCTGATCCCAAAATGGATAATGTCAAACTTATTTCCAATGCTATTTCATATTGCCAACCTTTGGAGCATGGTATTATCCAGATTAAGGACACATCTGTTAACTCGAAACAGAGAGAGGGTATTGAAGATATTCAAGAAACGAATGAAACTAAGCCGATTTGGAAATTGGGGACTATTAATCTAAAATTGTTTCGGTGTAAAATATATCAAGACTATTTGAAGTGTGCGCCAGTTTGAGAAACTTTTTTATAATATCTTGACATGTCTACAAATATTTCGCAATTATTATTAAAATGTGAATCTGACTTTTATAAAAATAAACTAAAACATATTAAACAACATACACTATCGAGATGTATAATCGTTATGTAGGTGCAGATTATACACATTTTAAATTTTGTTTTATCACATTTGATTAATGAATTTAAAAAACATATTTAAATTATACATGTGTGTACCGATCAACAACTAAACAAAGTAAAATGCAAACCAATTGTTTAATTATTTTCTTTCAACCGAGCACCCCTCTTCTATTCCCTGAAGGTAGTCGTTATTGAGATGTTTTACTGTATAAAATAGTTATTCCCCTATTAATATGTTTTTTATTGCCGTTACCTAAAATAACAACTTATTTAACGGGTTAAAAAAACGTCAGATTTCCAATTTTTATAACGACTTAATATTAAGAACATTGTAAAAAAAACCTGATTAATAACGAATTCAACATAAATTAATCTAAGACATTTTTCTGCAGGTTTTTAACGTTTTAAAGCAAGAACGACTTGAAATCTTTCAGGTTACCGCGCTAAAAAGTCACTTACAACATTGTTTCCCTTAGTGACAATACCCCGCATCGAATATTTTTCCAAAATAAAATACTTTTGCTATTAAAAATCCACTTAATTTTACATTAAAACCCTTCTTACTACTCTCTAATATTTTTATTTACCCCAAAAACCCAATATTTAAAACTCACGCTTACAACGACGCCACTCTTGAATACGTAAAAAAACACAAAATATATCATTAGGGGTAACTACTAATGCTTAAACTGCACCTCCGGTACTTTTTTTAACATTTCCAAATATTGAACAGAACTAGCCATTAGTTAATAGAAATCCATTTTAACTAATTAGGAGTTTGACAATTTGGTTCCTCCAACAATATTTATTTTTTAATTTAACTACAAAATTCATTTTCATAAGATGCAACATCCACACAAAATCATCAGAGACAGCTATAAAGATCGCTAGAACAACGTGGATAAAAGAAGAAATAAAACAACATTATAGGTCTCTAAATGCAGTTAACTCTAAGTTAAAATACTTGTACTTAACTTTAACATTGTTACATTTTTTAGAATTCGTTGTATTATATCACAATTTTAGGGACGAGGTGAAGTTCTTTGGTGATAAGGTCTTTCGGAGACGGGGTAAGAAAATTCAAAATTTAGAAGGAGAAGAAATGTCGGCACTTAGATTTATTAATTTTCCCGAATATGGGCTATCGATAGGCTCTCATTTCAATTTTCATAAAAGGTTTCTAAACTTAACAAACATTACTTTTATACTTGGAGAAAAACCGTTACTAAATTCTAACCTAAAATAAAACTTCTCTCAAAACATTAATTCTAATTCCAAAGAAATGCTGGCTATTGAAACAGAAAATATAATACAAACTACTGACACTGACATCTCAAAGAAAATTATTCTAAGAGCAAAAATTATAACATTTCTAAATTCCAATAGTCCTACCAATAAATATTCAAATTTTAAAAAATCTTTACCTAATTCATTAAAGGAGAAAATTAGTTCGAATGACCTTATTGTAACCAAAACAGACAAGGGTTCATGTCTAATGATAATGAGAAGAGCTGTACTCTGAGGATTTTGAGAGTATCAATAGAGACCCTACTAACTCTTTCTTTACAAAATTAAAGGCGGTACTAAATCAAACTTTGTGCACTTTACAATACTTTAAAATTAAAAAAGAAAAATTGTACCCTATGAATCGTAGAATCCATTATTTTTTTTTATGGTTTACCTAAAGTGTATAAAGAAGGCTCACCTATTAGGCCAGTGGTTTCTTTTATTGATTCGCCTTGTTAACATCTTTCATCGTGGCTAAATAGAATTCTCAGAGAGGTGACGGGTTTTCAAAACTCATATTCGACTAAAAACTCAATTGAATTTGCTGATTCTTACAAAAATATTAATATTCCTAGTGATGTAGTTCTTATTTGATTAGATTTTATAAAAAAAAAAACATAAAAATCTTTTCCCCAGTATACCATCTTTGGAATGTATTCACTTGGTGAGAATGTTATTGAAATATAAGAATATCCCTAATTTAATTATAGACCATCTTATTTTACTTTCTATTAAATGTGCTAAATCAAAACTTTTTTCAGTTTAATGGGCAGCTTTTTCGACAAAAAACAGGTTTGGCTGTGGGCTTTTGTCTTTCTCCCTTCCGTAGCGAAATTTTGATGCAAAACTTAGAGAATAAAATTACGAACTGCCCATTTTCGAATTCTCTACTAATTTATAATACGGAATAATAGTGAAAAGGAACTGGTCAATTTTTTAAATTTCGTCAATAGTTACATAATAAAATTTATTTTACATTAGAAAAAGAAACACAAAATAAGTTATCTTTTTTAGATTTGTTACTTATTAGAAAAAATAATAAAATACATTTTGAAATTTACAGAAAACAGTCAGCTACTGATAATATAATTCAATTTACTTCTAATTCACCCTACTCACATAAACTTGCAGCATTCAATTCTTTGTTTTTAGGTTATTTAAACTTCCTTTTTCTAAAAATGTTTTTTATATAGAACTCAACACAATAAACCAGATAGCAGCTAATAACGGTTTTTCTATATGTTCCATCAATAAGCTTTATTTTAAATTTGTTAAAACATATAAATTCTCTTATAATATAATACACGCTAGGTCTAACAAAAATAACAACCAATATAGATGTATAACATTCTTTGGTACTATTTCCTTACAAATGGCAAAATTCTTTAGACATTTTAACATTTAAAACTGTAAACTCTCTAAAAAGACTTTAAGGATAAGACTGATAGCTTCTCAAAATCTGGAGTATATTTCTGCTGTGTATGTTGGCCAGTCCGGGAGGAAGATATCTATTAGAGTACAAGAACATGTAAATCTATTTAATAAATATAAAAATTCGGAAATAACGAAGACTAAATCTGCATTTGCGAACCACATATTAGCTTCAGGACACATCTTTGCTATACTTTGAAATATAAATATGTTACATGAGTGTTCCAAGGGAAGGAAATTAGATTTATTAGAAAAAATGGAAATAACTAAAGCCAAGAAAAGTCCAGTTCTCACCTGTGTTAATGACTTATTTAATTTCGAACATCATCTCATCTTCAATAACATAAATAATAATTAGCATTGTTTATTTAATTTTAACCTTATTTACGGACCAGTCATGTGACAATTGCCACTGACATGTATTCTTCTTTTATAGTTTTATTAACACACTTAACTACATGGGCACCTAAGGGTTTTTAAAATATTTCACTGAGACCAAGACTTTGTGTTTTATTTAATAGAATAACTAACAAGTGTTGTCGTTTACTTAGTTAACAGTTCCAAACACTTTAGGAAAATCCTACAATTTTTGGGCACTCTACTCTAACACGAACAAGCCTTTTAAGCTCTAAAGTTTTGACACCTAATGATCAATCATAACACGTTCCTATGATAAAAAAACCCCGCTAAAAATTATCAACTTTTTGTGATAAAAATATGCAACCAAAATTATAATTATTATCGTTGTCTAAAGGATATTATTGATTTTTTCGTGAATTTAAAATATTGTATATAACTAATGGCTAAACAGTGTTTTTTTTACTGGTGCTATAATGCCGCACATCGTAAGAAAAAACGCGTTTTTACACACTTAATAATAATTACAATTTTCACAAAATAAATAATTAATATCGTCAAGTTCAAAATATTTAAATCCAATTGCCTAGCAAGCTTGGTTTAAACATAACCGAATGCAATGAATCAGGGTTAAAGTTATTTACCATGCATATAGTATTAGATAGAAAAAACATGTCCAAAAGTAGCCATTGAAAATAATAATCTCATGGTTATAAAATCTTCTGTTATCAAGGAAAATGAAATAAAACCACCTAGGTAAATTGGGTACCATGGTGAATAAACAACATGTGCTATATTGGTCAGATGTAAAACTCTATGTTTTCTGAGAGGACCAGACACATCACTAAAAAGTGATTGTATTTAGGAGAATACTAGAAAACCATATCGTATGTTTCCCAGTTTTGGAGCACGGTTTCTAATCTAAATACGCCTCAAAATCCACGAGACGATTCAACAGAGACATTTTATACAATTTCGGATGAAAATTCATTCTTATGTGAGGATTGGAAATAAAATCTGAAAAATCGGGTTTAAATATTACAATTTTGCTTACATATACAATTTACTTCTTTATAGATTCTCAAGATTTTTTACAACCTCTTTGGAAGGGAGATTTTCCGGCAAATAAAATTGAAGCGCATCCCTGGCCAGTGTCCGGCTCATTTGTTTAGCATCTTTTCCGATTTATCTGCATTTTCGGAATAAAGAGTTTTACTTGAATCCGATTGTTTCGCCAGGGAAACTATATTAAGTTTATTCGTGCATGTTTTATCAATGACTATTGAAATATGCATTTGCTAGGGAAATACTTTTAAGTTTTTTTATGAAGAGGAATAGCAAACAAATGATTTCAGTTCAAGAAATTAAATTAATTTGATCTTAAAATGCAGCTTTTCATAAATATGAAATAGTTATTCATTGATTAACGGAGTTTTATTACATGTAAGCCATGCAAGTAAAGTCTCAATGACTAATACGCAATAACTCACGTGCCTAATACAATATTATATCTAAAACTTGCACATAGTCGCATTTTAATTATGAACAATAAAACAAATTAAATTTTAATTTTTATTTTAATGTGCATGTTGAAGAGCTTGAAATGTATTCTTTTGGTATTTTCCTAGATGTTTTCCAGATTTTCAGAATGACAAATTTCCGTGACGAGCTCTTCTATATACTACTTCATTAGTGAGTGAAAATGAATCACGCGGAGAACTCTTTAGCAGCTTAAACTATTTTTACTCGCTAACTGCAATTTTTGATCAATTGAGAGAGGTCATAGTTTTCAGATTTCTCTCTTGCCAGAAGATGGTAGTAAGACAAGTTTGACTATTGTTTCTAACCGATTTCTCCATTTTTACTTCCGTAGATCTATCGAATTCTTAATTAAGAAAATATGGAACCCTCGAAATATTTCAGTTATCGCTCACCTGATTTTAGGCCCGAAATTATGCCCAATTCAATGGTGATATTTACCACATTACCAAAAACCCGTTTTTCAGTAACTGATAAGAACTTTCATTTTGTAAATGGAATTATTATTTTTTATTACATTCTCCAATTCTCGCCACTTCTTATTTGAATCAATTTAAGCAATTTTAAGTTAATGAATTACCTGTTGAAAAAATTACTTGTTGAAATGCCTGCACACGAAACCTTACGTGATAATGTCAGTATTGTCAGCTTTGCTGATTTTCAAAAATTAACCGTTTATCTTGTTATCCATGGTGGGAAGAAAACAAGGTGTGCTCGCCAGACAGCGCATCTACGTGAGACGTGAGGTAGCTTTCGAAAAAAATGCAGGATGCCCTGGAAATAAATGTCAATAAAAATTGTAGGTTAGGTTACTAGTTTGACTACAAACAACAGTTTTTATTTGTTGTGTGCAAAATAAATTTTACCTCGGAAAGAAAAGAATTTTATTGTTAGAGTCATTTGAAGTATTAAGAATCAAAAACAATGTGTCTTGTGAGGTTACTGGTTGCTTCAGCCACAATAAAACGCAGGCCAAATGTAATATAAGGTTCATAAATTTCCTAAAAACTCTGATTTCTACAGTACAGGATGTCCGGATTTGGTTGCAAAAGCAGGGTATCTCGCTTATTTTTAAAGATAGAACCTTGCGGTTTTCACGAACGTGAGCTAATTTTCTGTGAAACTCATGAAGCCGTAAACAAAATTTCATAGCCTTCTTCGTTTATGAGATACAGAGCGAAATAGAAAATTTTGCATTTTGGGACCCCCCTCGTATCTCGGTTATCCTTTAACTTAACGCAAAAGGAAAAATTGCTGCTTATGCAGTTTTTTACGCTGGATCCAGTGGCGTAGTCATACTTTTCATTTGAGTTGTTATTTTTTAGATCTGACCCAAAGTTGTGTTTTTTTAAACGGGACACCCTATATATTTATCCAGAAATTGATTTGTCCTTTTAAAAGCTTCTCAAAAATATAATAGTATGGGTCTATTTTAATAAACAAGAACAAAAATCCTAATTTTTATAATTATCATCCCAAATTTTGCAGTAGGCCATGCAAAACAATGCTGCCTTTTATTTAAAGTCGTTAACAATATCTACATCCTGGCTGAGAAAATTACGGTTTTGGCTAATGCAGAAGCTTACCCTACAAACTCTTGTAGGGCCAGTGAAAAGAGCATAGGGATTCCAAAAACTAGAGTTCAAGAAATTCTAAAAAAGCACAAATACCACCCATCCAAATTTAGGCTCGTGTAGCACTTACAGCCAGGGGATGCAGAGCGTCGGGTAGTCTTCTGCAATTGGTTTCGAGAAAGATGCGATATGGTTAGAGATTTTGAAAGGACTTTTGGTCAGACGAAGCACATTTCAGTAATTCTGGTATACTCAATAGGCACAATAGTAGATTCTGGTCCCAGGAAAATCAACACCAAATATTTCCCAAAAGACAGCAGGGCAGGTTTGGTCTAAATGTGTCCTGCTTCATATTAGGAACACATAAAATTTTATATATTTGGGGGAATTCTAACAGCCAATCGCTATATAGAAATTTTAGAGGCAGCTATACCTGAATTACTTGACAATGTTCCTCTAGCGCAAATTAACGAAATTTATTTTCAACAGGACGGTGCTCATTCACACAATTCTGGAATGACGAGATTATTGCTGGACAATAATTTTACCAATCAATGGATCGGAACAAATGGACCTATAAGATGGCCCCCTAGGTCCCCAGATTTGTCGATTTTAGATTTCTTTCTATGGGGATATCTGGAAAATAGAATTTACAAAGACCACTATGATAATGTTCAAGATTTAGGAAATGCAATAAGAGAAAATTTTCGCTATTTACAAAATCATCCCGTTATTTTGCTTAATTCCCTAAAACGAATACGAAAATTGTGCGAAGCATGCATAGAACAAAATGGAAATCAGTTTGAACAGTTCTTTTGATTTCCTTGGTTACTGTAGTTCTTATACGACAGTTGATTTTTGCTGAAAGGCTTGTTACATAATAATTTATTACTGTTTTGTTCTTGTGTTACATAAATCTAGGTAGGTGGTACTTTTTTGGTGCGAAATTATCAATACATATTTTGATAAATAGATTTAATTACATATTTATTTTGATTTATTGTTAGGATGTAGATATTGTTAACGACTTTAAATAAAAGGCAGCATTGTTTTGCATGGCCTACTGCAAAATTTGGGATGATAATTATAAAAATTAGGATTTTTGTTGTTGTTTATTAAAATAGACCCATACTATTATATATTTTTGAGAAGCTTTTAAAAGGACAAATCAATTTCTGGACAAATATACAGGGTGTCCCATTTAAAAAAACACAACTTTGGGTCAGATCTAAAAAATAACAAGTCAAATGAAAAATATAACTACGCCACTGGATCCAGCGTAAAAAACTGCATAAGTTAAAGGATAACCGAGATACGAGGGGGGTCCCAAAATGCAAAATTTTCTATTTCGCCCTGTATCTCATAAACGAAGAAGGCTATGCAAATTTTGTTTACGGCTTCATGAGTTTCACAAAAAATTAGCTCAGGTTCGTGAAAACCGCAAGGTTCTATCTTTAAAAATAAGCGAGATACCCTGCTTTTGCAACAAAATGCGGACAACCGTACAGAGGGTTTATGCTTGCCATAAATATGACTTAAATAACGGTAAATGTTTGGTTAAACATTTCTAAATCAAAGCGGTTATATGCTAAGCTAAGAATTTTGAAAATAAAAAGAAAAATTAATGATGCTACAGAGATCAATCTGCTCCAGACTTGTTTAAAAACCAATAATTGAAAAAATTAAAGAGATATTACAGATGAGACTGAGGATCGGATTTTGGCAGGCTTACGCGATAACAGAAAATTTGCGTAAACTAGATCAGGTAAAGATTCAACTAAATTGTGTATAAATAGAAAGTAGTAAACATACATTTTTCTAAGGTGTTCAAATACTTGATATTCTCACATACCTACTGTAACCAGATGTCCTCTTTATAAGCATGTGTGTAGACATCTAGTATATGTTTTGCAATCCAATTTATCCGAATTGTTCCCATTTTATTCATGAAAATTACATACAAAAAATCATATAATTATTTTTCTTTACCTTCGGAAATAAAAAGCTAGGACCTTTTCTTTTAGTCGTTGGTTTAGATCAAAGTTATTAGTACTCAGATACAAAAGGGGTGATCTTTGTATATGCTACTGCATCTGCAATTTCATTTCAAAGTGTCAGCTCGAAGGCATGTCAGTATTTAAAAAGAAATAGCTATCCGTTGCCAGCCTTAAGTACCCTTCGAAGGTCGGCTTTAAACATTCAGCTGAATCCCAGGATTTTGTCACATATTATTTAAGGTAATGAGACAAAAGTCTGCAGCATTAACAGACTTGGAAAGGTTATGATCATTATTATTTGGTAGGTAGGTAGGTAATTCTTAAGTTGACATGATTTTCACTTTTAATAAAATGTTTTCGACATCTGGTTATATACTTCTTAAATTATATATACTTTTATACCGTGTAGTGTTAACTACTCAAAACTAATTTCAACTCCAGGAAATACTGAAATCTGACATCAATTTTCATTAGTTAAACTGATAAGTACTGAGTGTAGGTCTCTTAAAGTGTCAGGTATTTCCAACCTCAGATCGTGACACAAATTAGAAATGTGATGTGTAACAAAAAACATTGCTCTATGCAATCTCTTGTTGAAATTTTTTAAAAGTAAAATAAATTTAACCTACCCATTTTCATTTATTTTTAATGTTTATTTTAATGAGGTAATTGCCATAGTTCCTATAAATCTAGTAAAAATAATACTTTAAATAATAAATTTAG
Organism: Kuschelorhynchus macadamiae; assembly: GCA_030620095.1. NCBI lineage: Eukaryota > Metazoa > Arthropoda > Insecta > Coleoptera > Curculionidae > Kuschelorhynchus > Kuschelorhynchus macadamiae. Next base: position 926,181 of record JAUTXW010005043.1, on the reverse strand, counting down.
GTTTGTCTAATAAAACATGTTTTAGTCTTAAATCTAAAAGGTTAGGAAAACTAATCATTATAATAAGATATCCTTAATTACTAAAATACAATACAGATACACCGTAGCAGTAGTTTTACAAACAGCATCTACTCTATCTCAATTCGGCTATGTATCTATAACATCTGACTTTAACACAGCAGAAGTAAACAAGCTTTTGGGTGACTTAAAAATATCAGCATTAAAAAAAAACTTCTTACACATGAGGGATCAAGTGAGTCCAATAATGATATTCTGTCGCTTCACTATTAATTAAAAAATGTACACTTTTACTTAAAACATTACCATTTTACTGCCCAAGTTAAATAAGTATATTCTGTGTAAATGTTTTCTACAGAATTTTACATAAAACTGGAATAAAGTTCAACTAAACGCTTATGGAAGGTATGTTTTTTAAACCGCCCTGTTTTTACTCATTTTCTTTACCTATAATAGACCTAACGGGTGGCTTACAAACTTCCTAGAATGATATACATAGATGGAGGCCTTGAGGTAAGCTACCAATAGCAGAAACAAGAAAAAAAGCTGATACTGGAAAACTTCTATATTGTTATATTGTTATATTGTTTTTAGTTAATACCACTTAATACACAATTGGCAGAGACATAATATTGATTTATTTCTACTATGACAATGCCAGTAATCTAATTTAATATGTAGTTAAATACAAGCATATATCAACACGTTTACATTAGGTATAGCTTCTTTAAACAGAATAAGGGTTTGTACAGTCAATGCTAAAATTTCATCAAGTTCTTCTATACAGTAGCTGAACACTTCCTAGTTTAAAGATTACAAATTCACACAGAATACTTAAAGTAGGACTCTTAAATTATACTTATTATGGTAATTGGAGGTTTTTTGTTTTATTTAATTCTGCCTAGAAGTTCCTTCTGAATGAGGGGTAGGCTCGAGGGTAGGTAACTGTTAAACATTTTCAGTTATATTTTCTTTATTTTGGTAATTTCTATCATGAAATGTATGTTGTTTGTTATCCGTAGTGTATTCATTAGTCAGCATCCATATGTATCGACTAAAACAAAAATATCTAGTTAAGTACATATAAAAACTATTGGAACATATATAATACGTATGCTTAAATAATATTATAAACTACATAATAGCAAAAAACATGTTTTATTCACTATCAATTGTGTTATGTAAGGCCTCAGGGGTCTGGTTTCGGTATTTGTCAAAGTAATTACTCAAATACTTACGAATATTAAGTAACATATTCAGGTACACATAAAATATTTTACTTACTATACCATTTGAAAACAAACATATTTTTTAAAATACTGAGTTTAAAATATATTGCTTGAACTAGTCCAAATAAAAATATTTTTACATACTGCCTTGAATTCTTTTATATCAGTTTAATGACTGTGTATTTACATACATAATCTAGTTTTTTATGAATTTCTTCAAGTAACATATATTTTCTCATTATATATGTATCACTAGAAAATTAAATATTACATACCTGCACTTCAAACGATATATAAGTATATGCCAATAAACAACCTAACGATCTGCAACTCATACTTTCAAAATTCGACGAAAACATACAAATACGTATGAAAAAAAATCAGAAATATATTTTAACATCTACTTGTCAAATTAACGTTCTCTCATAACCACAAAAAACAAAACTGATAAACAAGGTCTAGGGTGATTTTATAATTAACAGCTCATTAAGCGATAGTGTTTTTGCCGTAATCATAAAAGAAGACAGAATTATGACCGATATATGAATTCCGTTAACAAATTTTAGTAAAGGTGTACTGTAATCTTTTGAGGCCTTTATGCAATAAAAACATGGCTAACCTGTCATTTTAATTGGCCCTGGTTTTGCCTCACAATATACGTCATCAAAACTTGCTCGTAGGCACACCTTGTTTTCTTCTCACCATGTTGTTATCCAAAGATTTGAAATGTTACTGATATTGGGCCATGGGGACAGAACGAGAACACAACAAGATGTTTATAATATTTTTAATGACAAATACGCTATTAGAAATCCATTAGCTAGATCTGCTCTAAGTAAAGTTCTAAAAAAAAAATTCGTGAAACTGGAAATGTAATAAAGATTCTGCACACTGTGGCAGACCAAAAAGCTCAACAGATGGTGATAAGAGTCTAGATGTTTTACTGAGTTTAGAGGAAAATCCCCTCTAGAACACTAGGAAAACAAAATAATATCCGTACAAAATAACTCTGGTGCAAGAACTCTCTGAAGATGACTATGATAGACGATTGGAATTTTGCGAGACCTTGATGGAACCCTGCAACGCCAATCCAAATTTTGTTCACAAAATAGTTTTCTCTCTGACGAATCAACATTTTTTTTTAACGGAAAAGTTAATAGGCATAATTGTCGATTTTGGGCCCAGTGAAATTCTCATTGGATACGTGAAAGTCCCAATATCCTCAAAAAGTAAATGTTTAGGCCGGTATAGTAAGTCAAAAAAAATTGGCAGTTGCATAACTAGCTGTGTAAATCAATATCAATGGATGCCAATAATTGGGAAAATTATAAAAATATCAAATTATCATTTGGAAAAAACGGGTTTGAAATGTGACAAGAGCAACTTTTCAAATATTTCTAGTATATTTTGCATAAAACCTTTCTCCTTACATTAAAGTGCCAATTGGTCTGTTCACTCTAGCTAATTTTTATTTAAATAGTACTCAAAAGCAAATACTATGTTTATGAACCCAAAGAAAATGTTTTTAATAGAAACGATCGAAGAATTGGGTACTTTTTATCTGACAGAACTTATCAAACCATTTTCTTAAATTTTGTTGTTTTTAAAAGTAATAATTAATATGTTTCTATGTTTATTAGTCTGAAGAAAATATACTTAAATCCACCAGTCAAAATAATCTATTCAATATTTTGATCTAACCACAACTATTGCAAAATTGGATACGCTTTGTTCGATAGAACTTAACGCTGATTAAATGTATTTTTCAAATTCTATGGAGTTTAAAAGTAGCCAGTATTTTTATTAGTCCGAAGAAAATATAGCTAATTGCATCAGTCAAAGAATATCTATCGTAAAATTGAACAAACAGCATCTGTTAAAAAAGTTCATTCGCTTTATTCGAACACAAAACTATCTACAATATTACTATAATATTCATGAAATTTGAAAAAGACGTCCAACAAATCAATTAGAATAATCCATTCCTCATTCAGGACACATAAAGTAGTGGAATACGTCTCGAACGGACCCTCGAGAAAAATCTCATCCACCACTTTATGCCGGGAAGATGCAATCCGACGACGAAATCTTGTTAAGAGCACTAAAAATAGCCAATATTCCTTTCCGACACAAAGGTGAGAGGATGTAAATAGGGTGCCGCAATAGGGTTGCTTCTGGACCTTTTCTAAGGAGCGGGGCTGCTTGTGACAGATAACGCTATATCTCCCTCCTACAACGCCATTAGTGCTTCGACAATGGATGCTCGTTTGTGCCCCCGACGGCTTTTTAAACAGGTGTCACTGTCACGTTGCACCGTTAATGAGACAGGTTTACGTAAGCAATAATTGCATTTTTAATTTTTGTTAAGGGTAATATAGAGTTATTTAGGCAATCAATCCTTCTCTTGACATTTTTCTTTACTGCGTTATTATTACACACACTTCAGTCAGACTCGAATAAGGCATCAAGATTACAAAAGCAACGAAGAAGCAAACACCGACAGAAATATTAAAATAGTAATACGTTTCAGCCTTTGCGGTGCATCGTCAAACCTTTTATGAAAGTCAGCAGTTTTTGCAAAAATAAGGGGTCTAATATCCATAATTTAATGTCTTACCTTTTACAACTAAATCTACTATAAGCAAAATTAACAAAAAAGTTGGTGATACTGCAAAGGTAAAAGGTGATGTACGTTCTGGCAGACCCTTTGAATAAATAGGCAACAAGAAAGAGCCCCATGTATTATTTTAAATTATCAGGCTTTTGACAGAACTAAGTCATTTTTGGGACCTTATTTTTCTTTTTTACGTTTTGGTTTGTTAACGTGTGTTATCAAACCGTCGTCTTTACACATCTAAGCCTAAGCTTTAGCAGTTTTTATCTAATACACACATGGAATTAATATAAATTTTGATTAATAAGTTGTGTTGTTGGTTATAAAACGTAACGAATACATTTTTGGTCGTTTGCATTATCTTGAATACAAAAATGGTCAGTTGTGTGGCATGATCGTACCCGTATTAAAAGTACAAGGAAGAAAGGAATTTCGTTCCAGCGGTAAGTCCATCTGTATTTTCCTAAGTAAAGAAATTAACTAGACCCTTTTAAAACCGATTTAAGGGCAAAAATTATTATTATTATAATGAAAATCATAATTCTTAAAGTGTCAAACAGTTAGGTTAGTAACCAAGTGGTTAATATAAAAAACACAGTAGCGTAACACTTCATGTAATTTGTTAGGTCAAAACATTTAAATTACCTTAAGTATGTTTTAAAACGGAAGAAAAAAAGTTTGAGTTATAAATTTCTAGAAACGATTTTATGAGCCAAAATAAGTTTTAATATCTAACATTATATTCTCCTATTTTTGGGTTTGATACTGTGCTCAAGGGGAAACAGTTGATTATATTTCGCAACAAATGTTATTTGTTTAACCGTCAGCAAAGGCAAACAAAAAAAAAATGAAATCCTCTTTTGGAGAATTTATTTCATGTTTTAGACTTTTTTTAGGAAACATAAAATATATCCATACCTATCAGCACATGCTTTTTTTTTTAATTTTTATAAACACTCAAGATATTTTATTTTTTTGCAAAAATATAGTATTTTTCTTGTACCTAATCATAATCTAACCTTACATTGTTTATGGTATCCCAAAAATACTAACAATAAAAATTTTAATTCTGTAAGCGTAAACTAACTTAACCAGACCTAACCTAACAATGTATATATATATATATATATATATATATATATATATATATATATATATATATATATATATATATATATATATATATATATATATATATATATATATATATATATATATATATATATATATATATATATATATATATATATATATATATGTATATATCTTATATAGTATTTATTGTTTAACTATTTATTGTATACTAATTAATTCTACAAAATGAACTTATTTTAGTTCATGCTTAGTCTAAGTAAGTAACTTTTTTCTTTCGTTTTAAAACATACTAAAGGTAATTTAAATATTTTGACGTAACAAAATATTACATGAAGTGTTACGCTACTGTGTTTTTTATATAACACTTGATTCCTAACCTTATTGTTTGATATTTTAAGAATTATGATTTTAATTATAATAACAATTATTTTGGCCATTAAATCGGATTTAAAATTGTCTAGATAATTTCTTACTTACGAAAATACAAATCAACACTTACCGGTGGAACGAAATTCTTTTTTTCCTCGTGCTTTTAATACGGCTTTTAATTAGAAATTTAAATTCATACCTATCAGCACATGCTTTTTTTTTTTAATTTTTATAAACACTCAAGATATTTTATTTTTTTGCAAAAATATAGTATTTTTCTTGTACCTAATCATAATCTAACCTTACATTGTTTATGGTATCCCAAAAATACTAACAATAAAAATTTTAATTCTGTAAGCGTAAACTAACTTAACCAGACCTAACCTAACAATGTATATATATATATATATATATATATATATATATATATATATATATATATATATATATATATATATATATATATATATATATATATATATATATATATATATATATATCTTATATAGTATTTATTGTTTAACTATTTATTGTATACTAATTAATTCTACAAAATGAACTTATTTTAGTTCATGCTTAGTCTAAGTAAGTAACTTTTTTCTTTCGTTTTAAAACATACTTAAGGTAATTTAAATATTTTGACGTAACAAAATATTACATGAAGTGTTACGCTACTGTGTTTTTTATATAACACTTGATTCCTAACCTTATTGTTTGATATTTTAAGAATTATGATTTTAATTATAATAACAATTATTTTGGCCATTAAATCGGATTTAAAATTGTCTAGATAATTTCTTACTTACGAAAATACAAATCAACACTTACCGGTGGAACGAAATTCTTTTTTTCCTTGTGCTTTTAATACGGCTTTTAATTAGAAATTTAAATTGGTCAAAATATTGCGAAGTAATCGATGAAACATTAATGTCATGATTCGATATATATATATATATATATATATATATATGTTATATATATATATATATATATATATATATATATATATATATATATATATATATATATATATATATATATATATATATATATATATATATATATATATATATATATATATATATATATATATATGGTTATATATTCCTCAAGCAAATCTAAAACTTTTATTATAAAATAATAGTGAGTAATTTTATATATACTTAAATAAATCTTTAAATATTGTGAGTGAAGCAAATATACAATATATATTATAGCGTGTGCATGGATTTAGGTACATAAAAAGTTTTGATTATTAAAAAAATTGGATTGGCCAAAAAAAATATTTTATACAATATACAAGGTTCAGAAAAAAGTAAGTAAGTAAAATAAAAAAATTGAGAAATTAAAATTTCTAAGATAACCTAGTTAGCGAGAGATGGGATATAGAGTCGTTTACACCCTTATTCACTAAGAGGTTTAAATTTAGACCAGGTCTAACTTGACAGTTATAGGTTTAAGATGACATTCTCAACCATCGAAAAAATAAATTTTCTAAATGTCACAATTACAAAATAACAATGACTTAAGCAAAACATAACTGGCGAACTTAAGTATCATGGAAACTAGATGTTTTAATTCTTAAGGGGGAACTGCACGCAAAAAATGAAAAACTAGCGACAAGGTCTAGTCAAGTTCAAAGTAAGATGAAAAGGTACCTACGTATTAGAAAAAATTTCCTGCACGTCCGACCTCAAAAAAATGTGTTATGTATAGGCAATTTAAATTACATTTCGTTTAAAAATTGGTTCAAAAGGGTTCACACGCTGCAGAAACGTAGACAAAGGATCAATGCAAGGCGGTAAAGAGCCATTTTGTGGAAAAAAAAATTATATGCGACGGCATTTGCGTCAAAAAGTGGTCGAAAAATGGTCAAAAATGGACAAATCTACTTCTATTTTATAATTCTAGATTAGATTTTTTCATAAAAAATCGCATTTAGCGCACAACTATAGATATTTTCCTATTGAAATCACGTTGAAGCTAATACATATCTCTTATAGTTTTAACATAATATTGCAGCGGTGGAAGGCTTGCAAAAGATCCATAATACTGCGTGCAGTTCCCCCTTAAACCCTTTTAGTGAATACAGGGGTCAAAGTTTTTTGTCCGAGTGTAGTTTGTAGGTAATTTAATGGCCAATAAGTAAGGAAATAATACTAATTTTCCCAAAAATTGTGTCTACTACTACGGTAAAAAGAATGAATTGGGCTTTCTGCAAAAAAAATGCACATTGACATCTTATGCTATATCTTATGATACTGGTGGGTTTGAATATGTACAAGTTCTAACGAATTGCTTATCAGTGGTAATATAGCGCAATTGGTAAGAGCGATGGACTAGTGATCCAGAGGTGCGGGTTCGACCCCCGCTCGTACCATAACTTTTACTGTTGCTTATAAATATTTCTACAAATCTTATGGTAGTGTTATGGTACTTCAAAATAATAATCATAACTGAATATTGTACTTTGGTTTAATAAGAGTTTATGCAAACTAGTACGTATTAAATAAAAATGAAGGCGTAGGAACTTCTGGTACCTATATAAGCTTCATCTTACAGACGACACTATTTTACAAACCAGAATGTTTAAAGGTAATACTTTTAAAACATTGGATCCCTAATATTAATATTTTTCTAAAATATAATAAAGCATTTTTAACCAATAAAATTTATTGGTACCGTATAATAGCAGTTCTATTTTAATTTATTTTGTTTTTATTTGTATAGTTATTATTCATTTTACTGAATATTCTTCTAACCTAATGTGGCTTAGATGTTCAAATTTCGTAAATAGGTGTTTATCTAATGTTTTGTTCTGTTTTAAATTTGAGTACATTTAAATGAAATAATAATACTTGTGCTTGTTTTTATTTTAAACGAAATTTAGACTGAATTAATAAAATTATTTATATTTAATTATTTATGGCCTGTTGCGTCTTAAATTTAATAAAATTATTGTAATTACTGGGCACGTGTCGCGAGAGCTTATCATCCAGAATGCGTTCTCACTATGTTAATTTACATTGCCCAGACGGCAAAATTGCCACATTTCTTTAAAACTTTGAAAGTGGCTCTTTCAAACCCAGTGCCAGTTTTAAAGTATCAGTGACAACAAACGTTGAACTTAAGCCGCTGGATAAATATAAGGGTATTTTCCAAAAGGTTTAATATGTAAAAAGTAAATTTTATTATCTAAAGTCAGCTATTAAAGACATGCATTTTAATGTTTCACCAATTTTTTGTTAAATTGGCACCTGAAATAATGTATCACACTAATTGGCTTCTTTCATTCTTTTCAGAAAGATCATCGAAATCTGTAGAGCGGTTAGAAAAATATCGAACATCAAACTTTTCTTAAATATTGCATTTTTCGCTAATTTTTAATACTGTTGCGAATTTAGCCCTAGTTACAGATTTTTTAAGTTTTAGGTGAATTTATTTGTTATTTACTTACCTTCATTTTTATCTGTGTAACGACTATGATAGTGTCAAAAATCGTTCTCGAAGGTTCTATTAGGGTTAATTATTTTCACCCTGTAGTATTTAGATTGTTCTAGAATTTTCTAGATCATTCCATCCTTTTCCTCGCGCCGCGAGGCCACATTTTGGATTGGGGGTGTAACATGACAAATACTCGCGGACTGACATTGATCAACTCGCAGGACGTCTGCAGATATAATATTCTAACCCCGTCTGAACCCACTCATATCAGTCAACAAGGTAGACCAGAGCTTTTAGACTTCTTTCTAACTAAAAACACCCAAGCTATAACCCAACCAGCGGTTATCCATGAACTTTCCTCTGATCATTCCCCCGTTATCATTGATTGGCGACATAATCACTTCCCATAATGACTATATTAAAAAATTAAACAATTGGAACTTATACCAGGAAAAAATAAAAATTATGCATTTCACAGAAAATATTTTTACCCATACTGAACCGGATATGGCTGTTATCAATCTAACCTCAAATATTATCTCTGCCATAAATTCTTCTACAATCTTTAAATCAACAAAAATTACCAAATACGGCTCGATTCCCTCGGACATCAGGGAAAAAATAAAAGAACGAAACAGACTCAAAAATCTGGCCTACAGAACTGGAGACCCTCATTTCAAAAGCCTTGCTAACAAAGCCACTAAAGAAATTAAGGCTTTACTTAAAGACTTATAAAATCAGCAGTGGGAAGATAAACTCTCCGCCCTAAATGATCAAGGTACTCATTACTTTAGACTCTCGAATAATCTCACCAAAGGGTCTAAACTACCCATGCCCTATATCAGGAATATTCTCAACAACTCAATACTCAAATCTCTAACCCTGAAGACAAGGTAGAATATTTTGCAGACGCCCTGTCTAAACAGTTTAGTGAAAGTCAGCCAATCAATTTAGCTCACGAAAATAACGTAGTTCACACGGTCAGAATCTATGAAAGAACTCCGGTTGGCATTGCACCCTCAATTCCTGTTGCTTTGGTTCAATCTGTTATTAAAAATCCAAATATTAAGAAAGCCCCAGGACGAGACAACATTACAAATATGGCCATTAAAAAATCTCCATTGACCCTTTTTAAACAATTAGCTTTAATTATTAATGCTATTCTTAAATTAAGCTATTTTCCACTCTTGTGGAAACAAGCAAAAATAATAGTTATTAAGAAAAAAGGTGAAAGCGCATATCTAACTAACAGCTATAGATCAATTAGTCTCCTCCCTGTATTAGGTAAAATCAGGGAAAAAATTATTTTAATTAAACTTCAGGAAGAAGTCGCAAGCAAAGGCCTTCTTCCAGACTTTCAGTTCGGCTTTAGAAACTCGATTAGTACCATTAATCAAACAACTAGACTAGTAGCTGACATTATTAATGGTTTTAACAGGAAAAAAAGCTCTGGCGCTATTTTCCTTGACATAAAAAAGCCTTTGACAAAACATGGCACTCAGGCCTTGTGCTAAAACTCATTAGAGCGGGTATCTCAAACTATTTAGTTAAAGCAGTTCACTCTTTTTTACTCGATAGAACATTTGTGGTACATGTAGATGGCTTTACCTCCACTGCTAGGCCAATAAGAGCGGGAGTCCCACAAGGTTCTCCCCTCTCTCCCCTATTATTTAACGTGTTTATTTCTGACATTCCGACCAACAATTACACCAATCTCTATCTTTTTGCAGATGATACAGCTCTAATGTTTACAAATAAAAGCTTAAACATATTATCATCCAGGCTTCAAAGGCACATTGGTGCCATTCAAGTCCGGATGAATCACTGGAAGTTGGATCTTAATCCCTCAAAAACTCAAGCTATTATTTTCACAAAAAATAGTAGAATCCCTACTGCTAAAAAAGTCAAAATTCAAGGACAAGAGATTAATTGGTCTAAGCAAATTAAATATTTGGGAGTAATATTTGATAGAGGCCTTAGGTCGTCTGCGAATACTGACTATAGTATTAAGAAAGCTAGAGGTGTTCTAGCTCAATTATATTCATTATTACACCAAAAAAGTAGTCTTAATATTAAAAACAAGATCATACTTTTTAAACTCTATATTAGACCAATTCTAATCTACGCTTCACACACGTGGAGTACTCATCATAAAAACCAGTCAAAAAGACTTCAATCGCTCCAAAATAAAATAATCAGGATCATTCTAAACGCGGACAGATTCATCAGAAACTCAATTCTCCATAGGGATACAAACCTTGAGAGCTTGGGCGATTTCATTAACAAACTTAATTCAAATTATTTCATAAGGGCCGAACTTGCTAACAGTGACCTCATTACCAAAACTCATGACTTCTCCCAACCACGTAACAAATTCAAGCTCTCTAAAGACTGTCTTTTACCTAGAATTTAAACTATCCCCCCTCCCCAAGTGGGATCCCCCCTTCCTATGACTGTTTCCCCTATCCTTACAATTTGATTGTTTTCCCGAGGAATGAAGAGATGTAATAGCCATTCGGCTGACATAAAAATCGAAGAGGACCCCGAACACATTTTGGTTCAGTTGTAATTGAGATTTCGAAGTGTAAACAAGCTGACAGTGACAAGTTTAATGTTACCTTAGTTACGATTGTTAGATATATACAGTGTTTACCTTTGCAACCTGTAAGCTGTGTTCTGAATAAAAGAAGTGCATTTAGAAACCGTGTTTGTGCACCGGCGAATCCGGAACAATACCATAAACAGAAATACCCACAACTCCTGAAATATAGGTTTAACTACATATTTTGTATCTATTAATATGTCTCAAAAATTAATAACCAGAACATTCAAATGATTGCACAATGAGATAAACTATTTTCTGTTCCGCGCGCCTCTGACTTGTAAGCTACATATTGTCGAACGAAATATAAGGCCACAGCAAGTTGTGACGTCCTCAGGGGACTCTATTTACCTAGCTCTGTTGTGGGAGCTTAAACCGACATTTCAAGTTTAATTTTATAGGAATAGAAAGAGCAGCTTAGCGAATTTTAACTGGGGAAATTAGATTTTTCCAATACTATTAGAAATTCGTCGCATTTGTATTTTCAAATTGTTCGTCTGTTACTCTTTATATTCGTAATGACTTTGGAATTATTCGAAATGCGAAGTTTTTTATATTTGCAAACCATCTAAAAAAGAGAAAAGAGAGTGAGTGAGAGAGGCTAGTTTGGTTGGTCTAGTTAGAATATCACGATAACATTAAACAAATTAGTTGGAGGCTGCAATAATTTATTTAGACGCACACAGCATCAAACCAACTTTTGCTAGAGACTGTACCGATGTAAACAGGAGGCGGAATATTCAAGAAAGTGAGGTCTATATGGTAGGTGGAGCCTTGTTACGGTGCATACTGACATCAAGAGTAGAGTTGTTAAAGAACACGTACCTAAATTGCTAAACAAGTTTGAACAGTTCGGTTCTTACCCGAGAACATGTTCCTAAACCTAGAGTTCATCTTTTCTTTTGATTAGGTTCGACTTTTTATCGGAAATCTACATAAAATACCAGCATTTTTTAAAAATTTCCCTCAACGTGTAATAATTTTGAATAAAATTATTCAAAGACAAATTCCCCATGATGTTCCAACTTTCTGGAATTTTAACATTGGGGCTGATAATGCAGTTTTTAAACATAGAGAGTTCACTTTTCACTGTGAGTTATGGTGGTGGGTCAGTTATGGTTTGGGGTGAGATATCTTTTGAGGACCGAACGCAGTTAGTGGTATTGAATGGTGGAAGATTAACAGCTCAACGATACATTACAGATATTCTGGATCCACAAGTTGTGCTATATGCGATATTTTTAGGGGTACAATTCATGCTTAGGCATGATAATGCACTCACTCACGTAGCGTGGGTTGTGTAGGATCATCTTCAAGAGGTAGGCATTGACATCATGAATAGGAAGCCTCGGAGCCCTGACCTTAACCCCATTGAATATTTATGAGAAGAAGAGTAAGAGCACTGCGACCTCAACCTAGAAACCTAGACCGGCTGGCAGAAAAGCGAAATTTGGCGACAGATTGAACAAGATGAGATCCAACGGCTAATTTTAAGCATGTCACGACGCTGAGTGAAAGTTGTTTATTTTGTTCATATTTATTGTAAATTTGTTAATTTAAAATTAAATTCAATTAAAATGAAGACTTGGAATTTTTGTTAGATAAAAAAACATACAGGGATAAAAAACCATATATTTCCACTAAAAATAAACACGAAAAGATGAATAAAAAAAAAGAGAATAACGATAAAAGATGGCGCTATAACGTGACTTTTGCGGCGGACTATTGAACATACCAGTTCTCTGTCTAGAGGGTGTTTTGAATTCTTGGACAACAAACACAAATACCTATAACACCCTGTATATCAGCGAAACACTGTTACAAAAAAAACTTAAATATCATAGAATGATTTGTGAAATATTAACCTATCATATAAAAAAGATCATCGAAATCGGTAGAGCGGTTAAAAAATATCGAACATCAAACTTTTCTTAAATATTACATTATTCGTTAATTTTGACCTGTATTTTAACATTTTAAATATATAGTATCATATTGTGTTAATTTGTCCTATTAACATCAATTAACACCTCGGTGGCTCAGTGGTAAGAGAGCCGGCTTCCACCCGGAAGGCGCGGGTTCGAGACTTGGCGTAGCCGGCACTTTTTAAAATAAAGAGTGCTCGATATGCCTGGTCCGGTACCTTCCCGAGGTGCCTTTGGTCGTTGGGATAATACATTAACGACTCTGTTCGTAGACTTGGGTCGACTGCGAACAGTAACAAGGCCTCTTACTCAACACATACACTACACGACACAACTGCGTAGAAGGCAACGGGAAACCACTACGTAGAACACATTCCCTAGTATAATGGTCTAGTGTAGTGCATTCAAGAAACCATATACATCTTAATATAAGATAGGTTTCAAGGCACTCACTGACCATCGCCAACGCCCGAATATGGGTACGGCACTTGAAGAAGAAGAACCATCAATTAGAGTAAGATCACCTTAGTACGCACTTAATTTTTAAGCTTAAATAGAACAAAAAGTAGAATATGCTCATTTCTTGGTAACATACATATCTTAGGTGAGATACATTTCTTACAAGAAAAATGAAAACGAACTTTGTAATCTTGGTAAAACAAAACTATATAACTAATTTATTAAAAAAAGTTCAAATGCGTACTCTTAGGTACCGTGGTTTCAAAGAGTGTGCTCTGCTGAACCTAGAAGTACGCACTAGCAGAAATAGAAACAAACTCAACTACATAACAGTAATATCAAAGTTACATCCCGCAAGTAAAACAAACCTAACATTTGGATTTTTTTAAAAAGTGCAAAAAATGAGTACTTTTAGGAACAATGGTTTTAAAAGAGCACTCTATGCTGAACCTAAAGTACGAACTAGCAAAAAAACAACGCAATCACAACTACTAATGTAATAGGAAATAAAATAACCACGACTAATGTATATTAGTCCGGGCATAGGTTGCATTTGAAACCTCCCGTTCCGGAATAATCAGTACACTCTTCGTGCCACTTAATCCATTCTAATTCGCTGTAATGTTCTTAGCACAAAGAACAGAGAACATCGCCATCGGACTGGGTCACGTTCTTAGAAGAATTCAACTTCTGTTTAAGTTTCATTTTTGATGGTTTTTTTTCTACATTCTCCATTTCATCGCTCCATATAATTTTCACAACTGGTTTTTTGGACGCAATCTTAACAGTCATCGAAGCCTTATAAGGCGCTGATTCAATATTTCAGACCTCTTAGAGTTGTACACTTGATGATTTCGAGTTGTTTAATATATCACTTGCTGACATATTCATTTCTATTTGGGAGGAGCTTTAGGGAATCTTTACCATGTTTGTTTGATTTTCTTTTTTGAAGTGACCTCAGTTATATTCTTTGAATCTTGTAAATGCAATTTCTTGTAAAACGGGGCCAATGTCAGATTAACTTCTTCGTCTGAGGAATAATCTGAGTTCATTTTTGGTTCCTGCAATTGGCTGAATAACGGGCATTTCCAACTTGGGTTTCCGGTGTTCTGTGAGGATTTCGGTAACTTCTGCAGGACTAAAATCTTCCTCCGTGAAAATATCTGTATTGTACAGACACAAACCATTTGCTTCAAATAATTTCTGGCATATGGATGTAGTTGCAACCCTCATATAGACTTGATTAAATAGGTCTATCACAATTTGTGATGAACCATTTATGATGATATAAAAAATTTCTTGTCGAGAGGTTACAACTTGTAGCTTTCATAAGGTGCAGAGTAAGTAAAATAATGTTATAATCCTTGCAAAAGTTAATTGCATGGAAAGAACAGTGAGACACGTGATTATCTAGGATAACCAATACCAGATCCTCCTTTGTTGGCTTCACAAAATCAAAAAAATGGTTTATTCATCAATCAAATATAAGTTTTATTGTTCCTAGTGGTGCACCAAAGAAGAGTTCTTCTTTCCTACGTTTTATGGGAAAATTAATGTATGAACCCATAGTCCAGACGAGATACAGCATCAAACTGCTGTAATAAGTTGTTCTTGTTGTGTCGCGACAATCTTTGATAGACATTTTTTTCCTTTTTGTCCAAAAATATTTGAAAGTCTGTTTGGCACTGTCGTTAAACCGGTCTCAACCATGTTAAATATACGATGCTTATTGTAACAGTTGTTTAAATTTTCTTTTTCCGAGCTATATTTCTCGGACACTCTTAGGGACAGATTTTGATGGGCTGCAAAATTACTTTCTCAGTGCCTTCCTGCCATCTTTGTCAACTTGTTAAATCTGTGAGGAATTTTGTTCATCTCTGCATATTGATAAGTCAAGGCCATTAGTTCCTTTCTTCCAAGTCCATAACATCTAATTTCCAATTCTTTCAAGTGTTGAGTCAACTCTCTTTCTTGGGCCTCTGTAAACACAGGCTTAAATCTTCCCACCGAAACAGGATTGGTACCCTAATAAAAGAGTTCAGAGTAGTTTAGTTAGTGTCAGTTATGGTTTTTTTTTCATTCACTTCTCGAATTCTCTTCCTTAAACTACACTTCATGCACTCCTAACGACTCAGCAACAGATCTTTTACGTTCTCCTCTTTTTATTCATAAACGAGTTTAAACATGTAGTCAATTCCTAGCAAAATATTACGCAGGACACTGCAAAGAGTACCTATGGTCATAAAGAGTACGCGCGTACTCTTTCGATGCATACTCTTGGGGACATAAAAGCCGTTAAAAATTTTCCCGTATGTCTAGTTTATTTGATTGGCAGAATTAAGACCACTTGGGACAGCTTTATTTTAGTCACATTGTGTGGGTGTTGATTGATCTAAACGTTTCTATTTTTTGTCCACTTTCTTTGTCTTTAATTTGTTTTCTTTTGCTTTCATAGCTTTTTCTTAATCAATCTTAATTTTCTTTTTGTTTAATTCTTTTTCTGCTTGTTAATTTTGTTTTATAATAACATAAATAATATACAGGGTGTCTCACTTAAAAAATTGACTCATTGTAAAATGTACAAATGCCAGTGTTAACCCTCTTGATAAATAAAACGATAACCGAGATACAAAGAGGGTCCTAAAATGCAATCTATGAAAATGTTATTTAAGGCATCATTAGTTTCACAAAACTGTAACCCTGTATATTTGCTAATAAGTCGGATAAGCCATAATATCAACAAAATTGGACGGATTTACTGACCTATTAATTTATGTAACGCTCGGAGAACGTAGGCTTGTGTTAAAAGTCTGTCTTTTTGATAGAAATGTAAAAAATTTTGTTGCTGTTTATTTCTCATTCGACCACAACTCTAAATTGCGGCTTAATATAAATTTTTCTGATATTTAATAATTTTTCTCAGATGATACAAGAGGTATCAAGGAACATAATTAAATAAATCTTAACTTGCCATTTTGTTCTTCGCTTCGAACCATAGAGAGTCTCACAGTGATACAATACATCAATCTTGGATTCCAAAAAGCAAATTTCGTGTGTCGAAATGTTAGCGTTCACCCTGGATATTTAAATAAACTGTCTAAAAAAACTTCAAACATATTTCTTTTAAATTAAAGAAGTTAAAAAAACAAATTTCATTTTTATAAATAGCTATATGCAAAACTATGGAAGCATAGAAGAGCCACAATTTTTTTTATTTTTTAATTCTGAGTTTAAAGTCGGAATTTAGCAAAATTATGTCTTTAAAGTCAGAATTTAACAAAATTCTCAGTTCAAAGTCGGAATTTAACAAAATTCTGAGTTTAAATTCGGAATTTAATAAAATTCTAAGTTTAAAGTAGGATTTTAACTAAATTCTGATTTTAAAGTCAGAATTTAACTAAATTCAGAGTTTAAAGTCAAAATGTACCCAAATTCTGAGTTTAAAGTCGGAATTTAATAAAATTCTGAGTTTAAAGTAAGAATTTAACTAGATTCTGAGTTTAAAGTCAGAATTTAATAAAATTCTGAGTTTAAAGTCAGAATCTAACAACATTCTGAGTTTAAAGTCGTTGACGATAGGTAAAATGTACTATAGCCCATCCCTAGTGTCCACGTCATGGTTTAGTTCCATTGGAAAGCATAGAGAATTTATTTAGAATGTGATTTTTAGTAAAACGCCGATATTTCAAAGAAAATAAATGGTTATGGCTCAATTAAATTATGCGTACCTAATTTATTATTTTGTTGTTTTTGTCCATTTATATAATTAATTTATGATACCGGAGCACGTTAAGTACATGCCGCTTGTATTATGAGTACCAAGTTATCTGTTTTATTAAAATGTATGGCTAATGGTTTTTAATTGCCTGTCTTTATTTTATTAATTTATTTCGCTGCAAGAGGGTAATTATGAATTTCGTCCCCCTCCCCCACTTATTTCCCCTGGCTCTTATACTATGCCAAGAAATATAAAATAAATTTCAAAAACTTAATATACAAAAGTATTTTTTCAATGTTTGATTCCAAATTCAAACTCGAAAACGAATATGACACAAATTAAAATTCTAGTATTTCTTAGTCTCGAGGGATCGCATCGGATTAAGTATTTAGAGAGCATCTAATAATAACACAACAGAGATATTGAACATTTTAAATACAAATTAAATTTTTGTCGTCCTTTATTTGTAAAACAATAAATTTTAACTTTGTTTTGTTTATTTATTTTAGAAACTGTCTGTCTAGTCCCGTAAAAAATATAATAATGAATTGTTTGTGTCCAATCATTATAACAAGCGCCCTTCGTATATATTAAGTTGGCTTATTCCTAAGTCCGAATACATTAAACAATCTACAGTAGTAAAAAGATATTTAGCAATTTACTCTTAATGATTATAAAGATTGACCATGAGAAAGCTTTCAAAAAAACAAAAAATCTTCTGAATAAAAAAGTAAATTGTGCTTTAAATCAATTCTATGTTAATATTTTAAACTTTTATATTTTTTGAATGCGTTTTTTTGTATTTCGTTTTTAAGAACTAATTTTATATCTATTTAATGTATTTTAAAATTAAAAATGTTGACTCTATTGTAATTAAATTAATTACTTTGTTCACAAAGCTTAGTCAACAATTGTAAAATTATGTGACAATAAAGCTACTTTCACTATTAGCTATTGACTATGTCTTTCCTAAATGCATTTAACATTTTCTAATAACATAAGATATCATTTAAAAATAAACCATTTAGCGGCAGTGAGTCTAATCTTTCCTGTATAATTTTTTTTTCGAAATAGCTGTAAGCATTCACAGGTAGCGTGAGGCACAGCGTTCACATTTAAGAAACTTAAGGATCCTAGTTAGTTTATCAAATATTTCAAAAAGGCGAGAATAACTCCAATGCTTTGGCTTTCTCGGCATATCAGAATATTTTTACTTCCCTCGTAAAAGAGAAGCATTATAATCGTGAAAAAATCACTCTCCGAAATGTTTTAATTGTTATATGGGGATGACCTGGTAAGATTTTCGTAAAAATCCAATATGGCGAAACAAGATGGCGGTCTAGAGAAATATTTAAAAAATTATTACTAAAAATCTGCGTATCCAATGTATCTCAAATTTTGCACAAAAAATCGAGTATTACGTAGGAATCAACTGATAAAATGTTGCTATGAATCCTAAATAGCGGAACAAAATGGCGCTTGATAAAATATTTAAAAATTGAGCCTAAAAAAACTACTTAATGGGGTGCTGTAACTAATTGTTATATAGATATGAGCTAGTCAAATTGTGGTACTAATTCAAGATGGCGGAACAAAATGGCGGCCAAATAAAATGTTTGCAAATCACTTTCTGACGTTTTACATATCTTCACGTTTTAGCATCCCTAGATGCTAAAAAATATGTTTTATTAATGCCGTCTGTCGGTCTGTCTGCCTGTCTGTCAGTTCGCGGCATAGCTTAAAAAAAAACAATTAAGGGTCATATGGTAATATTTTCGTAAAAATCCAATTCGCCGAAACAAGATAGCGGTGTAGTGGAACGTTAAAAAAGTATTACTAAAAAAATTAATTATCAAATTTACCTCAAATTTTGTACAAAAATTAAGTGTTGCATAGGAATAAACAGATAACAGCCTGAAAATACTACATATTGGATTGAATTAAAATGATGTGCGGTAATTAATTATGATATAGAAATGAAATGGTAAAATTGTGGTACAAATTCAAGATGGCAGAACGAAATAACGGCCAAGTAAAATATTTGTAATCATGATAAAATCACCAGATTTTAATTATCTTCACATTTTAGCATCGCTAGATGCGAAAAAATATATGATTTATCAATTTCGCCAGTCGGTCTGACTGTCTGTCGTCTATCATTTCGCGGCATAACTTGAAAACTACTGACCCGATTGCCTTCAAATTTTTTTCAAAAATTAAGGGTTATATAGGGATAACATGGTAATATTTTGGTAAAAATACAATATAGTGAAACAAAATGGCGGCCCAGTGAAATATTAAGAAAATCATTACTAAAAAGCAACTTATCTAATTTATCTCGTACGAATCCAATATGGCGGAACAAAGTGGCGCCTTAATAAAATATTTAAAAATTCAGCATGAAAAAACTACTTAATGGATTGCTTTCAAATTATGCGGTATAAGAAGAACTAGTAAAATTGTGGTAAAAATTCAAGATGAAGGAACAAAATGGCGGCAAAATAGAATTTTCGAAATCATGAAAAAAATCATCCTATCAAGTTTTATATATTTTCACGTTTTAGCGTTCCTAAATGCGAAAAAATATGTTTTATCAATTCCTTCGGTCCGTCTGTCGGTCTGTCTGTCATTTCGCAGCATAGCTTAAGAATTACTTACTAGGTTCACTTCAAATTTTAGTCAAAAATTAAGGGTCATATGAGGATGGTAATATTTTGGTAAAAATCCAATATGCCGGAACAAGATGGCGGTCTAGTTGAACGTTAAAAAATTATTACTAAAAAACCCTATTATCTAATTTACCTTAAATGTTCAATGTCAAGTTTTGAATAGGAATGAACAGGTAACATTTTGGAATGAATTCAAGATATATTAGATTAGATTAGATTAATTTCAAATTTTGTGCAAGCAGTAAATGTGATATAGAGATAAACTGGTAAGGTTTTGATACGAATTCAAGATGGCGGAACAAAACGGTAACGTCAAAAAGTTTGTTCAACTGACAAGAGATATACCAGTACGGATTCAACATGACGTAATAAAAAACGGTGTGTGGCAATGTAAAAACTTCAAAAATTTAAATTTTACATGCATCTTACGAATTTCAGAGAAGGTGTGATTCGGGCGCAAACGATTTCAATTTTTTTTAATTCCTCAAATGTTTCGGTCTTTTTTTGAACGTCAATCTATTTTTTGTTTGTGAAAAGTAAAAAACTGCCGTTATCATAGGCTACAGGTCCCGAATTTACAGAGGTTTAGTTAAAGAAAGAAAACAAGGCTATTTTCTCACTAAAAAATAAAGGTATTTACGTAAAGTCATCGAAATTGGTAAAATGACAACAACGCGTTTTCGTAAATCCATTGTTAAGAAACTGAATTCTTTGAGGTCTGACAGTAGAGTTTATTTATCCGAAATTCAGTGTCAGCTTGACTCTATAATCCCGGTCGGTGCACGGGGATTATCTCAGGAGTAAAAATGCAAAATCCTCAATAACAAACTCTGATAATTAGGATTCAAAAATTCTCCCCTTTAATCTTTTTTTATCCGATTAGGACACATGTCCTTCGATAACAATGCGATGTATGATTCACATTTTACTTTTTGATGTGTCATTCTCTCTCTTAGGGCTCCTATAGCGAGGCAGTCGAGAAACATCCGACGTAGTATTCAGTTACGATATTGCATATCTAAACGCATTATATAGAGTGATATATAAACAGATACCAAATATTGATTTCAGAGTCAAAATATAAAAAGTTTCATATAAACGTAGTTGCGCTAAGGCTTTGATCTTGGCACACAATATGTCAAATCTTTACTTTTGAAATTACTTCTCACTATTGAGTTTTTTTGGGGTTACACATTTTTTGGAAGAGTAATGTATATTTTGTACGGAAGCGTAGAAGGGCCACCATTTTTTTTGTTTTTCAATTCTGAGTTTAAAGTCGAAATTTAACAAAATTCTGAGTTTAAAGTCAGAATTGAACAAAATTCTGAGTTTAAAGTCAGAAATTAACTAAATTCCGAGTTTAAAGTCGGAATTTAATAAAATTCTAAGTTTAAAGAAGGATTTTAACTAAATTCTGAGTTTAAAGTCAGAATTTAACTAAATTCTGAGTTTAAAGTCAAGATTTACCCATTTAAACAAGAATATTGAAGTTGTTTTTTTTTGTTCCAATTTGTTAGGCAATCGTACGGACTAAATGCTGACTTTAAACTCAGAATTTTGTTAAATTCCTACTTTAAACTCAGAATGTTGTTAAATTCTGACGTTAAACTCAGAATTTTATTAAATTCTGATTTTAAACTCAGAATTTTATTAAATTCCGACTTTAAACTCAGAATGTTGTTAGATTCTGACTTTAAACTCAGAATTTTATTAAATTCTGACTTTAAACTCAGAATCTAGTTAAATTCTTACTGTAAACTCAGAATTTTATTAAATTCCGACTTTAAACTCAGAATTTAACAAAATTCTCAGTTTAAAGTCGGAATTTAACAAAATTCTGAGTTTAAATTCGGAATTTAATAAAATTCTAAGTTTAAAGTAGGATTTTAACTAAATTCTGATTTTAAAGTCAGAATTTAACTAAATTCAGAGTTTAAAGTCAAAATGTACCCAAATTCTGAGTTTAAAGTCGGAATTTAATAAAATTCTGAGTTTAAAGTAAGAATTTAGCTAGATTCTGAGTTTAAAGTCAGAATTTAATAAAATTCTGAGTTTAAAGTCAGAATCTAACAACATTCTGAGTTTAAAGTCGGAATTTAATAAAATTCTGAGTTTAAAATCAGAATTTAATAAAATTCTGAGTTTAACGTCAGAATTTAACAACATTCTGAGTTTAAAGTAGGAATTTAACAAAATTCTGAGTTTAAAGTCAGCATTTAGTCCGTACGATTGCCTAACAAATTGGAACAAAAAAAACAACTTCAATATTCTTGTTTAAATGGGTAAATCTTGACTTTAAACTCAGAATTTAGTTAAATTCTGACTTTAAACTCAGAATTTAGTTAAAATCCTACTTTAAACTTAGAATTTTATTAAATTCCGACTTTAAACTCGGAATTTAGTTAATTTCTGACTTTAAACTCAGAATTTTGTTCAATTCTGACTTTAAACTCAGAATTTTGTTAAATTTCGACTTTAAACTCAGAATTGAAAAACAAAAAAAATGGTGGCCCTTCTACGCTTCCGTACAAAATATACATTACTCTTCCAAAAAATGTGTAACCCCAAAAAAACTCAATAGTGAGAAGTAATTTCAAAAGTAAAGATTTGACATATTGTGTGCCAAGATCAAAGCCTTAGCGCAACTACGTTTATATGAAACTTTTTATATTTTGACTCTGAAATCAATATTTGGTATCTGTTTATATATCACTCTATATAATGCGTTTAGATATGCAATATCGTAACTGAATACTACGTCGGATGTTTCTCGACTGCCTCGCTATAGGAGCCCTAAGAGAGAGAATAACACATCAAAAAGTAAAATGTGAATCATACATCGCATTGTTATCGAAGGACATGTGTCCTAATCGGATAAAAAAAGATTAAAGGGGAGAATTTTTGAATCCTAATTATCAGAGTTTGTTATTGAGGATTTTGCATTTTTACTCCTGAGATAATCCCCGTGCACCGACCGGGATTATAGAGTCAAGCTGACACTGAATTTCGGATAAATAAACTCTACTGTCAGACCTCAAAGAATTCAGTTTCTTAACAATGGATTTACGAAAACGCGTTGTTGTCATTTTACCAATTTCGATGACTTTACGTAAATACCTTTATTTTTTAGTGAGAAAATAGCCTTGTTTTCTTTCTTTAACTAAACCTCTGTAAATTCGGGACCTGTAGCCTATGATAACGGCAGTTTTTTACTTTTCACAAACAAAAAATAGATTGACGTTCAAAAAAAGACCGAAACATTTGAGGAATTAAAAAAAATTGAAATCGTTTGCGCACGAATCACACCTTCTCTGAAATTCGTAAGGTGCATGTAAAATTTAAATTTTTGAAGTTTTTACATTGCCACACACCGTTTTTTATTACGTCATGTTGAATCCGTACTGGTATATCTCTTGTCAGTTGAACAAACTTTTTGACGTTACCGTTTTGTTCCGCCATCTTGAATTCGTATCAAAACCTTACCAGTTTATCTCTATATCACATTTACTGCTTGCACAAAATTTGAAATTAATCTAATCTAATCTAATATATCTTGAATTCATTCCAAAATGTTACCTGTTCATTCCTATTCAAAACTTGACATTGAACATTTAAGGTAAATTAGATAATAGGGTTTTTTAGTAATAATTTTTTAACGTTCAACTAGACCGCCATCTTGTTCCGGCATATTGGATTTTTACCAAAATATTACCATCCTCATATGACCCTTAATTTTTGACTAAAATTTGAAGTGAACCTAGTAAGTAATTCTTAAGCTATGCTGCGAAATGACAGACAGACCGACAGACGGACCGAAGGAATTGATAAAACATATTTTTTCGCATTTAGGAACGCTAAAACGTGAAAATATATAAAACTTGATAGGATGATTTTTTTCATGATTTCGAAAATTCTATTTTGCCGCCATTTTGTTCCTTCATCTTGAATTTTTACCACAATTTTACTAGTTCTTCTTATACCGCATAATTTGAAAGCAATCCATTAAGTAGTTTTTTCATGCTGAATTTTTAAATATTTTATTAAGGCGCCACTTTGTTCCGCCATATTGGATTCGTACGAGATAAATTAGATAAGTTGCTTTTTAGTAATGATTTTCTTAATATTTCACTGGGCCGCCATTTTGTTTCACTATATTGTATTTTTACCAAAATATTACCATGTTATCCCTATATAACCCTTAATTTTTGAAAAAAATTTGAAGGCAATCGGGTCAGTAGTTTTCAAGTTATGCCGCGAAATGATAGACCGACAGACAGTCAGACCGACTGGCGAAATTGATAAATCATATATTTTTTCGCATCTAGCGATGCTAAAATGTGAAGATAATTAAAATCTGGTGATTTTATCATGATTACAAATATTTTACTTGGCCGTTATTTCGTTCTGCCATCTTGAATTTGTACCACAATTTTACCATTTCATTTCTATATCATAATTAATTACCGCACATCATTTTAATTCAATCCAATATGTAGTATTTTCAGGCTGTTATCTGTTTATTCCTATGCAACACTTAATTTTTGTACAAAATTTGAGGTAAATTTGATAATTAATTTTTTTAGTAATACTTTTTTAACGTTCCACTACACCGCTATCTTGTTTCGGCGAATTGGATTTTTACGAAAATATTACCATATGACCCTTAATTGTTTTTTTTTAAGCTATGCCGCGAACTGACAGACAGGCAGACAGACCGACAGACGGCATTAATAAAACATATTTTTTAGCATCTAGGGATGCTAAAACGTGAAGATATGTAAAACGTCAGAAAGTGATTTGCAAATATTTTATTTGGCCGCCATTTTGTTCCGCCATCTTGAATTAGTACCACAATTTGACTAGCTCATATCTATATAACAATTAGTTACAGCACCCCATTAAGTAGTTTTTTTAGGCTCAATTTTTAAATATTTTATCAAGCGCCATTTTGTTCCGCTATTTAGGATTCATAGCAACATTTTATCAGTTGATTCCTACGTAATACTCGATTTTTTGTGCAAAATTTGAGATACATTGGATACGCAGATTTTTAGTAATAATTTTTTAAATATTTCTCTAGACCGCCATCTTGTTTCGCCATATTGGATTTTTACGAAAATCTTACCAGGTCATCCCCATATAACAATTAAAACATTTCGGAGAGTGATTTTTTCACGATTATAATGCTTCTCTTTTACGAGGGAAGTAAAAATATTCTGATATGCCGAGAAAGCCAAAGCATTGGAGTTATTCTCGCCTTTTTGAAATATTTGATAAACTAACTAGGATCCTTAAGTTTCTTAAATGTGAATGCTGTGCCTCACGCTACCTGTGAATGCTTACAGCTATTTCGAAAAAAAAATTATACAGGAAAGATTAGACTCACTGCCGCTAAATGGTTTATTTTTAAATGATATCTTATGTTATTAGAAAATGTTAAATGCATTTAGGAAAGACATAGTCAATAGCTAATAGTGAAAGTAGCTTTATTGTCACATAATTTTACAATTGTTGACTAAGCTTTGTGAACAAAGTAATTAATTTAATTACAATAGAGTCAACATTTTTAATTTTAAAATACATTAAATAGATATAAAATTAGTTCTTAAAAACGAAATACAAAAAAACGCATTCAAAAAATATAAAAGTTTAAAATATTAACATAGAATTGATTTAAAGCACAATTTACTTTTTTATTCAGAAGATTTTTTGTTTTTTTGAAAGCTTTCTCATGGTCAATCTTTATAATCATTAAGAGTAAATTGCTAAATATCTTTTTACTACTGTAGATTGTTTAATGTATTCGGACTTAGGAATAAGCCAACTTAATATATACGAAGGGCGCTTGTTATAATGATTGGACACAAACAATTCATTATTATATTTTTTACGGGACTAGACAGACAGTTTCTAAAATAAATAAACAAAACAAAGTTAAAATTTATTGTTTTACAAATAAAGGACGACAAAAATTTAATTTGTATTTAAAATGTTCAATATCTCTGTTGTGTTATTATTAGATGCTCTCTAAATACTTAATCCGATGCGATCCCTCGAGACTAAGAAATACTAGAATTTTAATTTGTGTCATATTCGTTTTCGAGTTTGAATTTGGAATCAAACATTGAAAAAATACTTTTGTATATTAAGTTTTTGAAATTTATTTTATATTTCTTGGCATAGTATAAGAGCCAGGGGAAATAAGTGGGGGAGGGGGACGAAATTCATAATTACCCTCTTGCAGCGAAATAAATTAATAAAATAAAGACAGGCAATTAAAAACCATTAGCCATACATTTTAATAAAACAGATAACTTGGTACTCATAATACAAGCGGCATGTACTTAACGTGCTCCGGTATCATAAATTAATTATATAAATGGACAAAAACAACAAAATAATAAATTAGGTACGCATAATTTAATTGAGCCATAACCATTTATTTTCTTTGAAATATCGGCGTTTTACTAAAAATCACATTCTAAATAAATTCTCTATGCTTTCCAATGGAACTAAACCATGACGTGGACACTAGGGATGGGCTATAGTACATTTTACCTATCGTCAACAATTTGTAAGGGCATGAAGTATAGACTTCAAAAACGTGATTTTTATGTGTATTATTGTTTACCTAAATCGCTTTCAAGACAGAAGATTTGAGTGTGCCAAGTTTTTTTTTGGAATTCTTAATATTAAAAAAGGCCGTGTTAACACTGTTTGAAAAACACTTTCCACCGGCGAAATACTTAAGGAAAAGAGAGGAGGCGATCGCATCTCGCAAGTTGGACGAGTAAAAAACAAAACGTTAGAAACTTTCTGAGTAATTTTCCCTAGGAAGAAAGCCACTATAATACGGTTAAGTCACAAGATTGTCGTGTTGAAAAGCATTTTTTTCTACAAGCGTGCGGAAAATCTAATTTTCAACACATATTTTAGTGCGGAAAATTTGTTTTTCAGCACTAGTGCGGAAAATTTTATCAACAACCCAGGGTAACATAACAACTAGGTTAAATTTGTTGTGATTAACAACCCGTTGAATATACATCGAGACCCACAACAATTTGGTTAAGCTGTAGCTCGCGAACGGAAGATGCATTAATTGAAATTCAAATTAAAGATAACATTATTTTTTGAGCATTTATATTCTTTTTTCGTGGACGCGCTCAGCATACATATTATTATAATTTTCCATTTATTTATTAATTACCTTATAAAACTTACCTATATAATTACTCCCTGTGTATCCAAATCGTGCTATTTTGTTTATTGTCAAAAATGACGACGTCAAACATTTTCTATGTATGAGAATTTAATTTAAGTCCGAGTTTTTTTTGTAAGATTTATAGTCCATATCGCAAAAAAAATGGATGTAGTTGAAAACTCATTAGAAGGGGTCCCAGAGGAGATTATTGAGGCTGCACAGATTGTTAATTCGTTTTTACCTGAAAAATCTGAAAGAAGATGCTACAAAGAATATGAAATATTTAGCTAATGGTGCCTACAAAAGAAAAATAAGAAACTATGAAAAGGAGGAGGTAATTAGAGTTTCTTTATCTGAGCTTTCAAAACCTAGCAAGTCGACAGAGATGGACATTCAAACAATGGAATCTAAAGAAATTAGAATAACGCCAATTAGGGTCAATAGGGATAATATGATGCCAAGCAGAAGCAACCAGTTGAAACCGACCATCAATGTGGTCAATGCAACTAATTATGCAAATTGAATGCAATTGGTGAAGGATGTCTTTACATACCCCGATATTTTCCACTTTTTTGGTATTGTTTTGATGTATTATCGTAAATTAGACATTTCTTAACATATTTAACCTTTGTTAATCAATTTTTTTTGATAAAAAAACACTAAAAAACTTGTTTTATTCTCCTTCTTCAGGTACGGTTTTTACCCTCGTTTGCGTAAGTTTTAACGTTGTATGCTGTCAAAAGTAACTTAAATATGTAATTCTCACTAATCTTTATTCATAATACATAATATTTTTCTTGTAAAAGTTACAGAAAACCTACATAACTCATATTTTACTTATGGACTTCTAATAACATTTCTGCAATGGCAAGCGATTTCCGTTATGTCTAAAATGTCAAACGCCAGAAAATAAACTGAATTGACCATGTTGCCACGTTTCCAACATTTTTTCTCAAACAAAACATCATATTGCGTAAACCAAACTCAAGTGATTTATATTCGGACCAACAAAAACAAAGCTCATGTATTATTGGATAAGGCAGATATGCGTAGGAATTTTACTTGGATTTTTACCCCCACTATACAAATTTCCGATTTCTTCTTTCTAACATTTATATGGTAGAATACATAGAGTTTATTCGCTTTTTAATTGTAGGTGGGCATGCGAGGTTAGATCTGGGTGTGCATCTATGTCTGCTGGATGTAATCGAGGTGTCGTTATCCAGCAGTATAGATTTTTTAGAGATGTTCGTGGCAATTACTCAGGAGGAATGACTTGTTTTTATTTGGTTAGTATAGAATCATTAATAATATATATTTGTTTAGGTTAATTTGGTATGATTTTTAAAGACTCCAAACCAGTGCCTTGCTAATTTAGCCGGTGTCTCCCCATATGTTCACAATACAGTAAACCACTTCCGAAATTTTGTAGACCCCCAAACGGTGGAGTCTGGGAGTGATGCAGTCTCCATTTATACCTGAATACATTGACCAGTTCGTGTGGTGGCTGGTTTATGGGAACACTGCATCCTCACGGTTTCGAAATTTAATCGAACAGATTTCACAAAAATATCCTTTTTAACTTTTGTGTCTTTTTTCAAGTGTGTGTTTTTTGGGTTTTGTTAATAACTTTCTTTTTGACATTGATCGTACCTACTTACCGTGGCATATACTTCAGGAAAATCAGGTGAGTTTGGCAACGTCGCAATGATCTCCTTTCTGTATTCTGTCAAAAACCTTTTTTGCATTAAAAAGTACTATAAATTGTGATGTTTTTTTATTTTTTTCCAAAAAAAAGGGTGCTTTGCAAGCAACTTTTGCTTTTAATCTATTCTATACAGCATATACTAATGTTTAAAATTAAAAAGCACCTAAAATGTGTAGGTATGCAAAGTCAAGATGGTCCGCTGTTAGATATTGGTTATTTCCACGCTCTTGTAGAAAAATAAATGTTCCTAACGCGTGTGGAAAATGTGTTTTCCGCACTCAACTGCTTGTCCAGCAGTTTCGTGAGGAAAAATTCATTTTCCACACTTGTTAGGAAAAATACTATTTTAACACACGTATTAAATTTTTTTTCATTACGCGTACGATTATCTGGCACTTTCTAGACCAGTAACAGTATATTTTTTAATCAGGTTCATAAGTGGTCATAAGAAAAATACTAAATACACATTCACAAAATAGTCTTTTCCGTTATTTTTGCTTTAACCATTTTCCTAAATCAATGAACGTAAAAAAATAGTAGAAAGACGTCTAAGATAATTGTGCCCAAAAACAACACAGACGAGGCAATGTCGTAACGGGAATCGCTCAGAAATATTATATAAAGAGACAATGAATTTGTTCCACTGAAAAACGTTGCCCCTTTTTATATTTTCTAAGATAACTGGGTAGATATACATTTTAGGAAAAAGAAAAATTTTTGTAAAATTGTTCGCCATAAAATTCTCTACAAGATGCAATTGGTTTCAAATTCGCACATGGAATATTTTCGTTCCACATTACAACGTACATGACAACTAAATGTACTTAAAGCCGAGACGAGATGACACAAAAATTATGTTCTCGTCTCGTTTTTGTGTCGTCTCAACCAAAATATACTGGTTGTCCTTGAGCACGCTGACCTTCCGTTGACGCACGGGCTCGACATAGCTAATCGTACGAGCTGATAATAAGCGACCCACGTGAAAATGGTCATTTAAACATACGATTCAATTTAAGTCTTGATGCTTGAAGTAGTATCGCAAATTTACATTTTTAAAGATGTAAACAATCATTACTTAGATTAAGAAATGACCTATGTGTCATGGCGTTTTACTGTAATTTTTACTTCCCTCGTAAGAGGTAAGAATTGTAATCGTGGAAAAATCACTCTCCGAGATTGTTTCAGATCTTTACGTCGGTCTGTCTGTTCGCGGCGCGCGTAGCTAAAAAACTACTTACCCGATTGACTTTAAATTTTGGTCAAAAACTAAAGGTCATATGGGGATGACCTGGTAACATTTTGGTAAAAATCCAATATGGCTAAACAAAATGGCAACCTAGTGAAATGTTAAAAAAAATTATTTTTAAAAAGCTAATCCAATTATGTTGGAATCACCTGGTAACATTTTGGTACGAATCCAAGGTGGCGGAACAAAATGGCGGTTTAATAAAATATTGAAAAATTCTGCCTGAAAAACTGCTTAATGGTTTAATTTCAAATTGTTTGTCATAACTAATTGGTTAAATAAATAGTGTAAGTGTAAGTAAAATTGTGCTACTAATTCAAGATGGCCAAACAAAATGGCGGCCAAATAAAATGTTTATAATCATGAAAAATCACTCTCTCAGGTTTTACACATCTTGACGGTTTAGCGTCCATAGATGCCAAAAAATATTTTTTATCAATTCCGTCGGTCCGTCTGTCAGTTTGTCTGTCTTTCTGTCAGTTCGCGACGTAGCTTAAATACTACTTACCCGATTGACTTAACATTTGAAAATTAAGGGTAAAATTCAACATGGCGGAACAATGTTAAAAGTTGTGTTAGAGTGGTGTATTATTTGGAGTTAAGATCCAGTAAAAAAAACAAGTTTTTTTAAATTTTCGACATTTTCCAATTTAATGGTTGCATTCTCAAGACACATCACTGACAGGATCAGTCTTTACCTTCTCTGTTGGTCCGCATATATTTCTCACATTTTAAGTTTCTAAATAGTTTTGGTTAACAATCCTCTTGTTATTATGTGAGAGTGGTGTATTGTTTAGGATCCAGTAAAAAAAAACAAAAGTTTATTTTTTAAATAGTCGACGTTTCGCAAGTTTATTGTTGCATCCTCCGGACACATAGATTCTATATCCTGCATCAGTCTTTATCTACACCGTTGGGATCTGGGATATTTCCCAGATATTAAGTTTCTAAATGGTTTTCGTTAGCGATCCTCTTGTTATGTTAGAGTGGTGTGGTATTTGGGATTAGGATTTTTTAAATTGTCTACGTTTCGCAACTTTATTGTTACATCCTCAGGACACAGATTCCATATTATGCAAGAAACCCATATTATCAGTCTCTATCTACTACGTTGGTCCACAGATATTTCCCAGATATTAAGTTTCTAACTGGTTTTCGTTAATGATCCTCTTGTTTTTATGTTAGAGTGGTGTATTATTTGGGGTTGGCATCCAGTAAAAAAACATAAGACTTATTTTAAATTGTCGACGTTTTGCAACTTTATTCTTGCATCCTCAGGACACATATATAGATTCTATATCGTGCATAAAGCCCATATTATCAGTCTTTACCTACTACGTTGGTCCGCAGATATTTCCCAGATATCAAGTTTCTAAATAATGATCCTTTGGTTTTGTGTTAGCGTGGTATATCATTTGGGGTTAGGATCCAGTAAAAAAACAGAAGATTTTTTTTAAATTTTCGACCTTTCGGAACTTTATTGTTTGATCCTCAGGACACATATATAGATTATATATCCTGCATGAAACCTATATTATCAGTCTTTACCTACACCGTTGGTCCGTAGATATTTCCGGGATATTAAGGTTCTAAATGGTTTTCGTTAGCGATCCTCTTGTTGTTATGTTAGAGTGGTGTATTATTTGAGATTAGGACACATATAGATTCTATATCCTGCAGGAAACCCATATTATCAGTCTTTACTTACTCCGTTGTATTATTTGGAGTTAGGAAATATCTGCAAACCAACGAAGTAGGTAAAGACTAATAACATGGGTTTCAATTTAATGTAGCAATTTTTATTTATCTGTTTCGAACAGGGATTTCACACGATAAAGATTTGCCAATTATCTTAAAAAAGACTTATAACATATAAGGTAAAAACTCATTGAGTATTTAAACCACCAAAACCCTCATATTACCGAAATAATTGAAACATTGATTTATTATCATAATTCACCTATTAACCTAATATATCCGTAAGTGTAACGTTACGTCGATTGCGGAAGGTGTCTATTTTCACAGGTCTAATATTTTCGATTTTTCAATGGTCATCTATAGATGACCGTCCAAACAGAGATGTGGCATGCGGGTTGCAGGTGACCTATCTAGCCGAATTTTTGATAATTACAATTATTATTGGAGACCTAATCTGGTTTTTCTTGTGGAAATCACAGTTTCTGTTGGTATTTAATGTTTTATAATGGTATTTGTATGAGAATACTAGTTGGTAAAATAATTTTCTATGATGCTGATTTTCCCGCCCCAAGTTGCTTTCTCGATCACGTGACCTTCTACTATGCGCTCAGTTACGAAGGCTTACTTAAGGAAATCCGGACGATTCTCTTACTTCTTGATAGTTCGTCCGTCTAACAGTAAAAATGTGCTAAGTCTCTTTACATCTAGCCGTTAGTTTTTTCTTGTTCAACGTAGAACTGCGTGGTTGCGAAAAAAAATGTGTTCTTACTAAGGGGCCGCCACAACAACAATAGGCTTCCAACCTCTAACTCAGGGTTCTACAGTACAGTACTGTAGTAGTACACCAGTTGTGGAAGAACTCTGGTTCCACGCATTTTTTTGCCGTGCAGAGTGAAGCCAGTTCTGTCTCCTTGCCTCGACCCGCAGAACCGCGTGTGAAGACTATACAAAATGGCATTTATAATATTTGTTTTTGATCCTTTAGTACGTATTAAATTTATTGTATTATTGAAAACTTAGCCGAAATCATAGGCCCATTTTTTTCTTTAGCTCTCTAAAACCAGCGGACAGGTAAATGCGCGTTTATATATATATATATATATATATATATATATATATATATATATATATATATATATATGATGGTACCATTTCAAATATATAGGTATATTTTTACGTTCATTTGCTTTACCCGCTTTTTTGTAATTTACAGGTCAACTGCTATTTGGCTTAAGTTTCCTTTTTTTATGTTACATCCATATTCTTATTTAACTGAAGCACACTCATTTATTCGTTTTATGTAAAATTCAAGTTTCGTTATATCTCCCTTGTTTCCGTTTTCATAACATCTAACCTAACCGAATTTTTTTGTATAACGTAATTTATAATTTTTTGTATTTATATATACAGTGTCTCAAAAATCTGTAGCGAAGCAAAGTTGTGTTTTTTCTTATGGGACACCCTGTATATTTTTGCATATTTAGATTCTGCTCGTGATTCTACACATTTTTTGTAAAGCATGTCCTATGTCTAAATTTGAGTTTTTCTAATATCCGCCATTTTGTAAAAAATTATGAATTGCTGTGCCTTTTTTCAAACGACGTGGGCCGTTGGCTTTTTGATATAGGATTATGATTTTTGGCAGGAGCATTAACAAAAGTATGGGTTGACTTTCAACGTGAACAAAATTTGTCGGTGTTGTATAGGGGGTCCTAGATAAGTAGGAGAAATTAAAAACATTAAAAACATCATATCTTCATTTTTTTAAATGGAATGTATAGTATTTTAATATTTTAGACTATTCGTGACCCAAAACCCTATCTTTCGTTATAAATATGTACTATACCTATTTGTCATAATTTCCGAGATTTTGACATTTTTGTATTTATTATTTGGTTTTCAATGGCAATCGCCTTAGAATATGCATTATTTTCGAATTTATAGAATTTTCCGAGAAATCCAAAAATGTAATAATATACAGGGTGTTCCATTTAAAATAACAAAGTTGATATCCGAGGGACACTTTTGTAAGGGGGTGGCAAATCTCGGTAAATCACCCTGTACATTAATACACAGTAAAAAATGCAAAATTAAAAATTCAGTCTACTATTTTTCTTTATGTAAAAAGGCAAATAAATATTTTAATTAAAGAGACACAACCGAAAAAGAAGTCCTACAATCACTTGATTAAATGTTCAATATGACCACCATTTCTTTCAACACACACTTGTAGCCGATTCACAAAGGAATTGTTAACTCTATTCAGCATCGAGGCATTGATATTTGTACATGCATTTCTAATTCTCATTTTCATATTCTCTATGGTAGTGGGTGGCGTTTGGTAAACTTGCTCTTTAACAAAACCCCACAAGAAAAAATCTAGTTTTGTGAGGTCCAGAGACCTTGCCGGCCATTATACTGGACCTCCCCTACCAATCCATTTATTTTCATTCGCGTCTAAAAATTGCCTCACCTGCCTGCTAAAATGTGCCGGAGCGCCATCTAGTTGGAACCACATCCGCCTCACTAGATTCAAAAGTAATTCGTCAATCCACTCCTGCAAACTGTTTTGCAGTAAATTAAGGAAAGTGTCTCCATTAACTCTATTTTCGAAAAAATAAGGTCCAATGATACGGTTACCGATTATACCGGCCCATATATTAAGAGATCATCTATGCTGGTGATCCAAGGGAATAATGAATCTGGGGTTCTCAGAACTATAATAGTGGAAATTATGTCGGTTGATGTATACATTTTTATGAAATGTCGCTTCGTCAGTAAATAAAATGTTATTGAAAAAATCATGTTCTTCTCTATTTTTTGCTAATGCCCAAGTACAAAATTCAAGTCTTCGATTGAAATCGTCTTAATCCAGCTTTTACACCAGTTGAATATGGTATGGGTGAAATTTATGTTTTCTAATTATTCTATCTGCCGTAGATTTAGCAACACCTCCTACATGAAATATGAGGATTTTCAATTAAAGTTTGCATAACAAGATATTCAGTTTCTTCATTTGCGGCTCTTTTCTGCCTTTCCAATTTTTGTTCGTAATCGACACATCCAGTTCTTTCAAATCGTTCTTTGAGTCTGACAAATGATACCTCATGAGGATGACGTTCGGCGTTGCTAAACCGTTGCGTATAAACTCTACTTGCTAAAAAACAATTTTGATCACTTGCGCCCAAAACATAACTCATGTTAATCAATTCTTCTCTAGAAAAATTCATTTTGAATCAATTTGAACACCGTTACTACACAAATACAAGAGTTTGACATTTCGCCATGACAACATTTTCCCCGTTTTCATTTGTTTTTACTTTAGGATTGTCTAAGGCATCTTCGTACATTAAGTTCTAATTAAATGTTGACACTACCTACGTTTTTATAATAGCCAAAATAGTAAATATTTAAGAATAGTTGGTAAAATATCTGTTCTAAGTCTTTAGGTCGCGATTCTTAGCACAATATTATGAGCTGAATTTTTAATCTTGCGTCACTTGTAGTATATTATAATTAGAAAATTTCATAATAAAGCAAATTCTAAGGCGATTGCCATTGAAAACCAAATAATAAATACAAAAATGTCCAAATCTCGGAAACTATGACAAATAGGTATAGGACATATTTATAACGAACGATAGGGTTTTGGGTCACGAATAGTCTAAAATATTAAAATACTATACATTCTATTTAAAAAAATGAAGATATGATGTTTTTAATTGTTTTAATTTCTCCTACTTATCTAGGACCCCCTATACAACGCCGTCAAATTTTGTTCACGTTGAAAGTCAACCCATACTTTTGATAATGTTCCTGCAAAAAAACATAATCCTATATCAAAAAGCCAACGGCCCACGTCGTTTGAAAAAAGGCACTGTAATTCATAATTTTTTACAAAATGGCGGATATTAGAAAAACTATCAGATTTAGACATAAGACATGTTATACAAAAAATGTGTAGAATCACGAGAAGAATCTAAATATGCAAAAATATAGAGAGTGTCCCATAAGAAAAAACACAACTTTGCTTCGCTACAGATTTTTGAGACACCCTGTATAAATGAAAATAATTTTAGGTTATGTAGCCCGTATTGTTCTACAACTTTTGCATTTGAACTTGTTTATATCGCTATCCGTTGTCAAGATATCAACCGAGAACGCACTTTTGGGACACCCTGTATATAAGCATATTTATTTTAATATTTTTTATATTAATTATTTATTATAAATACATTGTTGGTACTTTAAAAAACCTCCGTTTTTATATAATTTCTGCTCAGTTTACTTGGTTCGCTGTGCAACAAATACAGCTTTTAAGATTAATTTATTATCCGAAAACTAAATTGGCGCCCACTAAAATTTACTACGTCGTAATAAATTAGTAAGTAAAAGTGGCCAAATAAATTTTTTAAAAAATCAACGTTGGAAATCTTGTCCAATTGACTTTAAATTTTGCATAAAAGTTAAATGTGAAAATAGGATAAACTGGTACGAATTCAACATGACCTAGCAAAATAGCGGTTTGTGTCAATATAAAAACTACTTTTTGAATTTCATTTAAATTATGCCTAAAAGTTGAATGTGGCATAGATTGCATTGATTCAAAAATAAAATTGCGCACAATCAAAATTAAAAGACAATATATGTAAGACATATATACTGTGACTATGTACAGGGTGTCCGGATTTGGTTGCAAAAGCAGGGTATCTCGCTTATTTTTAAAGATACAACCTTGCGGTTTTCACGAACCTGAGCTAATTTTTTGTGAAACTCATGAAGTCGTAAACAAAATTTTCGTAGCCTTCTTCGTTTATGAGATACAGGGCGAAATAGAAAATTTTGCATTTTGGGACCCCCCTCGTATCTCGGTTATCCTTTAACTTAACGCAAAGGGAAAAACTGCTGCTTATGCTGTTTTTTACGCTGGATCCAGTGGCGTAGTCATATTTTCCATTTGAGTTGTTATTTTTTAGATACGACCCAAAGTTTTGTTTTTTTAAATGGGACACCCTGTATATTTCTCCAGAAATTGATTTGTCCTTTTAAAAGCTTCTCAAAAATATATAATAGTATGGGTCTATTTTAATAAACAACAACAAAAATCCTAATTTTTATAATTATCATCCCAAATTTTGCAGTAGGCCATGCAAAACAATGCTGCCTTTTATTTAAAGTCGTTAACAATATCTACATCCTATTTATCAAAATATGTATTGATAATTTCGCACCAAAAAAGTACCACCTACCTAGATTTATGTAACACAAGAACAAAACAGTAATAAATTATTATGTAACAAGCCTTTCAGCAAAAATCAACTGTCGTATAAGAACTACAGTAACCAAGAAAATCAAAAGAACTGTTCAAACTGATTTCCATTTTGTTCTATGCATGCTTCGTACAATTTTCGTATTCGTTTTAGGGAATTAAGCAAAATAACTGTGATGATTTTGTAAATAGCGAAAATTTTCTCTTATTGCATTTCTTAAATCTTGGACGTTATCATAGTGGTCTTTGTAAATTCTATTTTCCAGATATCCCCATAGAAAGAAATCTAAAATCGACAAATCTGGGGACCTAGGGGGCCATCTTATAGGTCCATTTGTTCCGATCCATTGATTGGTAAAATTATTGTCCAGAAATAATCTCGTCATTCCAGAATTGTGTGCAGGAGCACCGTCCTGTTGAAAATAAATTTTGTTAATTTGCGCTAGAGGAACATCGTCAAGTAATTCAGGTATAGCTGCCTCTAAAATTTCTATATACCGATGGGCTGTTAGATTTCTCTCAAATATATAAAATTTTATGTGTTCCTAATATGAAGCAGGACACATTTAGACCAAACCTGCCCTGCTGTCTTCTGGGAAATATTTGGTGTTGATTTTCCTGGGACCAGAATCTACTATTGTGCCTATTGAGTATACCAGAATTATTAAAATGTGCTTCGTCTGACCATATAACCTTCCTTTCAAAATCTGTAACCATATCGCATCTTTCTCGAAACCAATTGCAGAAGACTACCCGACGCTCTGCATCCCCTGGCTGTAAGTGCTGCATGAGCCTAAATTTGTATGGGTGGTATTTGTGCTTTTTTAGAATTTCTTGAACTCTAGTTTTTGGAATCCCTATGCTCTTTTCACTGGCCCTACAAGAGTTTGTAGGGTAAGCTTCTGCATTAGCCAAAACCGTAATTTCCTCAGCCTCCCGATTTTCTTTATTATATGTTTTCGTACGAGGTTTGATAAATGATCCGTGATTAAGTAAATCCTTTTTTATCCGATAAAAAGTGGATATATTAGGTTGCCTTCTTTCTGGATATCTAAACAAAAATTAAGCAATAGTATTTCAAAATACCTAAAAATTAACTATTTACCTGTTAAAATACATCTCAGAAGCCGCTTCAACATTTGCATTACTTAATATAAAACAAGCTAACATATCGTACTTTTCATAATGTTCGAAAGTTTGGTTTTCTTCCATAATAATACAAATATATTTTTACACAATAAATAAATACAAAAAACTAGCGCTATATTTTATATACGCGTACAAAATTGGGAAATGTCATTTGCTTCCAAGAAAACAAAAGAAAACGGCATCGTTTTGCATGGCCTACTGCAAAATTTGGGATGATAATTATAAAAATTAGGATTTTTGTTGTTGCTTATTAAAATAGACCCATACTATTATATATTTTCGAGAAGATTTTAAAAGGACAAATCAATTTCTGGACAAATATACAGAGTGTCCCATTTAAAAAAACATAACTTTGGGTCATATCTAAAAAATAACTACTCAAATGAAAAATATGACTACGCCACTGGATCCAGCGTAAAAAACTGCATAAGCAGCAATTTTTCCCTTTGCGTTAAGTTAAAGGATAACCGAGATACGAGGGGGGTCCCAAAATGCAAAATTTTCTATTTCGCTCTGTATCTCATAAACGAAGAAGGCTATGAAAAATTTTGTTTATGGCTTCATGAGTTTCACAAAAAATTAGCTCAGGTTCGTGAAAACCACAAGGTTCTATCTTTAAAAATAAGCGAGATACCCTGCTTTTGCATCAAATCCGGACACCCTGTACAGATCTAAATTAGGTCACATTTCACTGCTACTAACAGTTGGAAAAAAAGTCATAACGAGGGAAGTGGCGGGTAAAGGAAATTTACCGATTTTCTAAAAAACAGTTGAAACTTATACCTTTACGCCAGTATGTCAGGTGTTTCTAGAAATAGGAGAATAAAGCTTTTTATAACATTTTACGGACATACTAGTTTGCAGTAATTTTCGACGAGCTAGGAAACTTCCAAGCCGTATCACCCTATTACCTGAAATGCTGGATAAAAAACGCAACCCGATCAGCCCTAAACGCTCGAATAAATATTCCAATCAAATAAATGCGAGCGCATTCAGCCATTGCACAATACAAATTCGTTCAATTACTCGAAATCTAATAACCCTAACTGGACGAGTCGATCCGAATTTATATACTGGACGCGTCGGCTAGTTCGGACCGCTCTAAGTCGCTTTGGACTCATTTTGAACTCATTTTATGTGCTAAATTGTTAATGAACTTAATTTGCAGCGACGTCAAGGACAACGGGCACGTGCGAGGGGCGAGCGGTCACGTGACTCGTAATCGGAGAATAGCCACTAATTAGAAGCCGGAACTCGACCCCCCCTCCCACCTCCGACTGAGCCGGCAGGGTCGGATTAGCATAGCCGTTGGCCATTTATATAAAAAAAGTTTCTTTCATTATTTTAAAAAAATAAATTGATGCGCCATCTATGAACCAATTGAATAAAGATTTCATAAAATCAAACGACTAAACTAGGAATTCTACTAATACGTTACCTAAATAATAATCTATAATTAGTTATAAAGATGAATTAAACTAGTAAAAAAATTGTGGTTTGCAAAATAATTGATAAGAAACACGATAAATAAAATTAAAAAAATAAATCCATGCGCCGTCCAGGAGCCAGTAGCTTAAATAGTTTAAAGTCAAAGCTTGGAATAATATGACGCAATAAAATCGTTAATTTGAGTGAACGTCAAAAAAAGAAAAGCTAGTAACGGGACGTCACAACACTATATTTGATTGTAAACTGCTTCTTGAAAGTTAGGGATATTAAAATTCGTAACTCATTTTTAATTTGTTATTTTTTTAAATATTTAGTGTACAGAGTAAAGCGAGACAAAGCTAGAAAGGGCAGATTTATGACTTTATGGTGGTTGGTTAAAAACATCTTTGGACAAGCATGTGTCAATTATAGAAAGTGTGAAAGAGAGTATTGCAAAAACCTAAAAAATATAGAGCTCTACCATTTGTAACGAGTGTGAAGGCATATTTTTTTGAGTTTTAGATTGCCTATATTACCCTCACGCTTTAATGTAGGGTAGGAATTCATATTTGATTTTGGTT
The DNA here is from genome assembly GCA_030620095.1 of Kuschelorhynchus macadamiae. NCBI lineage: Eukaryota > Metazoa > Arthropoda > Insecta > Coleoptera > Curculionidae > Kuschelorhynchus > Kuschelorhynchus macadamiae. The sequence continues at coordinate 885,759 of JAUTXW010005043.1, read as the reverse complement.
CCTAACAAAATGATACTCGATTATTCAAGGGAAGAAGATCAACTAATTACATTAAGCACAAGAAGTGATTGTCCGCTTATAGACATTTTTCTCAATAATTCCTTAGCTCAACTGGAACCGCTTTATCTACTGATACCATAAGAAGGTTAGGTGATATAAATTTAAAATTAAGACTGAGAAATGCAGCAACGGTTGGAATGAGATAGAGCACACATTAACTGGGGGAATGTCCTTTTCACTGATAAATTTGGATCTGCGAGATTTTCGGATACGAACACGTGTGTGGACTTTGCCAGGGATTCCACATAATAGATGTACGGTGTAATGTTCGATGTGCCGTTGTACTCCTGTTCTTTACTTAGTTCTTAATTTGACGATGAAGGAAAATCACTTGTTTGGAGAAACACATTATATTATTAGATGGTACTACTAGAGCCACGGGCCGGACCCACAGGGTCCGCCCTACGACTACACCTTCTATAGATCTAGCTGTTGTTATCTAAATTGGTTATTCACACTCTGCCCTCGTTCTACATCGCGTGCGCGGGGCCTCGTCAGCTTGCATACTCAGCTTGTGTATATTACATAAATGTTAATGTATTAAACAACTATAAACTGATATACAGGGTGACACTGCACCTCCTCTCTTTGGGAAAAATGATTCAACGACCAATTGAATCATTTCTGCAAACAATAGAATAATCTCAGTTATCATTTATAATGCTGAGTGTATGAATAATGTATTTTATTCGGTTTGTAGAATTAGACAGACTGCGAAATTTCCTAAAATAACTAAAACTTAACTAACCTAAAATATTTTTTTTTGTTTTTTTTATTATTATTTACTTATCATCTTATAATCAATAATAGTTGTTGACAGAACCATGCCATATGTATCCTAGCTAATGGCTTTCACTATGGCCACTTGTGAAAGATACTGCTGTAAGAGTAAACAAAATAAGTGATTTACGAAAAATAAAGCAAGGATGTTCGTTACATACTTCTGACAACCAATTAAAATAATTAAAATTAAATATTATAATTTATGCTAAAAACCTAATATTTAAAATGTTTGAAAATTCCTTCACGATGTATGGTCTAATTTGACAACGTACACATCAACAACAGTACCTTTTAACGAGTTTAATTCTAGATATCAATTATGTATTGGCGTATTATCCTTACTCAGACTTAAATTATCATGTTTAGATATTATTTAGATCATTAAATCTAACCATATTTAGATTAATAAATTCGGATCATCAGAGGTTAATTTTTATTACGTCATAACTCGTTATACTTTGCTCTCCATAATTGACATTAGCGAATTAACCAAAAGAAAGCTACAAACTCTAATATTACTTATACCTAACATTCTTTAATCTTTTCCTCATACTCTGTTTCTTGTTGATATCTTTTTATATATTTTATATACATTTCGTATATATATTGCATGCATTTCATTAATATATTTCCATTTTAAACAATTTAACAGTCAACCTCAACGATTTTCATTATATGTTTGACAAAATGTAATGTTTAAAATATTTGCTTCGTACAATTCCAAAAAAAGATTTGAAACAAAGCTCATATAACCAAAACCGTTATTTAGACTGCGGGTACCCTAGAGTGCTTATTGCACTATATGCATCATTGTGCATTTTTAATTATCATTTTTTAGGTAACACTCCCTTTCAACCAGCCCAATATAGCTGAGATAATCGCGCTAGCGCCAAAATTACCCTTATTGAATAAGTAAGTGCCCTGACTTCTACAACTGTATCTTCATATGCTCTATGCTAACTAATTAATATCTATACGAGTCAAGGACTTTTATACGCTTGCGGGTGATCAAGCCGTTCCCGTATAATTCTTGACAATTTAAGTATGATCTTTACTGTTGCACATTCCATTTTATAAACTCATACATTCTTCATCCAACTCGCTTTTTACGACTTGCGTCATATACTTCTGTCATAGAACTAATATTCCCTTCTTTTTTCTTTTGGTCATTTCTTATCTAACCATTTAAATGTGACATATTTAGCTTATTTTAGCTTGACTTTTTTTTTTCATGTTTGGGAGTAATTATTTTAAACAACCTATCTCCAAAAATGTCCGTAGAAATTCCTTGGAAAACCATAATTACTAAAACAAAAACAAGATCCTTAGTTTATTTTTTCGTCTTTGCTTTTTTCTGAAAAACGTTTGCTTAATCTCTTTGTAACGATCCTTGTGGCGCATGTTTAGTTCAAATCTTTGCATGTTGATTAAATATATATTTTGCTACGTCACCTAAGCACACTATTAAACCTTAGTTAATCTTTAAAAAGTTAATTAGTACCATTATAGCTGAACCAAAAGGACACTTTTCGTTATGTTTGTTCATCCGTTATATATCATAACAACATTGATTAACTCTCTATAAGTAGTTGCGAACTATTCAAACAATGCCATTTGGTGATCTTTTTTTTTGGAATTTCTATTCTACGTTAGTGCACTTAAATTTTAAATTTGAATTGAACATTGGATTTATGCTGTTCAAGAAAAATACATTTTTGGTTAATTATTAATATGTCGTAGGCTTCATAAAATTAAAGCTAGTTTTAAACCGATTGTCTAAATACCTAAAATGCTGCATCTATTTCGATTAAGATCGACTAATTAATTTGCTTTTTTTATGTAATTTTTTTTCAACATATTTTGTTTTTTTTTCCTCTACTGTTAACCATTAAAAGAATCATTTAAAAATAATCTTAGAACATTTTTGTTACATTCATCCAAGAGTGCGAAAAAGTCTCAGCAATAATGTTGATTGACTTTTATAGTGAACTTCACTTATATGAACTTGGATATAATGGATAATCCTTTGTAAAACTCAAAATTCAGTGCCTTGGAAAAATTACATGTTAGAACGTATGATCTGGCTTAAAATATACTCTTACCTATTAGGATAAAATGTTTAACTGTAGTCACAGAGAAATGAATTTTTCTGGGCTTTAGTTCATTACAAACGGACTTTATCAGTGATTCCGTAATGCGATTTTAAAACTTGCAATCCTAAATATAGTTTTATCGAGTTTACTTTTGAAAGTTCACGTGAAATTTACATTGTTTTTTTTTTATTTATTGTTTATAGACATTGTAATAATAATAATAAGGTAAATTGTAGAGACTGCTAGAACATTAAATATATATATATATATATATATATATATATATATATATATATATATATATATATATGTACGTTATTAATTAGACATTACGAATGTTTATGCTTTAAATAAAATATTCATAATATTATATTTTCGCGTTGCATTTACTTGCCTATGTACATGTTGATGCATACATGTATGTTTTTTTTCATTACATTTTTCGTAAGATAAGCACTCGGTTATAATAGACTATTTAACTTTGGGTAGAGTATAACAAAACATACTATTTCGTTACTGTAGATGATTTTGCCATTATTGCATATAATTAGCGTACCTAAATGATTTAAAGCATGGAAATTGATTCACTCTATAATGATTAGAGAAAGGCCTTCAAAACTTATATTTTCGCAATTCGATACAATACACAAACAGAACACGCAAAAACAGAGGCCACATTTAATATTGTTCTAATATATGATCTTTTACTAGAAAATATAAATATATATATAATAAATAATATTTTTTTTTTTATAAAAACATGATAAAAATTTTCTTATTATATAACAAACATTTTAAATATTTTATTTGTGCTTTTTTTTTTTAAGTATCATATATGTTCATTAAATTTAGTACATTTTCTGTAATCATCTTATTAATATATTATTATGGTTCGGATATGTTAATGTAAATAAATAAATATTAATTATGTTAAGATTTTCATGGTTTAAATCGATTGTAATACGCGATGACCACCGACGCGACGGTGTCATTGCATTTCTTTGTCAGCACAATTATGTAGGTCGGCTGTTCGTTGTAAAAAGTAGGTTAATGAACTTAACATTTTATATAATATGTTATAGAGAAAACATTTTAAGGTTTAGCTATCCTGAAAATTCATGCACTTTTATAACTGGAACTTTGTTGTTGCAGAAGGTTTGTACATTAAATGCCTTGAATTTAATACTATAATAGTATTTGAAATTAAACGTATATTGCTTGCTCATCACTTTGATTCTAATTTTACGTATCTATTAGCTTAAAATTGTTGTTACGATATTTCCTTACTATGTGTATTTACAGCTAGTCGTACTTCTACCAAAGTTACATACATTTTCCAGCATTTGTTGATTTTATTGCTATATGGCAAACGGTTGGTTTAATTTTGAATTTAATATTTCATTTATATATACTATTAATTAGCTAAATTTGGTATTATTTGTTAGTTCTAAGATATATAATCAGTTGCATGCCTTTTTATACTTATAAATTGTATGCATAGTGGCTATTAATTTACGGAAGGTGGTTAATTTTACTTGCAATTTAACCCGATAATTCACGATAACGCCGTAATTATCCTAGAATAATAAATTCTGAATATGATTCATTCCAAAAAAAAAAATTAAACAATAAAATAGTAAAACCCACTCACTCATCATCACCTACACCAAAATTAACATCTGATGTCCACTTTGCGTCTATTTATTATTTATCATATTTTATTAATACTACCTACTTTTTAATTTGAGTCCTTATTGTTTTTATTGTAGAGAAGAGAGATATAAGAGATAATATTAATTCGTAATTGCTTTTAGACAAAGAATTAAATTCGCTATGTCAGAGTTAATATTTTTAAAATAAATTTGGTATCTACAAAATTACCACGAATTTTCATCTGTTTGCAAAATATACACTAATTTACGATTTTACACTTAAAAAGCAACAAAATTTTAATAAAACATACTCTTACTTAAATCAAAATACCTTAATTTCTGATAATAATTAATCTAGTACCTTAAACCTAAACTCGTTTCCTACAATTTCAGTTTCTATAGTTTAAGTCCCTTACACTAAAATTCCCATCAATTTCTAAAATTCCCATTTCCATATTTAAATTTTCTTCTTTTTTTGAACCTAAAACAAAACCCTAAAAAAGAAACGTCGTTTTAGTCCATATGGAAATCATCATCATACAATGGTTAGTTAGTTTGGCAGTAATTTTGCGTGGTTTATTTATTAATTTGCCCATCATTATGTCGCCATAATACAGTATCTCCATTTGCACTATTATGCCGGTATATATTGTTTCTTATTAATTCCATATATTTGGCAGGGTCTTCTAGGGCAGGATCTTTTAGGGCAGGATCTTTTAGGGCAGGGTCGCCATGTAAAGTCCGATGTGCCGTTGTACTCCTGTTCTTTACTTAGTTCTTAATTTGACGATGAAGGAAAATCACTTGTTTGGAAAACACATTATATTATTAGATGGTACTACTACAGCCACGGGCCGGACCCACAGGGTCCGCCCTACGACTACACCTTCTATAGATCTAGCTGTTGTTATCTAAATTGGTTATTCACACTCTGCCCTCGTTCTACATCGCGAGCGCGGTGCCTCGTCAGCTTGCATACTCAGCTTGTGTATATTACACAAATGTTAATGTATTAAACAACTATAAACTGATATACAGGGTGACACTGCAACGGTACAAAAAATGTATCCCTACCGTGGAGGATCAATAATTGTTTGGAAATTTCCCCAGTATACCACCTTTGGAATGTATTGACTTGGTGAGAAGGTTATTAAAACATAAAAATATCCCTTATTTAATTTTAGACCACCTTATTTTACTTCTATCAACAGGTTTGGCTACAGGCTCATGTCTTTCTCCCTTCCTTGGCGAAATTTTTATGCAAAACTTAGAGAATAAAATTATGAACAGCCCATTTTCGAATTCTCTACTAATTTATAAGAGGTGCGTGACGACGTATTTATAATATGGAATAATACTGAAAAGTAACTGATCAATTTTTTAAACTTCGTTAATAGTTTACATAATAAAATTTATTTTATATTGGAAAATGAAACAACAAAATAAATTACCTTTTTTAGATTTGTTACTTATTAGACAAAATCATAAAATACGTTTTGAAATTTACAGAAAACTGTCAGCTACTAATAATATATTTCAATTTACTTCTAATTCACCCTACTTACATAAATTTGCATCTTTTAATTCTTTGTTTTTTAGATTATTTAAACTTCCCCTTTCTAAAAATGCTTTTTATAAAGAACTCAACACAATAAAGCAGATAGCAGCTAATAACGGTTTTTCTATATGTTCCATCAATAAGCTTTATTTTAAATTTGTCAACAAATATAAATTCTCTTATAATATAATACACCCTAAGTCTGACAAAAATAAGAAACAATATAGATGTATAAAATTTTTTGGTAATATTTCCTTACAGATGGCAAAATTATTTAAAAATTTTAACATATCTATTGCATTTAAAACTGTAAACATTCTTAAAAAACATTTAGTTAAAATTAAGGATAAGACTGATAGATTCTCAAAATCTGGAGTGTATTCGTTGAGTTGTAGCGACTGTCCTGCTGTGTATGTTGGCCAGTCCGGAAGGAAGATATCTACTAGAGTACAAGAACATGTAAATCTCTTTAATAAATATAAAAATTTGGAAATAACGGAGACTAAATCGGTATTTGCGAATCACCTATTAGATTCAGGACACACCTTTGCTGTACCTAAAAATAAAAAATAGAATTAACTAAAGCCAAGAAAAGTTCAGTTTTCACCTGTGTTAGTGACGTATTTAATTTCGAACCCCATCTCATCTTTAATAACATAAATAATAATTGGCATTGTTTATTTAATTTTAACCTTATTTACGGACCAGTCATATGACAATTGACACTGACCTGTTATTCTTCTGTTATAGTTTTATTTCAACACACTTAACCACATGGGCCGGTTTTAAGTTTTGTGGAGCATATGCAACCATCAATACTCAAGGATTCAATTGTATTTTATCCTTATTTTGTACCCGGATTTGTTGTTTTAAATGTGTTAAGGTAGCTAACTTAATATTATTTTTTAATTGTATAATTAGTATATTAGGTTTTTCCGATATTGTAGGTCAAACGATGTTTGCAAGAGCGATATATATGTCACCTTAATTTTTTAAAATATTTGTTTTGACTGAGACCAAGACTTTGTATTTTATTTAATAGAATAATAAACAGGTCTCTTTGAGAAATATGGACGACTTTTTCCAACATGTTTTAACAGCCGCACCAATCTTTATGTATGTGATGGAAATATGAATAGTGAACAGTACAGACTGCGGGTAATAAACAATGTCTTGCCGAATTTTCACGCTGTTATAAGGGATGGGTTTTTGTTTCTAGACGACAATGCAAGACCTCACAGAGCTGCCATTGTCTTGATTGATCTAGAAGAAAATGGCATATCCTTCCTTAGGATGACATTTCTATCGCCAGACTTGAATTGTATAGCAGATACGTAGGATATGGTGCAAAGAAAATTGGATGAACACGTCCGGCAGTACAAACATTTGATTATTTAGGAAGAGTTGTATAAAGTACATTATTTTTTTGTTATTTTAAGTTCATGTTTTTGGCTTAGATAAATTATTGAGTGCAAGGATAAGCTTCATAAGTAGCGTTCTAATAAAACAAATATTCACTTTTGAATAATCGAGTACCATTTTGTTAGGAACCAAAATCGAATATGGGTTCCTATCCTGCATTAAATGGGGATGATAGGCCATCTAAAACTCAAAGAAACTGCATCCACAGTTCTCGTCACAAATGGTCGACCTCTATATTTGTTCAGTTTTTTACAAACTCTTTTTCACACTTTGTATAATTGACATATGCTTGTTCAAAGACGTTTTTTTGTCCTTTCTGGCACTGCCTCGTTTTATCCTGTATATTAAATATTTAAAAAAATTATGACAAGTTAAAAATGAGTTACGAATTTTAATATACCTGATTTTTAAAGATTAGTTTATTTCATAATTTTATTAGTATCTAAGTGTTCTTTAGTTTTCATGGTAAGAAGAATGCATTGTATTCGTTAAAAAATCACCCTCTGAGATCTTTGCTTTTCGGTGTCTAGAACAAAAAACCGAAAAACATATTCTCCCATTCTCATCGGACTGGCTCTGTGTGGCATAGCTCAAACACAAATGTATCCGATTGACTTTTATTTGATCAAGAATCAAAAGTCACATGGGAAGTTATTTTGGTAAAAAATCAATACGACGGAAGAAAATGGCCGCCTAATAAAACGGTAAAAAATCAATACTAAAAAAAATCTTACTCACTTAACCTCAAATTTTGAACAAAATTGAAGTGAATTATAGTTAATCACTATTATTAAATTTTGATACGAAGCAATTATGACAGAACAAAATGGCGACCCTGTTTGTCAGGGAATATTAAGGAGGTTAATATAGTGGTCCCATAGCAAGCATATTGAAAAAAATATTAAAAATGACATAGCGCTATTTTGAGCAGTTTACGCGATGTTACATTAAACAATATATGCGCAGAATAATGCGTTCGCCAATCTGTCAGAAAGAAAAAGTATGTATGTTACCATTGTATATAGCGTGCAATAAAGGTAAGTAATCTGAATTTAATGAAAATATGTACAGCTAACGAAATCATCCCGAACCCAATAGCATTGTCTTTTTAACAACGAGAGGCGAAATATGGTTTACAGAAGACCATGTAAAAGATACGCCCAGCGCAACTTTGTATCCACTGTGAGTTATGGTGATACGCCCAGCGCAACTTCGTATCCACTGTGAGTTATGGTTTGGGGTGGGATATCTTTTGAGGAGCGAACGCAGTTAGTGGTATTGAATGGTGGAAGATTAACTGCTCAACGATACATTACAGATATTCTGGATCCACAAGTTGTGCCATATGCGATATTTTTAGGGAGACAATTCATGCTTATGCATAATATATATATACCTAATATACGCCCTCACGTAGCTAGGGTTGTGCAAGATCATCTACAAGATTGACACCATGGATTGACCACCTAGGAGCCCTGACCTTAACTCCATTGAACATTTAAGAGATACGATGGGAAGAAGAGTAAGAGCACTGCAACCCCAACCTAAAAACCTAGACCAGCTGGCAGGAAAGGCTTAGCGAAATTTGCCGACAGATTGAACAAGACGAGATCCAACGGCTAATTTTAAGCATGCCACGACGCTGTCAAGCTGTGATCACCGCAAGTGGTGGGAATACTCGTTATTGAATAAAAGTTGTTTATTTTGTTCATATTTATTGTAAATTTGTTAATTTAAAATTAAATTCAATTAAAATGAAGTCTTGGAATTTTTGTTAAATAAAAACATATAGGGGTAAAATAACTGTATATTTCCACTAAGAATAAACATAAAAAGATGAATAAAAATAGAGAATACCGATAAAGGATGGCGCTATAACGTGATTTTTGCGGCGAACTGCTGAATATACCAGTTCTCTCTACAGGGTGTTTTGAATCCTTGGACACAAATCACAAATACCTATAACACCCTGTATATCAGCGAAACACTGTTACAAAAAAACTTTAATATCATAGTATTATTTCTGAAATATTGGCCTACCAAATAAAAAAGATCATCGAAATCGGGATAGCGGTTAGAAAAATATCGATCATCAAACTTTTCTTAAATATTGCATTATTCGCTAATTTTGACGAGAAGTGTATAATATACTAGTTTTTGCTTTAAGATTTTGAAGAACTAATGTTAAAAATGAATCAACAGTAGTTATTTACCTAACTAGTATGGAAAATAATACATTTCCGCACGTGAGTGCGGCAAACTCACTTTCCGCACGAGTTAGGTACATACTTTTTCCTATGAGCGTGCTTAAATTACGCACCTATGTATTAGCAAATGCAATTTAGTGAGGAGAGTGAAATGAAGTATGTTAAATTTATATTTATTGGAATGGATTACTTCAGATTAGATTTGATCACAAATTAGAAGTTTAAAATATTTCAAATGTGATTTTCAGAATTCATAAGCTGCATTTACCTTTAGAGACTTTCAAAAATAGTTACAAAACGAGCATACATATTACATTTATTCACAAATAAAAATAACAATATATTTTAAAATTATTATTTTATTAAACAATTATTTATTGTTGATTATAACGTTTATATTGAATGTACAGTTTGTCGAATTGTCTACATTTAGAAGAGATGTTAATTCTAAACACTTTTTATTATAAGTTATACTACTTGTTAATGGAAATGAAACAGCTTCACCTTCAACTTTCTTTTCGATAAAAATTTTATTTTCAATTTGTTTTTTGTTCTCTATTGAGTGTTCCAAATAGAATAGCCTTCTGCCACAATAATCGACTTTTTTTAGTTATATTTTCTCCTAAATCAGCTAACATTGTGGCGGAAATTTGGCGAAAACTATGACCCGTGTACATTTCTGGATCTGGCAATCACAGGTATCCGGCAATATTGGATGGCATCTTTCCAAATGTAATATTCCCCACACATTCTATTGTGCATTTTTCCTGTTCGTAGTTTACAAAAAAACGACTATGAAGTGTGTCCGAAGGGCGTAAAGTAACATATTTCCTATAAAGCTGAAAGTTAACTGCATCTCCACCAATGTTCTGGAAATTTGAGTATTAGGAATGTTGATGGTTAGTAGGATCTCTTTGTCTTCAATGTTATCAATGGTTATTTTAGTAAGATATTCGTTATCAATGGTTATTTTAGTAAGATAACATGTACCTGCCAATACAATAATGATTGCAACTTTAATCAACAAATAGACATTATCAGGCCCATCGGAAAAAAATTTGCAATTTCTGCTTTTGAAAAATCTTTCGATTTTTTTGGACGGTGTCCTACGTTTTTCCATTTCCGAAATGCTGTTAATTTCATTTTCATATCCACATCTTTATTTGTTTTGTAGAAGATTTGCAGGTTTCAAATTTTTCGCCAAAATAAGCTAGAAATACTTCTTAAGAGATTTTACCTTTCTCTTCTCGCACCATTGTGTGAAATAGTTATTTATACTATAAGGAACGTAAGTAACATTTACCAGTCGAGGACGAGTTTGATCCCGAGCGATAGCGAGGGCTGGCAAAAAGTTCGAGACTGGTTAATGTACTTACATCCCATATAGTATATAACATTTTTCCCCCTGCCTGTATTGTATCTTTGCAAGAAAATGCTGGATATATTTTTGGATTTTCATTATCGTTACGTTCGGTAGCATTCTCACTAAATTATGAAGGCAGCCGTGATCCGTTGCCAGAGCAACATAAGCAGTTTTTATTTTATCAACAACGTCAAGTTGATAATTCATAGCGAAAAGTTTGAAGAAGTCGAATTGTTTGATTCTGTGTGGACAAAATGGATGTTTTAAACATAGAAGAATCAGCGAATATTGCTTGTTTATCCCTACTACCGGATAAGTCGAAAAAAAAGGTATGAAGCAGCATATAAATCCTTTAAGAATTGGTGCCAAACCAAGACGGCCACTGCACTCTCAGAAACCTTGTTTTTGACGTATTTCCACGAAAAAAGTGCTATATTGAAGTGTCCATCAAGCTTATGGTGTGAGTATTCGATGTTGAAGTTCACCCTTTTTATAGAGGAAAATATAGATATTTGTAAGTATCCAAAACTTCGAGCATTTTTGAAAAGAAAAAATGATGGTTATAGACTCAAAAAATCGAATGTGTTTAACAGGGAAGATGTGAATAAGTTCATGCTTGAAGCCCCCGATGATATATACTTATTGATGAAGGTCGTAATAGTAATGGGAGTTGCTGGAGCGTGCCGTTCTAATGAACTCTGTGAAATGGAAATGGACAATGTTAAAATAAGTCAAGAAGTCATAATTGTGACCATTCCTGATTCCAAAAATCGAATGTCACCTACATTTACAGTGAAAAAAAGTAACGACACTCAGGTCTGTCATTTCAAAATAATTCAAAAGTACATTGATACAAGATCCCACATGACGACTCTTAATCCGCGCTTCTTTATGCGATATCAAAATGGAAAGTGCTTAAACCAGCCTGTTGGGAAAAATACGTTTTCGTCAATTCCAAGTAAAATTGCGAAATTTCTAAAGTTTGAGATTTTCAAAATGTATACTGGACACTCTTTTAAAAGAACGTCCGCAACTTTATTAGCAAATACTGGTGTTGATGTATTAGCTATCAAGCGACATGGTGGATGGAAATCCGCTACTATTGCGCAAAGTTACGTAGCTGAGAGCCTCAATAATCAAAAGGAAGTAGCGAATAAAATTTTATACAATAAGACCCAGCCAGAAGTCTCTTGCAGTGCTTCAACAGTGACAGAAACATTGATTAGAAATGAAGGATATGTGGAGTCAGAAAATGTAATACACATCGAGAAAAAACGAGAAAACGTGTTTCCAAATTTTGTTAATAATGTGAATAATTGTACCATTAATATTCATTTCAATTAATATCACCGGATTTTTGTAATATGTTGATGAAATCAAAAATTAAAGCTACTTATAATAATTTTAGATTATTATTTCCCTAGGGATGTAAGTTGACTTACATCCTGTCGTTAAGGGCAACCAATACCTTGTTGAGTAACTTTCATTTACTTCTGTCAAAGCAGTGTCAAAATAGGTTGCTTACAATATAGAGAAGGGGAAAACTATTTTTGATACCTATAGCGAGATTTTTCTAGCAATACCTGTAAGCTGACTGCTGCAGCTTCTCCCAAGATACTTTCAGGAATTACATGTTCGTCTATGTCTTGCATGTTGAGTGGCGAAATCGTCTCTTAAAAGCAAACTAAATCAGGCACAGGTGTGGTGTCATCGCAACCGGGACTTGTCTATTAACGTTATTGTTGAAACAGTTGTACCTAAGGTTACTGAGCATTAAGCTAACTGGAATAATATAAGTTTATAATACGATGTAACGGGTTATATTTTCCTAACAGAAATTTCGAATTTTGCTATATTTTTATTTAAGATAATATCTATAAAATATGCTTACCAGTTCCTATAATCTTCATAGTTGAAATAAGACACATACTTAATGCTTTTTTATCATTTAATTCAAAATTTAAAATCACAATCTCAGTAATCCTAGGTTAACTTTATAACAATAAACCAAGTGGTGGAGACCCCCATAGGCACATCCTTCTCATTCTGAAACAAATTATTAATATTTTAGCAATTTTAGGTACAAATTTGTTACATGATTATGCAGTTGACAATTTTAGGCTAAGTTAAGTAAAAGAAATCAAAGTGTACCTTGTATTCTGTAACAATAACAAACAATAAGGTTAGGAATTAGGAAAATAGAAAATCAGAGTAAAGAAAAATTATTTGATCAAAAATCTTCATTTTGAAACTTACCGTTGTAATTTTAACTAACATTTTGGTATATCCTAATTATCTCAAAACAAAAATAAAATTTATCTAAATTTAAATTAATTTTGAAATATCTGTCAACTTCATTGACAATTAGTAGTACCAACATCGGGGTTGTATCAAAAATCTCTAGGTTTCTATCCAACAGGAGAAAGAAAAAGTGACAGAAGGAGTTAAAAAAAAGGCAGACCATATTCTGGAACTTTTGGTTGTCTTTAGGGCATTTTTGCCGATTTTTTTTCAAAAAATTGATCCATTCTAATTATTTTGGGTGACTTATTGTTTAAGTGTCCTATAGCTATGCTAGCTGAGTTAAAATTAGAATTTTAGTAGAAGAAACCCATTTTTCATTCCAAGTCACATGTTCTTGACTCTTTGAAAAGGCCAATATATCATTGGTAAGTCTCATTTTCATCATTCTCTCACAAATATTTATTATTAAAACTAAAATGTATAATTTACCTACCTTGGGTTCTCAAACTTTCTTCTATTGCTTGATTTGTTCCTTGTAGGCCTTTTTCTTTTATTTGGTGTTTTGGTGGAATGTTCTTGTGTGCTGATGAACTTTAGCAGTAGCACAGTCACTCTGAAGCTTGCTTGCAGTCCCTGTCAAGTCATGTTTCAAGCTGTATGAAACTAGGCCTGCCAACCATATGTACATCCTCGATGCTGTTGTGAGATCCTCGACAGACTCTTCTACGTTTCAAATATAATCAACTTCAGGTAAGATCTGTGTGTGTTGTCTTGAATCACTGGCAAGTACTGTACTTAAAACTTGAATGATGTAAGTTTTGTAGCCTTTTGATTTAAGTTAAATTGGTATAAAACTCACACTACTTTCGTTCTGAGATACTTAACATAGTCAAATTTTGATGATATTTCTCTCGTACCACTTATTATCAAGTATATAAAAATTTAAGTGCAACATGCAAAATTATTTGGAAGAATCCTAGGTTAGGTTACGTCATGTCTTACGACTTCTTCCTATATTTTACAGACAGCTCTCTCTTTGTTTCTTTTGTTCATACTCAGGAAATAGTCGTAAGAGAAGGTAATAATTATTAATATGTCTTTAATCTCATTTATTAAACTTTATATGAACTAAGTGTGACTATAATCTATGTATAAACAAGGCTATAACGGTAAGTTTTCGTAAATATATTTTTCAATATTAAGGATATTGGTGTTATTGTAAAGTTTTTGTAGTTTTCTTGTTTTTCTTAAGTTCATCCGGTCTCGGGCTTTTTTTTTAAGGACCATAAAAACTGGTAGCGCATACTTCTTCTATTTTACCCCGACCCACTCTACCTCTCACTAGTTATCTAGTTAGCCGACGGCAGCCCAGCCCTATAGACCTTGGAAAACCGAAGAGTACCACCAAATCCATCTAGCGGCCGAGTTTCAAAGTCCTCGCCGAGAGATCGATAACGGTTCAACAGTTCTCCCTTTAACCCTTTAATCTTTAATAATATTAAAATAAATCTTTAATATTTTATTATACTTTTATTCAATTTTAACAACGATGTAAATCAAAATTATAATATAAATAATGGAACGAATTTTGGAATATTAAAGAATTACAAATCTAGACGAGAAATTGCTTCTTTTTGTTAAGGAGTTTTTCATAATTTTTGGAAAAAAAAATAATATCTAATATTTTGGATACAGCTGAAAAAAAAATTTTTGTCTTTTTCAAGCACTAGTGCGGCAAAAACTAATTTTCCGCACTAACATGCGTGCGGAAATTACATATTATTTCACACGGCAATAGGAAAAATATGTTGATGTTTTCAATCTAAAAAATTGCCAGATGGAAAATTACCTGACATTTGACATTTCATTATTAATCAACCATTTCCTCGTATTCAAAAAGCAAATTTATCAACTTATTCCGGTTTGTCTGCATAGAATTAATTATTTTTTAGGATTATTATGAATTTTTTGTTATGTAGTTAATATTTTGTTGTACAGTTAAAATACTGTCATCCGAAGCACAAGGTGAAACGGTAAAAGGCTAGCACCAGGTTAGGCGCCGAAGGCATCATCATTAAAGCCATAATACAGAAAAGATTTAGCATTACGTAAAACGGTACGGGGCTAGCACCAGGTTAGGCGCCGAAGGCATCGTCATTAAAGCCATAACATAAAAAAACATGTAAGGTTAAATTGTGCCAGCGGAGCTGTCAGTGCAAAGGAGGAGAACGTCGATGCACTAGGTAAATCGATACTGGGTTAGCAACAGGTTACGCGTCGAAGGCATCATCGTTAAAACCGTAACACAAGAAAACGGTATAGCAGAGCTCTAAGTCAGATGGTACTGGGTTAGAAATAGGTTAGACGCCGGAGATATCGGCATTAAAGACATAGAAAAAATGGTATAAAGGTATTTTAACAAAATTTATACTGTTAGGTGGATCCGTCCCGTTCGGTTGCACCAGGTTCATCGGTAAAACCATGATTAATGCCATAATTTGACTCGTACCGCGCATGTGGAAGTTTAGAAGACAAAGTAGTAGTATTGGTCTCTGTATATTTCTGTATAAGGTAGGTTTTGCACAAGGAAAATAACATAAACGTGGCAACGTCGGCACTGCATAGGCAGTATAACGAATCGGAAGGTTGATTTTTAATAATGACGCCAAGCAACAAAAGCGGTTATTAAACATATTTTACGTAAATAAAATGTGTTTTTTGCATCAATTTAATATTCCCGTGTTAGAATTTGTTTACAAAGGTTAGTACATTTGTTATATGCTAAAAAATATGTAAAATGTTTAATAATTATAGTGTCCGGATATGTAAACGAGCCTGGCTGTTTAAAGTTCGCTTAATGTTCTAGAATGCATTTCGCCTATGAGAATTTCCTTATGTAAATACAGATACTGAAAAACGACCTTTCGGTTGCTTGTTTTGTGTATGATTTGGATTTTACCCAGAGTTTTTTTAGTATCCAATAGATTTTACGTTTACGCCACAAAGCTAGCATGATTTTTATAAGTTTTACAATTTCCTAGATAGCGTTCCTGGCAATATCAAAATGATTAGCAACTATTGATTAATTTATTACAGTCTTACAGAAATGTAGCGTATTCTATGCTATCCTCCTGCATTTGAAAATGCAAAACTATTGAATTCTCGTAACCGTCAAATTAGAAAGGTAATTGATGTAGGTGAAGTACAATAAAGCATTTATTCTGTACGGATTTATATTGTTGCCAACTGTGCTATTTTCCTGACCCATTACTACGTATAAAGGTTTACCATACGCAAAAACTGGTTTCCTATGTGTGTGGTACAATTCGTTACGAAAGAAGTTTCGAGTAAAGTCCAATTTACTATTCTTTTATTCAAAAAGCGATATGAAGAGATTAAAGCCCTAACAAATTCAACTTTTAAATATTTGTCAGTACAGTCCTGTCGACTGGTCGGACACCCGAGTCTTGTCCGGTCTCCTCCTGCGGATCACAGAGGCCTTTGTGATTAATGAATTTGTCACGGCATGCTTCGAAAAAATACTGATTACGAAGACTTTTTGATAACGCTTGGTGCCTATGCCGCTCGGCTGTGTCCGGTTTCTGTGAAATTGACTAATTATGCCGCTCGTTAGAAGGATGGCACGAAGCCTTGGTCAGCACTTTTGCAGGAATTAATTCTATCTATTCGAAATAAAATCGGCCGATAAACGTTATTGGTATTTAATCGTTCGTTTTTAGTACGGGACATTGGACAAAACATGACCAAAATTTTGCCTGACTTTTTGTTACAGGCAATTTATCTTAAAAACAGGAGGAGATGAAATTTTTGGAGCAAAATATTTAATATATTGTTTCTGGCAATCGAAAAAATATGACGTATCCCCAGCTGTCTTTCTTGAGTACCATCTTAAAAAAATGTTGGAATTAATTTATTTGTTTCTTATACGTCGGAGGAAACATGTTGCGAAGACTTGTTTCAATGTGAATGATTATTATATATGCAAATAAAACAGATATATTGTCATATATTAAAAGGCATGTTTGACAGGTAGAAATTGGTAAAATATTGGGACGAATCCAATATGGTGGAAGAAAATGGCGCTCTAATAAAATAAGATATCATGGTTCTTGGGATTAGACCGTGTCAAATTGGAATTACTAATGAATGAGTTCGGAGAGGTTAAGGAAAGCTTTTATACACGACTTGTTAGAATCGGTTTCCACGTGTGATGTAGACCGTAACCCGTATTTCTATTGGAGTTTTTTGTATGTTTAAAAAGTTCAATAGTTTCTCTAATTTTCCGTTTATAAATATAAAGAGAGAGAATTAAGACCCAACGTGCTTTAGATACAAATGCCCGAAGCTACTAGAAATTCACCTGATATTATATTTTAGACTCGAAGGGGCCATATTTACAACTTTGGACAACATCACCAATGCACAGGCAGAAAAAATCCGTAGGATCCTACGTTGAAGCAGCAATCAGAAGATTACCAATGAAGCCAGCCGATGAAGTTAGGTATGAGACAGTGAAGATCATTACGAATTCAAAACCACCAATCTCCGAAAAAACAGCGATCAAGACCTTAAATGAAAATGCAAACATTCTGTTCCTTTCAGCAGATAAAGACAACGCGACGGTCGTCATGGACAGCACGGAATAAGTTGAAAAGGTAACTCAACTTTTGGATAGGACTCTTTTATAAAAAACTCTGCACATTTCGTGGAAAAACTTAAGGCAATCTAGCTCGACGCAATTTGCCGCTTTGAGCCCGTATATACAATAAACACTTACTTTTATTACACCCTGTAACAAAATATTTAGTACATTATTTTGAACAACAAACACAATATTTGTTGGAAATGTCTCAAATATAATTCTAAATTAAAATATTTTTATATTTACGTTTCAAAGTCCTTATAGATGCCAAAAAACATGTTCTTAATTCCGTCAGTCCGTCTGTCTGTCGAATCAGTCTGTTCAGTCTATCATTTTGGTAAAAATCCAATATCGTGAAACAAAACGGTGACCTAATGAAATGTTCAAAAAAATGTATTACTAAAAAAACTACTTATCCATCCAGTTTATCTCAAATTTCACGGAAAAATCAAGTAGTATGTAGAAAACAACTGGTAAAACTTTTATACGAATAAAACTACTTACTAAGTGAAGTTGGCGGACCAAAACGGCGACGAAATAAGATGTTTGTAATCATACAAAAAATAGCGTCTGTAGAAGCCAAAAAATATGTTTTATCAGTTCTGGTCCGTATGTCTGTCTATCTGTCACTTCGCGGCATAGCTTAAACTGACTTGCCAGATTGACTTCAAATTTTACTCAAAAATTAAGGATCATATGGGGATAACCTGGTTATATTTTAGTAAAAGTCCAATATGCCGGAATAAGATGGCTGCCTAGTGAAACATTAAAAAATTATTACTAAATAACTAATTATCCAGTTTACCTCAAATTTTGTACAAAAACCGACAGTTACATAAAAATGAACTGGTGACATTATAGTATGCATCGAAGATAGCAAAACAAAATGGCGGCCTAATAAAATGTTTAAAAAATCAGTCTGAGAAGACTATTTATTAAATTAATTTTAAATTGTGTGCAAGCATTAAGTATAATATAGAGAAAAACTGGTAAATTTGTGATACGAATTCAAAATGACAAAAGAAAATGGCGGCCAGATGGAATTTAAAAAGAAAATCAATGTAAATCAAAGTTTTCCAGAAATATTAAATGTGATAGAGGTATAAACTGGTACTGATTCAAAATGGCGATATAAAAACTACTTATTGAATTGATTTTGAATTATGCCCAAAAATCAAATATAGACTGGTAGAAACTGATCAAATATCGGTAGGAATCCAATATGATCGAACAAAATGCCGCCCAAATAAAATGTTTAAAAAAACAGTATATAATATGTGGTACTAAATGACTCGAGGTAGAATTTCCGGGTAGAAGAATTTACCTATTTTCTTTTTAATTGAATCCGTTGATATTAATAAGGCAAATGTTGAATAAAAAACTCTATTGCCAAAGTTTAAAAACAATACCTTTTATCAAAAGATAATAATACTACCCAATTTAGGGAGAGTCAACAATGAAATTATATTTTTACCACGAATTGTAATTGTACATTCATTAAAATTAAAATATTTTTGGTCCACCATATAACTTTTGAAATAAAATCCAAAACTGCTTTGTGAAGTGTCGTATACAGGGTTATTCACGCAACCCGTTCATTAAAAGTTTTTGATGATGCCATTTAGATAAAAATTTCAAATTTTGGGATTAAGGAAAGGTCAAGGGGTAGTTCTTTTTTCAAATATTTTTAACTTCCTGTCACTTTGTTTGTTGGTATCAACTTGCTTATTTTAAATGGAACACCCTGTATTTTATGATATTTTTGGATTCTACGGAGAATTTTAATGCTATTTTATGTAGCATGTCCTATACCTAGGTTCAAGCGTTCTTAAGATATTTGACTTTGAACCGAAAATGAGCCTTCGGGGTACCAAATTTTAAAATCTCATATTTTTGTAAGTTTTGAAGATATAATTTTCATATTTTGCAGACGATCGGTAAATACTCTTAGGTTTCTATTTTTTTTATTGAATTTGTCTATTTTTATACAGGTTGTCCTAAATTCAGCGGCAAACATTCACATTTTCAAAGCCGCTAAAGTCCGTTTTTTTTAAATGGGACACCCTATAACTTTATGCACTATCAAATATAGAATTTAATTTTCTATCGAACTGTATTAAGGTTCCCTATACCTATTCGTAACCATTTTCGAAATAATTGGGTTTTAATAAAATATCGTATGTATTTGCTTAAATGTTTACATGTTCCAATGGTGAGTCATGGAAAAACAATTGAGATCCAAAATCCAATATGACAGATGATTAGTATGCGTTATTTATCGAAAGCTGTCAGTGATAAACTAAATCTTCTAAATCGAAATGGAAGAATACTCAAACGCTGTTATTCTCAATCTATTTTATATTCATGGAGAATGTTATAAAATTTTGGAGAGAACGTGTTGTGTGTTTTCGAACGCCACCCTGATTTGCCGCCAATGAACAAGTCAAAATTCAAGAAGATTGAAACGAACTTTTTGCATTTTGGCAAGGTTAAAGTTACAAAAAATGTTCCGAAACCAGTGACAAATGCCGAGGATAACGTAATAAACACATTAGCTTATTTCCACGCAAACCCGCAAAGTTCAATACCGTCTGCAGAAAACGATTTGGGAATTTCTTCTTCATCTGTCCAAAGAATCTTGAGCGAACATCATATGCACCCTTATTCCTTCCAAAACGTGCAAGCCTTGAGACCTGGTGATGACGTCCGACGAGTAGAATTTTGCGAATTCATGTTTCTGAAAATTCAAGAGGACCCTCAATTCCTTTCAAAAATATTTTGGACCGATGCGATGAAGCGGAATTTTCTAGAGAAGGAATAACAAATAGAAGAAACGAACATTTCTGGGCAGCTGAAAATCCGCACGCTTTACGCGAAACGCGTTCTCAAGAGAGGTTTAGCTTCAATGTTTTCGGTATAGTATTAAATGATGAGGTGCGGTACTGTATTTATGAAGACAATTTAAACAGTGATAAGTATTTGGAAATTCTACGAGGGACGGTTTCTGAATTTATAGAAGAAATTCCTATTGGTGAGCTGCAAAATTATTGGTACCAATTAGATGGGGCACCAGCACATAATTCCGCTGCAGTTTATCTCCAATTATCTCGAATTTTTGAAGATCGCTGGATTGGTCCCAATGGCCCTTGGAGATGGCCCCCGCGATTGCCTGATTTAACACCCCTAGACTTTTATTTATGGGGATTTATCAAAGGCAAAGTCTATGCTTCCTCAGTAAATAACCAACAAGATTTACTGGACAGGATACGAACAGCTTTTGCCGAATTAGAAAACGGACAAATTCAACGGGCCACAGTAACTGTACAAAGAAGAATTGAAATGTGTCTTCAAATGAACGGACAGCATATAGAACATTTGTTATAATTCAATTTTATTATTTTATGTATTTATTGTTGATTGTTAGATTGCTATAATTTTTAAGTTCACTAAAACAAGTTTAGAACAGTCTCGAACTTGTTAAAAATAATGTAAACAATTTATTACATTTTTTTATAACTTTAACTTTAACTTTGCCGAAAAGAAAAAATCCTCTTCAATTTTCTCTTGTTCATTGGCGATAAATGAGGATGTTTTTCATTAAAAACATGGCACGTTCTCTCCAATATTTTGTAACATTCTCCGCGAATATAAAATAAATTGAAAATATCAGCTTTTGAGTGTTATTTTATTTTAATTTAAAAGTTTCAAATCAGCTGTCATGTTGAATAGAAAAGCACAAAATTGTTTTTCCATCGCTTACTACAGGAAGGTGTAAGCATTTAGCAAATACATATGATAGTTTAATAAAAACCTGATTATTTCGAAAATGGTTACGAATAGGTATAGGGAACCTTAATACAGTTCGATAGAAAATTAAATTCTACATTTGACAGTGCATAAAATTATAGGGTGTCCCATTTAAAAAAACGGACTTTAGCGGCTTTGAAAATGTGAATGTTTGCCGCTGAATTTAGGACACCTTGTATAAAAATAGACAAATTCAATAAAAAAAATAGAAACCTAAGATTATTTACCGATCGTCTGCAAAATATGAAGATTATATCTTCAAAACTTACAAAAATATGAGATTTTAAAATTTGGTACCCCGAAGGCTCATTTTTTGTTCAAGGTCAAGTATCTTAAGAACGCTTGAACCTAGATATAGGATATGCTACATAAAATAGCATTAAAATTCTCCGTAGAATCCAAAAATATCATAAAATACAGGGTGTTCTATTTAAAATAAGCAAGTTGATACCAACTTCCGGTTAAACCGGAAGTGACAGGAAGTTGAAAATATTTCAAAAAAGAAGTACCCCTTGACCTTACCTTAATCCCAAAATTTGAAATTTTTATCTAAATGGATTCATCAAAAACTTAATGAACGGGTTGCGTGAATAACCCTGTATATATTATATCAAAAATCATTTAAATCGGGTGAAAACTAAAAAATTTATTAGGGTGTAAAATAGGGGCTATCTTAATTTGGTCCACAGTGACCGTGGAAGTGTTTCCAAATTATAGTTTTAATTTTTACATTTTACATACTATTACTATACATTTTCATCGAGTATCGGCCGTAGTGTTAATTTCATTTTATAAGGTTTTAAGATGGCACAAAAACCGCATGTGGTAATCATTTCAACACACACATGGCTTAAACTAAAATGTCGAAATCCTGCGTCTGCTAATGTAAACACAAATTGTCCTAAACAGGTGGAAATTTAAACATAATAATTGAGAACACTTGGAGGGACAATAGACGAAATGCAAATGGAACGTTGTCAAAGGCAAAATTCGTTTGTCCCTCCAAAGAACAATGTGCAAAATTATAATCGAATAGAGTTGGCCGTTCCTTGATGGAAACCCATTTTAATGTGTATAAACACAAATCTGTACTTTCCACTTCAACACGGTAATTGAATCGACAATAGTCTGTCTTATTCAAATACTGTCATTTCAATCAAACGCCACAAATTTAACTTTTATGGTGGTTCTTTATTCTCTTAAATATAAACCATATATTGTTTATAAAAAAAAACAAAATTATAACTTCCGTAGATACATAAATAAGAAAGAAATTAACGGCCATTCGGACAAAATATTCTGCCTGTGGTAAGCATAGGGTACAATAATCATGGACCTCTATACTGACCAGTCTTTAAGCGTTTTCGATCATCTCTACCGGCATAATTGACGACGTTTCGCCCTATATGGGGCTCGTCAGGCCAATGCATCATGGATTTCATACCTTTGTGGACCGTCTTTTCGCCAATAAAATAATTGGTATCGCACGGCTTACACAAAAACAATGAAAGCCTGAGTATGTCGCGGTTAGTTTAATGTTTTTAAACATTACAAGAGGTATAAATAACAAACCTCGCATTTGTTCCCATAGATGGCACCTCTTACTTTATGGGTTATATTATCTCACTGCCTAATATTCTCATCGTTTATATTCAACATAACGTTGAGCGTTTTTCATCATTTCAACCACACGGCTGCATTGGCCTGCTGAGCCCCAATAGTTTGTATTATTGCTTTGTTGCTTCTCAAAGGACATAGTAGAAAGTATACGGATGCCGATCTTTCTAAAAAGAATCGATTTTCGGGATCGATCTAGATCGGAACTAAAATAATCGATTTTCGATTAGATCGGTTGCGAAAGAATCGATTCTCAAAACATCGATCTTTTGCTTTTGATAAGTTTTTGTCACTTATTATTATTATTATTGTATACAAAAGTTTTAAAATAGTATACATATTATTACATCATCAGTTGCACATCTTAGTCAGAGTTCTAAATAGAATTGCACTTTTTTAAGTTAAACAGAATTTACCTTTATATTTTATGTTTGCAAAGACAAAAACTATTCCGAGAAGATGATAAAAATAAAAACATATTTTAATCTCCATAAAGTAAAACCAAAAACATTTAAGGCAAAAAAATATAATAACTATATATTACACTTTAGAAGACTACTACTGACGCAAACACAGAGCATAAGGAAGACTGACAAAACATCAAACATATTCTTTAAATAATAAAATAAAAATACATTGGTTTTTTTGTGTAATTATAGAGAAAAAATATTTGTTTGTACAAGGTTTTCACTTATATTGTGGCGCCCACATAGAGGATTATTAATAAGACAGAAAAAAACCGAAAAAAGCCTTAAATATAAAAAAAGGTTTTTCCATATTATCTTATTTATAATCAGATAAACAAGATGTTATTAATGACCATAGATGAGACAGGGGATTCCATTTAAAAATAGAGAAAGTGATTTTGTTTCCTATTTTTACTAAAGTCCGAAAGGTAGGTAATACGTATGGAGAAATCCCTCAAATTTCATGTTTAAAGATTTATTCTATATTTTACAATTATGACTCTTGGTAGGTCGTCAAAATGAAAACGAGAACGAAAACAATATAAGTTTCAATTTGAAAAATCTAAAGAGTTTAAAAAAAAACAATTTTTGAAGTCTTTTACTAGCTAACCGATTACCAGAGTGGTCTAGTATATTTCCATTCTTTGATAACACAGATGTGGATACTATCGAAAAGTGTTCCAAATTCCAATGCACCAATGCCAATTTTGGATAAATTAATTTGTTATTATTCCTAAACTCAATTGAGAATAAAAACCGTACTTTATTTTATTATTTTGTAATGCAAATTTGATAAAATAAGAATCGATTCTCGTAAAAAAGAATCGATTTTCGATAAACTCGCTTAGCAAAAAATCGATTAAAAAAATCGATTTTTTAGACCTAAAAATCGATCTTAAAAAAGATCGATTCAAGATCGGCAATCCTACTTTGATATTTTGATATGCTCTTGTACAGGGATTAAATAACCTTTTTTACCATTGCACAATATTCTGCAAACTACATGGGGTGTCAAAATATTGTGTTAATATTGGCATGCCTTGGGTCATGCAAACTAAGTATTTAATTTTTTTTAGTTAACCACACTTGTTAAACACAAGAGTCTGGGGAACAGATTTGTAGGAGCAGGAGCTCCGAGTTTACACGATTGGTATCGACAACGCATGTAACGCTCTTGTATTGTTCGACCGTGCAGCGTACTAGAATACTTATGTTTTAGTGTTTTAAACCTGTTTTCAAATAGATCACAGAACACTGTTAAGTATTAAATTGAATTAGATTTGCTTTTATAAACTAGTTTTGGAGAAAGTGATTAACCATTCAGAGGTGCGTATTAGTATTATACCTAAAACGCTTTCTATCCCTTCATTATTTCTAAAAGTTAAAGAAGGTAGAAAAAAAAACAAGCTTCGCAGAGGAAATTATAGTCTAGCTAGGGTGACAAGATATGCACTCTTTTTAAGAGTAAAGTTCTCTTTTTCAGGTCCATGAACTCTGTATTGTAACTATTGCAATATGTACGACAAATATTCTCTATTTTAAGAAACATGGTCGTGTTTTCTAAGTTACTATAGACGTTAACAACGTTTGGTTGCCGTTATCTTAATTCAAAGGATACGATTTTTTTTAGTTATCAGTTGGTTCGTACCTTGACGTAGACCGAGTTAAATTCAATAAACTATATTTTTCTTAATTAAGGAAAAGAAAAAAGCCATATTTTCCTAGCTTAAAATTTTAGAGTGTTCATACAGGTAGTGTAAAAAATATTCGTTAAAATTTGTAACTGACCCGGAAAAAAAAATCTTATAATTATTTATTTATAAAGGCTATTCATAGAAGGGGCTCATGGGGCAAACATTTACAGGATGTATACCTCGATGTATACAGGAAATATCAAAAAGAAAAATATATTATCATGCAAAAATTGAAACAGTAAAGAAATTCAAAATAATTTATGAAACGATTGTTACAAATGCACAAAATAAAAGCTAATATGTTTACCCCGAACTCTCAACAATTTCTGGTAGCGGCCAGACATACTAGAAGCAATGAATTTATGTGGAATACTTTTTTTCATATTATTTGATTTTTAATATTTTTAAATGTGCATTTTAGCCTACTCCAAACGCTTTCAATAATATTTTTACACGGAGATCGTGCGTACACTGCTTACCAGTCGGGTTTATTCTATTATTTTGATAATATTCGGTAATGATGGCTGCTTGAAGAGGTTTTGCAATACCATCAATGAGTGTAAAATCCTGGCCAAAATTTAAAAATTCCAGGTAAAATGCTGTCTTTGTACATAGTTATGCGTTAAACTTCTGCCATAATATTGAATCCTTCACTGTATAGGCTTTATAATTTTGTGTGTGTTAACTTTTCAGTCCATATCCATTTACAAATTTTAAACGAATAATTTTTGTATTTTTTTCGCACCTGTATAAATATTCAGAAATTTGGAGTAAGTAAAGGTTATCTACAAAATTGCCTGTCTGTCTAGGAATAATGCAAAAGTAAATCTATTATTGTCAAGAATTGAGAAAACCCTGTATATTTAGTAGAAATAAAAATACTATCAAAATTCAAAACACATCTCTGGGGATATATCACTATTAGATATTTGACAATAAATTTTCACATTAAAATAATTAGTAGGCAAAGAAGTACCATCTCGAGGCTGCCAGGAGGCTTTTTTCCTCTCTTTAAGAATGTAATTGAATTTACATAAATTTATTAAATGTGGACTTGTCAAAAATCTGGTAACTTTATTTAAAATTTTATATCTCTCACGATCACGAAAAAGTTAGTGAAGCTCTTTAACTATGAGGACCAGAAGTATTCTAAGGCTACTCCATATTTTTAACCATTTTAATTAACAATAATATAATAAGTAGGTAAATTATAATTACACCATGGGATGATCAATGTATGCATAATTTGAATTTTAGCAATGGTGTCTTTATGAGTTCTTTTTAATGTTAAAGCCTCTTATCAAGCGTGTTCACGCGAAGCGCGCAAATAATAAAATATTTTTCTTATTTTATTTCAGATTGCTCCTCGCATATTCTACATTCTACATTTGCAAATATTGTAACAAGATATTAGTTCAAACAGCAGTATTTTTTTTTAATATGTTTCTTGTTAAAACTGTTAATAAACACACACTATTCTACTACTTTTAAATTTAATTATGTTCATTCATTTCGTATTTTTATTATTTTTTTTATACTACTTGTTAAAAGTATTAATACATACTCTACTTTGCAAAAAGTAGTTAAAACGGCTATTTTTACACAACATATCAGCAAAATCTATTACTAGCACCCTGACTACAAGAGTACGATCGATCTTTTCGGAGCTCCCACAAATCTGTTCTCCAGACTCTCGTATTTTAAACTAGGATGCCTTTCTACCATGTAGAAAACCATTTATTACTCTATTTTATTTAAAATAATATGTTATATTTATAAAATATATTTTTATATTATGGTAATTTTTAAGAACTAATTAATTTTAATGAACTGATTTCGTTTTTTAAATAGTCTTATTAAACAATATTTTTTCTAATAGGTCAGCAGTTGAAATAGCAATAATATATACATGGTGTTTCACCTCACCTTATCCTGCAATTGCAGTATTATTTATACAGTTTCACTTAAAACTCCAAATGCAGGTTTCTCTTCAGAAAACGAGAATTCCAAAAGTGGTAAAAAGAGTTTAATTATTTGAATAAAATATAAACATTTACTTCTAAAATTAAAACGACGGTGCCGCTACTATAGACGTCGCGACGTCAAGAAGAAACAAAGCATGCTTTCAAAAATTGTTCTATTTTTAATAAATGTTTGTTACTTGCCTTATCTTGTTTACTATATAAATAACCGACGTATACAGGTTGCTTGATTTAAACTCCAAACGCCGATTTTTTGGAAATTAACAATATATCAAAATTTGCTACACCCACTAGAATATCATGTTGCTGAGGATGTTATGAAAAATGAACTACAGAACTAAAGATATTACGAAGTATAATATTTTTTTTTTAATTACATCTAAATATGTAGCGATTTTCTTTGGTTATAAAACACCCCGACTAAAAGACATTGTACCCTTTCCCAGTTATTAATGTCTCGATTTCTTGTCTGGAAGGCTGAGAGTGATGTTCGTCCAGTCCTTAGTGCAATCGTATTTTAATTACTGCGATTTTTTGTGCGGTATTTTAACTAGAACTGAATGAAATAGAGTCCAAAAATGCAAAATTTGTATTGTTTTATCTGTGAGCATACAATGATGCTCTAGTGACGCATGTTTTTTTGTGATGTTTGAATCATCAATCAGGCAAATAGTTCTTCTTTGGACAGAGCCAAGGATAATAAGAATTGAAGGTGAGACTGCCCCCCATATGTGCGAATAATATGCAAGGCTGATTTGCGAAGTGTAAGAAGAAAAGTAT
The DNA here is from genome assembly GCA_030620095.1 of Kuschelorhynchus macadamiae. Taxonomy (NCBI): domain Eukaryota; kingdom Metazoa; phylum Arthropoda; class Insecta; order Coleoptera; family Curculionidae; genus Kuschelorhynchus; species Kuschelorhynchus macadamiae. The sequence goes on along the minus strand of JAUTXW010005043.1, from coordinate 857,367 downwards.
TTTTGAGCTCTGTGTTTTGTGGCAATTGAGGTAATGTGATTATACTAGCAAATATCTCTCTGAAAAGTGGTACTAATTAGGAATCTTTGGCGTCAAGAGTTCGATGGACTTATTCCATTTATGGTTTTCGATGGTAAGACGATCTGTTGTGGATCCTTGGTGACGGAAGCCAATTTAAAAGATCGTTATTAATATACTTGTCTATTGCCTTACCCATAATTGGGAAGAGGGATATGGGTCTGTAGATAAAGAGAAGAGTTTTGTAACCGCCCTTTTTTGGAAACAGGCTGTACACAAGCAGGTTTGCCGCTTTTAGAAAAAAATGTTCTTGTCAAAGGTCGCTTAGAATAACCTGGTAGGGATAGGAGTCGATTCAGAAGCGCACGTTTTTTAGGAGTATGGCCGGAATATCATCAAGGTCGTAGGAGTTTTTGGTATTAAGTGTTTTGAGAATACATCGTACCTTTTTAACCATGGAGGTAATTTTGTGCATATTGTATGGCAAAGCTGATACTGATAGAAAAAGTAAGTGAAGACGAGTCAGCTTTTGCTTTAGTTGTGGAGACGATTTCATTACCAAAAGTTAGGGGTGAAAAGGTGCTTTTTTATTTATTTATTTATTTCTCTTTGGGACACATACAGGTCTAGCCCACAAAATTGTGTCCACTATTTACATACATTTAATCGTTAACATACACCTAAAACTACACAGCTACATATAATCTATTACTTAACATATAGTACTATATAATCAATACTGCAAAAAAAAACTTATGTCTTAATACCCATTTAGAAAATCGGCCTTTAAAGCTTTTTTAATATTTTTGGAGGACATACAGAACAAATCAATGTTATCGCAGTGAACATTTGCAGAGTTTAACATTCTAAATATAGGAGAGTTTGCACAGCTATTAGTATGAGCCATAGGAGGTACAAACGAACGAGTGTTTCTTAAATTTCTTTGAGGCACTGCTAATGGAATTTGGGATAAAAGATCAGTTGAATCGATTTGGCAACAAATAATTTTTTTCAGAAAAACGATATCATTTATAAGCCTGCGATCTGCCAGGCTTAAGAGTTTAAATTCTTTACGTAAATAATTGTAATCTGTGGCCATGTTGTTTCTAAAAGCCAAAGATTTTAAAAACTTGTTCTGTACGCACTCCATTCTTTGAATATAGACATCATACATGGGATTCCAAACAAAGGATGCGAAATTCAGTCGACTAAAAACATAAGCATGATAGAGGGTCAGTAAAGTACTATTATTTTGAAACGCTTTCGATTGCCTGTTTATGTATTCCAACATTCTAAACGCATTATTAACAATATAGTCAATTTGTTTATCAAAAAGCATCTTATCATCGAAGATAACGCCTAGGTCTCTTGCTTGGCCCTCTCTACGAAGCTGGTTTGAATTCAAACTATAATTGAAAACCACTTTTTGGTGATTACGGGTAAAACTAATTGTAAAACATTTTTCAGTGTTTAAATATAGACTATTTGTAAAACAATATTGTTCAATCCTAGCGAGATCTGATTGCAAATGCTGACAATCGGCGCTATCTTGTATTACTTTATAAATCTTCAGGTCATCCGCATAAAATAAATAATTCGAAAATTTAAAGCATTTACTGATATCACTTATATAAATGATAAAGAGTAAGGGTCCCAGATGACTCCCTTGGGGTACCCCAGATGTCGAGATAAATGAATCAGACGAGGATCCCGCAACCGCAACGGAGTGCTCCCGATCGGTTAAATAAGATCTGAACCATTTGAGGATTATGCTGTCTACACCGATATCGGACAATTTATTTATAAGAATTTCATGGTTAATTTTATCGAATGCTTTGCTAAAGTCCGTGTAGATTGAATCGACCTGAAGACGGTTATCCAAACTATTTAAGATGAATTGCGAGTAACTAATGAGGTTAGAGTCAATCGATCTATTTGCAAAAAATCCGTGCTGCTGGCTATTAATTATGTTTTAACTAGGTAAAAAAATGTTTATAGACTAACTTTTCAAATACCTTTGCAAACGTACAGAGTTTGCAGATCGGTCTATAATTTTTTATGTTACTCCTATCACCAGACTTATGGATGGGCACAACAATGGCCCTTTTCCATACAGTAGGAAAATGGCCCATATTGAGCGATTGATTAAATAATTTTAGAAGTGGTTGGCATAAACCATTGGCGCATTTCTTGACAAATATAGCCTGAATGCCATCAGAACCGGCTCCCTTTTTAGGATCCAGTTCTCTAAGCACAGAAAGAACCTCCGACTCACACAATTGAAGTCGACTGAAAGTCGCATTTCCTGAAAAACTCTCTGACGTTATTAGGTTGTTAGTTTTTGGCTCAAATACAGATTTAAAAAGAGGTTGCAAAAAGGTTACAAACATCATTATTATTACTAGCTGTACAGTTTTCAAAATACACTTCCAAAGGTATATCTGTTTTTCCGCGTTTAGCAGATACAAAATGCCAAAATTTTTTGCAATTTGTGGAAATTTCTGCTTCAATATGATTGATATAATTTTGGTAGTCTTCTCTAATTAGTGTCTTTGAACGGCTTCTAAGAGTTCTAAAGGTATTCAAATCAGTCAAACTTCCATAAACTTTCCATTTATTATGGAATTTATTTTTTTCTTTGATCACCTTAATGGTGGAACTAGAAAAGTATGCTGGATATTTACTGTTACGGTAACCAGTTGGAACAAATTCCGATATTATATTATTTATTCTGTTATAAAATTTTAAAATGTTAGTTTCTAAGTTATTACTACTAAGTAAATTATTCCATGGGGTACTAAGTATTGCGTCATTTATAATATTACAATTAGCTTTATGAAAATTTAAAAACTTATAATTTGGTATGTGCAGTGATCTGGCGAACCCTATATCAAGAAAAAACTCCAAACTTGGATGATAAGGATCCTCTAGCACCATCGGACATGTACATTGAGAAATAGATGTAATTGTGTTATAGTCGTTTGAGTATTAAATTTAATGTTTTTCCTAGTCTATTTCTTAAATAGTTGAACTGGACCACTCCGAAAAAAGAAAGCATATCAACGAAATCTGCAGATTTTACATCCGCATTCGAGGGTACTAAATAGCTATCGGTAGTAAAGGCCCAGTTTATGCCAGGGCAGTTAAAATCTCCGCATATTATAATTTTACTATTACTCACCCTTTCAGTGATCCAGCCCAATTTTGACATAAAATATACCCTAGCTATGTCATCACCCGGAGGCAGGTAGACGCAGCACAAATAAACTCTTTCATTATCACTCACTTTTAATTTTACCCAAATATCTTCAGCCTCACTATGAAACTCACGTACCAAGGAAGCACGAAGAATATTGCGTGTGGCTATGAAGACACCACCACCATCCGTTTTTTGTGATCCAGAAGTTTCGCGGTCTCGACGAAAAATATTATAAGTGTTTAGATTAATCACCTCTTGATCAAGAACAGAGCTGTTTAACCAGGATTCCGTTATGAACACAACATCAAAGTTATTAGAGCACACATTCAAACGGAAATCAGACAGTTTAGTTCTAATTCCCCTAACGTTTTGATAAAAAGCAGTTAGGGTTCTGTCAGTATACGAGAACATTGCAGAAGATCAAGACATATGATGTTTACTGTCTGGCATATGTGGCAGCACTAAAAATTCTTCAATACTTCCATGTTCTTCACGTGGATAACTTTGGAGCGGTCATCCTTACGTAAGAAGATGTTACCATTGCGTACCCATACAAATTTAAACTGTTTTTGCCATTGTCCAAGAGCCTCCTTAAATAAAGCTTTATTCGTTTGTGTTAAATGTTCATTTAGGTAAATCGGTGCAGAAGTATTATCCAGAATGAGTCGCTTTTTGGAACTATCACGAACTTTTACCTTGGCTGCTGCAATTATGTCCTCTCTGAAGCGTCTGCAAGTAAGCCTAACAATAATGTTCTTAGGTTGGTTCTCAGCATATTGTGTGGGAACCCTGTGTACAAAGTCGATCATTTTATCTTCCACAGCGTACCCAATAAAACAGCCAATGTTTCGAACAACTTTGACCAAATTTTCATTATTATGTTTGGGTACTCCACTTATTTCAATGTTGTTGCTCCTGCTCATTTGCTCCATACCGTTAATTTTAGTGGAAAGGGAATTTACTTCTGATTTAAGTTTTTCGTTCTCCATTTTCAATTTGTCAGTGAGTTTCATGTAATCAGCAAGTTTCTTTATTGTTTCCTCGAAATCGGACACTTTATCACTACAGAAAGTCACCGATTGCGGTGCCAGAGAATTGGTAGAATCAGCATTTTCCGCTCGACTAAAGCCGTACATCGGGAATCGACGCGGCAAGTGGGGATCTCGACCGGAGCCGCTGCCGTTAGTACTGAGCGCGTTCGATCGACAGTCCTCGCAAGTCTATGCTGCACCAGTCGATTTGAACATTTCGGCTTGGTCCCGTCTTAGTTTACTGCATTGAATGTTGGAATGATAAAAATTCGCACAAAAACCACTGCATTGTATACCGGGATGGCTTCGATTGATATTTGTATCACACGTTTTACACCTGCTAACCATGTTTTTTTTATATATTACACTCGAATTACGTTAATAGAACTTTTTTGATGGTATAAAAATTGTTTTAAATATAACTGTATGTCCGCGAGAATAGCGAGTTAAACACGGAGCGTTTTACCATATGTGCTATCAGTATAAAAGGTTGTGCTTTAGCAGAAGTTTTGATTAATATTTTTGACAAGCTATAAGAAGGATTGGTTTTAATTTTGGTGAGAAAAAATATTTGGCTTTTTTCGTCTGTTGGAGGCATTTTTAAAGTAGAGTTGCCAGTTTACTTGCTGTCTTGAAGAAATATGACCATATATCGGCCAGTTTTCTTTCATTCATACCTGCGGGACAGATTGGTGCAACGGAATGAAATGAATGCTATCAATATATGTCAAATAGACTTAATTATCTTTCCAAAATACACATCAACCTCATTTCAAAAGTCTTTTTTATATCAGGCAGTGCTGAATATTTTAAATTTAAGTGCAAACACATTTTATTTAGGTGACCAGATCTTATAGAGTTTAAAATATATCAGTATCTTATCATTTTATTTATCTTTGTTAATTATGTTATTTATCTTTACCTAAGTAAAATTTGGTGAGCATTATATATTTATTTGTTGGCGACTACAAGTGATTAATTAAAAGTTTAGCTAAAAGTTTTAATAATTTCTTAAATGGTAGTTATAGTTCTATATTTAAATTGTATTTCACATTGAAGTTATTTGAGAAAAAAAATCCGGTAATTTTGATTTCAATTGTGTAAGCCGCAAACCTTTATTAAGGAATACTTATTATATTTATTTTTTAATTGCAAAGACTAGCTGGTTGGCCAACTGATTGATGGATTTGCTTCCTAAAAACCTTTGCTGCTAGAGGGCATCTCAAGCCCTGGCTCCATTATATTGAATAAATTTTCTGTTATTTTAATAATCTCCGTACGTCAGATAATATATATCTTTGTATAATATGATGTTACAAGTGCTTTACGATTTCCTCTTTCAAAATCTATGTAGCGATGCTGTCATCAAAACTTTAACAATAATTTTAAAACTATTGCGAATTACCTTTTAAACCAGGTAATCTTATAGTTATTCATATTGAAAGGAGGGATACTTGTATAAAAATTGTACTTGGCTAGAAAACGTCTTAATAATCTCCATATTTTAAATATTATACCAATCAAAACGAAACAAGGCCGATATTTCACATACCGTTTGTTAACTCGGACTCGTCGATTTTTATTTCCCGGGGGAAAGGTTTTGCTCATATCACGGACCTTGTCACTTCCACTCCACTCCCCCGCGGGGGTGAGCTCCAATCCCAAAATCTCAATGGGGATAGGGATTGAGTGAAACCGAATTTCAAAAGCCATCAAATTCTTTTTTCAACCCATCTTATTTTTTCAAATTTGCAGCCGTTTTCGAAAAAATAAGGGTAGAGCAATAAAAAGAAAAAAATCAATGCTCGGTCAAATAATCTCAAGATCCGTTAATTTTTGTATCAAGAAAAATTTTGTTTCCCTTATTTTCAACTCTGTCACTTTAACTTCCCGCACAGATAAGCTGCAACATTTCAAAGGACATTAAATTCTCTTTTTAAGGCCTAGCAATTTTTGAAAATGTAGTCAACAGTGATAAACCTATAAATTTGTATCGATTTTTACGTTAATTTTATGTAATGATATTGTTTTTCTGGAAAAAATTATTCTTTTTGAACTTGGCTTTACGGTATAGGTATGGTTTAGGTTTACAAAGAAAGATGAAACACAAGATGTAAATTTTGTTTATTTATTGACATTGCAGTTATGATTATTTTCAAGCGTTTCTCTCAATGCAGTATCGATAGCGTCTTCTAATAATTGCAGATACATTTCTCCATTTAGATTTCCTAGGAGAAAAAAACGACCAATTAAACAATCGCATAAATTCCAATCCCGAAGTTTAATTTCTCAGGATGTTAAGTGTGAACCTCATGGAATATTATGGATTAACAGTCCTATTTAGAAAAAAGCGAACACTCATCTGAAATACAAATGTTGAATACTAAATTCGGATTATTTATTATTCATTCTCTCATAATCTCTCAAAATTCTAAACGTCTGTTAAAGTCATCTTTGTTTAATTGTTGCTCAAGATAAATTTTGTAGGGATGTAACTTATGTGTCTTTAAAATTCTGCGAATACTCGTACGAGATATGCCACACACTAAAGGTCGTTACCTGGTGCTTAACGTAGGGTCTGTATTGACGTGGCCCAAAACACCAAGTTCCACTGCTTTCTTTCCCACTATCATTCGATTTGGAGCGACTTGGATTTCGGTTTGCAATTGATCCTGTCTCCCTAAACTTTGCTACTAGTTCAATTATGTATTTTCGGTGAACATGTTTATCTGGATTCATTTGATTAAATACCTGTGCTGCAATATTAGGACATCTACCATTTTCGTCATAGAGTTCAATCAGCGATACTCTTTCCGCAGTCGAATAAACCATTTTAGTTAAAAATAAAGTTACAAATGGTCACAGACAAAACCCTACGAGATACTAAATTTAAATAAATTAAGTATAAAGACTCTTTAGCCTCGACTTCTAAGGAAAATAAAAATTTTTTTTATACATTCTTTACACAAACATTCTCAGCATACAAAGTTATTAAGCTTTGACTAATTGCAAAAAGACTAACACTTACTACTTTTTTCTTCAAATGATAAATTTGAAATTTAGATTAACTTTTTTGAGTGATAAATGTAATGAGAAATGTAAATAACATTTCTTTATTTTTATGTTAGACCTGTTGAAAAGAAAATTTGATGATCATTAAAATGAGGTATCACATGAAGTTTAATCCCATTTAATTTAAGCGTTCAAGCTCACCCCTCTGCGAGAGGTTGAAGTGGCAAAGTTGAAAATATGCATAAAAAACTTCTTCTTCAAGATCAAAATCAACAGGTTTCATATTTTTTATTTCTTTAAGATGCGTTGAAAATAGGATTTAATTACCTTTTTTGTTCAAGATAAATTTCCTTACCTTTAAAAGGTACCAGTCGACCCTTTTCCCATTTAAGATTTTGGGGTCGAAGCTCACTCCTGAAGGCTGATGATATGCGCAAAAGCTTTTCCCCGGGAAATAAAATCGACGGGTCTGAGCAATTTTTCTTAAATCGAAAGGTATATGAAATACCGGCCTTGTTTCGTTTTGATTGGCCCATCCTGTATATCTGGGTATGATATGATATTAAAAGTTTTTTATAATTCCCCTTTTAAAAACCATGTAGTGATAAAAAAATTCACATAAATTTTTCACTTTAAAACTATTGCGAATTAAATTTTAAACACAGGTACCTTTGTAATTATTCATATTGTAGGGAAGTACACTCGTATGTAAATTATCCTCAGTTACAGAGGCGCCTAATAATAATAATAATTGTATATAAATTATACTTGATTACAGATACGTCTTCATAACATCCATATTTCAAAGAAACACAATTTAAAATAGAAACGAGAGTACACTTCTTATCTCCGAACGGCAGACGTTCTCCTTAAGGGACATGTCAATAATCCAAACAGGACTGGCCGGTGCATTTCCCAACACAACAAACACCGTTATCAGCAACGTCCAGCCAGATGCATCCTCTGCAACAGGGAATTAATTTTGTCTATGAATGTTCTACGTAACTTTCTATTGTTAGAGTATGTCTGCTTAATTAAGGGAATATTATCTTTTGGTTGAGGTTTTCATGGCGGAGAATGTATTGGGTAATGAATAGGGAGGATCGTCAGAAAATTTTTGTTCAATTATCTGGGACTGACGTTGAATTTCATAGATAGTTGTCAGTATTTATGTATTTAATTTTGTTATTACTTAATTATCACCAAAAAAAAATAATGTGAAACTTAACACCGTATAATAAGTTTGCAAACAGAAGGGGTAGCGGATTTAGGACAGAGAATATTTATGTCCTAAATCCGCTACTCCATTTATTCAAGAAAATATAGTAAATTTTGAAATTAAAGGCAATGAAAAGTGAAAAAAAAATGTAAAATCGAGTGGGATTCGAACCCACAACCTCTATCTTACTGCTTGCTCTACCAATTAAACTATTGAGCACTCAGATAGCACTGTGGTAGAGCAAGGCCTTATGATTCTCCCTACTCGTCTGCTACATTCTTTACCGCCCCACTATTCGGCTACCGGTCCTGCTTTGGACAAAGAGTGGAGCATGTCTGCGCCGGGTGGGGGGAATCATATGGCTTTGCTTTACCACTGTGCTATCAGGGTCCTCGACAGCTTAGTTGGTAGAGCAACGTACCGGTAAGATGGAGGGTGTGGGTTCGAATCCCACTCGAAGGTAGACTTTTCTTACTTTTCATTGCCTTTAATTTCAAAACTTACTAACTTTTTCACCGGTTTCGGTTTCTTTAACTGCTATTGACATTATTAACGGATACCTCTCGGGAATACTGGGTAGCTATCGGCACTTATTTATTACTACCGATACTTTTTATTTATCGCTTGTTATTCGATATGTTGCTGTCCTATCGATAACTATCGATATATCGATAAAACGCCCATCCCTAATCGTATGTCAAATGTTTCCATGGGAATGTGTATTGAAAATAAACAATTTTTAACATTTATTCGGAATAGAGACAATAATTTTCAAAATGTAATACTTTTTACGGATCAATCCCGGCTTAATAATTTGGCTATGCTCAATCGAAATAATGTGAGTTACTGGGCTACAGATAATCAACATTTGCTCAGGGAAAATGGCTTCCAAGAAATGTTCGGGATCAACGTATATTTCGATGTCATAGGCACGCACATTGGCAGTGTGTTTTTCGAAGAGAAGCCCAACAGTGTGCGATACTATCTCTAAACAGTAATTTTTTTTTAAATCACTAGGTTTTGGGGAGTAGAATATGAGTCCGACTTTGCACTTGCGCGAGAGGTGGGGCAACACACTTAAAAACGGCAGTTTTGCCCATTTTTTACGTATTCTAGCGATTTTTTGCAGCTATTTTAGATTGTATATGAGCAAATTATAACCGGGCAACTAATTTTAATTAGGGACTTAAAAACAAAGAGTTTGAGGATGCTTTTTAAACTATTTAAACGCGAGAAATCGGCTATTTTTGGACATTTTTTGTATTTAAAATAAAATCCCTTTATTTAAATAAAATTTCGTGTTTCTTGATAAATAAATGATTTTTTTTAATGTTGTTCTACTTAAAAGTTGCAAATATTCCTATGACTGTAATAATAGATCATAATCAATATTTTATGGAGCCTAAAAAGCCATGTTTACGATTTTGACTTTGCTTGCTTTGTAATTTTTAGCTCAATTACGTCAAATGTTCTTACTTGTAAAAAAGGTGTTAATTTATTTGATATTTTATCATACTTTAAGTCGTGAAAGATTTTCAAATGTACTTTAAATTAAAAATTTGGTGGGATTTCAAAAGTAAATTTGACCATTTAACATGATAATTTATAAGGTTAAGGAATTAAAACAGTTTTAACAAATCAGGATCACTGTCCACCGTGGAGAAAGAAAATAGTATAAGAAACTTCTGAACGTGTGTCGCAACCATCTCCAAGCGAGCTAAGAATTAATACGTATGATATAGAAACTGTTTCAACATAAAAGTTTATATAAAAATGATAATATACATATAATATTTTACAAAAAAATATTAAATTTATTTATGAAAAATACGTAAATTGAGCTACAAATGGCTTTTTCAGGCCCAAGTTAGAAAAATGGCTTCTTAAATCCTTAAAAATGTGTATAATAAACTATTTATTATTCAAATTACATATTATATTTCAAAAGTAAATATTTACAAATTAAAATACGACAGCACTCAAAATTTTTTAAATAATGCGTAATTTTACGTAAAAACGCAAACCTAAAAAAAAATTAAAAAACAATAGTAAAATAAGACCAATTGGCGAAAATATACTTATCATTACTATTAAAAAGCCACATAGATCTGCCACAACTTAAACATTAAATATAGCCTTAAAAGCATCTTAAAGGAAAGTGGAATTAATACGGACACTTATAAGGGCTACAGTTTTAGACACCCTGTAACCTCTGCAGCCTTGCGAAAAGGTGTAAATATAGAGACTATAAGGAAAACTGCGGGATGGTCCAGTAAATCTAAAACGTTTAACCATTTCTATAATAGACCAGTACACCTAGGAAAAGAGTTTATAGAAGAAGCACTAGGGATTTCCCTGAAATGATTTGTTGTTATACCTATTTATTGTATGTATTACATAAGCTATAACGATTATGTATGTTATAAGCTATAATTAGTAAAATATATATTATATTTGAATTATATTTACTTATTCCTTTTAAAAGAAAATGAGTTATTGTATATCGAGTATTATAATATTATGTTGTTACATACTAAAGCTTGTTTTATTTAATTAATCAAATGCAAAAAAAAATTATGAAAATAAAACCAGTTTATTACTCAAGAGTATATTAAATCATTGTAATAAAAAGTAGCACAAATAGTTGCTGACTTTAAACATCTACGTACTGAGTACGTCGGGATACACACTCATGCACTGGTGGGAGCTTGCTACCAGGGTTGGCAAATAAATTCGATTTTAAACTTCTGGCCGCGAAATGCACAGCGAAGAAAACTACTTGTTTTGTAATCTTTTCGCAGGAGATTGTTCGTATAATTTAAATTAATCATCAGGTAAGTCGATTAATTTATCAATTATGATTCGTAAGAATATTTGCAACTTTAAGTACGATAATGTTCATTTATTTTTGAAGAAACACGAAATTTTACGTAAAAACGTTTCGGGCGTTAATGGTCAAAATGACTTCTGTAGGGGCTCAAATGAAAGTCTAGAGCCCAAGGAAGAAATAACGACCAATAGGTTTCATAAACGGCTTTGAAGAGAATTCATTTACATAAAATATATTGAAATTGGTAAAAAATGGCTATTTTTATGGTTGGATCTGCTAAAGTATACCTTATCTATACCTGCTCTAATATTTTATAGGTTAAAAAAATTATAACAAAAACACTAGTTTTTTTGCTAATAGTGTTTAGAAAAACGGCAATAGCCGACTTCTGTGATTTAAATAGGTCGAATTATATCCAAAACGGATTCAAACTCTTTGCTTTTCGATTTCCTTGTATATTATTTGAAAAAATGGCCGAAATCGCCATTTTTAAGGGTGTTGCCCTACCTTTTGCTTATGTGTAAAGTAGGATTCTTAATCTACACTTCAAAATCTAGCGATTCAAAAGAAAAATAGTGTTAAGAGAAATTTTTCTCTAAAATGAAAGTTCAACTGGACTAAAACCTAATATGGATTAGACATCAGCATTGTTTCCACAACCGAATAATACCCCAAACTGGGGATTTTCATATTATTTTTAAGGAGATTATGGAAATCAGAGAAGCGATTTTTTGCGTTTTTTTGGTGAATAATTGTCTTTATAATTTCTGCTAAATTTCAATAAAAAATACTCTTTATAACCCTAATTTTACGAGAATTACTTGTCAAATTCAAATATCGCAAAATATTTAATTTAATGTGACAAAGTGAATACCTACAATTTTTTAATTATTTCTTTTATTATTTTCCGAACAGAGCATTGTTAGCTTTAATCTCTTGGCGATGGTGTTACCAGTGTGAAATCCGGAAATCCTTCCGATCCAGTTTACCAACGTCCATTGGCGGGCCTGTGAAAGCGCATTGCAGATCACATTGCGTTTGCCATTAATTGGATCAATCTGGATTCGGCCCATGTCATAAGCTTACGCAGGTAATAAATCGTTGGAGTTATGAACTGGAAAGCCGTTATTGCCTATGGCTTACTACACTGTAGTCCTAACATATTTAGTCTATTACGTGTTTAATTGCAGAACATGTGTCTATATCGTATACGGTGTCCGAAACGCTGGCCTCTATACAAGGTTTTATTTAAATAGAGAGTTGTTTTTTTTTTTAGTTAAATAGCTATGGTAAAAAATGTGTTTTGTTACAATAGCCGCTTACTGTCCGCGCATTTCTCCTTTTGACCAGAAATTTTTGAAATGTTTGAATTTTTTGTTAATTTTTAGAGGCTATAGTTTTTTCGGACGTTAACGGGCAATATCGGTGTACAAAGAGGTAAAAAATGGCGTAACTTTGAAGGCATTTTGCGGAGTCGACACCTTGACTACTCTGTCAAGGTAAAAAAGGGTTCGATGGGGAATATAAAGGAGATTTAAAATCAGTATAGGATGCCTATATCTTAAATGACGAGAAAGCGGTTGAAATGCAGAAAATCTAAAAAAAACTTTTTGCGTCTTTTCAATTTTCTCATATTTCACTTTTTTTTTTCGAGACAAGAGACAAAATTGATATACATCCCGAATTAAACTTATAGCAAGTATTTTATATACGAAATGAATGTTTATAATACAAAATAATAATAAATACATAAAAACTTAAAGGTATATAAATTTATGTATTAATTAATTATTAAGGGATTTGTCCCGTTTAGGTAGGTAGTAATGTTTATTTCTTCCAATATGTTTAGTAACAGCTAGTAAAGCAGTTTCAAAATAACTGTTTTCTTCGATATACGCAGGACTAAGAATTAATAATATTCTTATTTTTTACTTTATAGTCATACGGTGTTTGGTATTTAAAGTGTCGCTGACTTTAGTATGTTATATGGTTTCGTGTTATATATTTTTATACAAGATGTTAAAGCAATCTGGTTCAGAATAGTGGCATTTTCCTATCACCGGAAAATTCAACAGCAGCTTTAATTTAATTTGTATTATTTAAGATGTTTTACGTATGAGGTATCATAGCATTTAATATAGAATTTATTTATACTGCAAGGCGTATTACAAACTAAATATTTTTTAGCGTTTTAATTGTTTAAGGCATTCTGAATTGAGAGCTGCAATAAATTTTAGACGATTAAAATATTTATTTTCCACTAAGACCATTAACCTGTCATATTTTCACTTTCCCATATGACAACCCATATATTGTACTATTAATATAATGTATGGGGTATTGTAATCGCAAAAATTGAGTTTTTTCGGTATTTTAGAGAACTTAGAGGAATCGTATTTGTAAAAATAAAATGATATTTGTTTCTATTTTTTATCAAAAATAGTATGGGTCAATGCCGAGGAAATTAGATTTTGTGAAGCATGGGCGTAGATCTTCGATATTTTTAAGGAGTATAATAACGTAAAAAATTGTATTTGAAAATGCACAGACCGATAACAGTGTAATTTTGAAAACAGATATAGTTGAGGTAATTGTTTTGACATGGAAAAATTCTGGAAATCGTTGACGAAGATACTGGATTTTTTTCGTTTATCTATATTTTAATAATAATAAAAATTATGTATTTATATTAATTTTTGCACATACATTTTTTTTCACCATACAAGGTACCATCAAAATCATGAGACAGCCTACTGAAAATAAAAAAAAAATATCCAAAAACAATTGTTCAATACAAAACAATAAGTATCTTTTAATGTTTTTTGTATATTGAACACTTTTTTCGAGTATATATCTGTATTCCAGAAACATTAAACATGCCTAAAAAAAGGGTGAAACAGGGAAAATTTATTTTATAATTTTGTATATATAAATATATATAACATATTTTTTATTGTGAAGCGGTTAGTTAAAAAAAACGGTGAAACATGTTAAATTTCTTTTATAACTTTTTTCATTAAATATTTTCTACAATATACAGGGTAGCCCTTGGAAATATAAGTATCCCTAATACATACAAAATTTTTTTATATGCATAACGCTTAGCTTTAAAAAAAAACAGGACAAACTGATTTTCTGCAAACAAAAGCAATTTTTTGAATATAATAGGTTCACTCTAAGGAGATGAAACAGCTCCCTAAGAACAAAATTAAAATTTTAGATGAGGTGAAGATATTTTTTATTTTAAAAACTATTAATATTTTTAAAAATTAATAAAACAAATATTTTATAAGATGGGGTGAGAGTGATTTAAAAAAATATATATTATTTCTAACGACTGTCAAAATGTTTTTAGTCTAATTTTTAAAAGGTTTAAATATGGATTTTAGGGTTTCGATGATAGATTGAATATTTGATGTTTCCAATAAAAATATTTGACAATTGTCAAAGGTAATTGTGAGTTCAACATTTAAACGCCATTTGAAACATATTTGTTTAGGAGTTTGCGCCCTACAGAATGTTTTAGATATACAAGTTTTTACATTATAATTGACAGCTCTCAAACTGTCAAAAATAGCAACATAATATAGGCCTGAAGCCTTATTTTGAAGTCCAGTTATTAATTCAGACTCTAGCGGCTATTGTTTCCATCATGACCAAAAGGGGCAGTATTTCTATATATATCTTTATGATTGCCTCCTCCGCCTCTTAAAGCTGGCAATGCCACTTTTTAACAGGAAACTGGTTTAACGTAATACGCTATCGTAGCGCTAAAATAGCAAAACAAATATAATCGAAGAAAAAATTTCAAATCAGGTCTATTGTCGCTCGAGAAATTGACAGACATATTTTTTTATAATTGTACAGAATGACAAAAGTCCCTTTTATTCTGAAGGCCAATTACATGCTGCTACGGCTATACAAAGCTTATTTAGGTATTGTCCGGATCTAAAAAACTAAACAAAAAAATTCCATTACTGTTTTATCTACGCTCCAAAAATCCTCTGAAACGCGTCCCGACAAAAACCCTGGTCTCGAATTGAAATTTATTCAGTAATTGAAACTCGAAGAGCTCATTTTTGCCCTTCGAACGCAAATTAAAGCACTTCAAGTCGTCTAATTAACGTCCAGTTGCTAGATAAAGATTTTTCCATGTGGTATTGTTCGCTTATTTTACAGAGGTCTTTTTACGGAGCTTCATAAAAAAATAAACCCCCTAATTGGGAGTGTCATCTAATTATGTTTAAAATGTACTTTATAAAAAAAAATGCTTTCTTATAGATATATATTTAATTTTGAGTTACATATTTAATATTGAGCAGACTTACAATTCTTTCATAAAGGAATTGCATTTTTCAAGCTATGCCGGTTCAAAGGTGTAATTTCGGGGTACCTAGAAATACTACAAATATGAATTGGTTGCTTTATTATTAACAAACTGTAGTACAAATTGTTTTAAAAATAACGATAATTGATTGTAGAACGTCTATATTAAATATTACATATAATATAAAATTATTATGCATTATACAGCGAGTGTGTGTGGATTTGGGTAACATATAGAGAAATTTTTATTTGGAGAAAAGTAATACTTCATAAACAGTTTTCTTATCTAAAAAATAATTTAGTTTCACGGTACGAAATAAATACAAAAACTGCAAATCAAAAAAAATTTGAAATTCTAACTTTTGATACAACTAAATTAAAGAGCTTGCAAATAAAGGTCAAAAAGCTTTCAGATGTTTTTTGATAATAGACTTACGGCCGGTTGCTGAAAGCTCAATTAAATGTTTAACGCAATGTCAAATTTGACAGCGAGTTCCTAGACTTATATAAGCAGCTTGTCAAATCCGAAAGCTTGGTTAAATATTCTAAACTGCAATTAAGTTTTGTGCAACCGGCTGATAGTTTTTGAGAAAGTTAACGGTCAATATGTAAAAAATGCGTCATTTTTACGTATTCACCATTTATTCTCTCAAAAACTCTATTATCAAAACATTTTCTTAAGACCGTTTTAATTTATATTTGCAGGGTCCTTAACTTGGCTGTCTCAAAACTTAAAATTTCATAATTTTTATTTCCTTCGTAAAAGGGAAGTACGGTAAAAAAATCACCCTCCGAGATTTTTTCAGATCTTTACGTTTCAGGATCCATAGGTGACGAAAAACCTGTTTTCTCGATTCCGTCGGTCTATCTGTCCGTGTATCGGTCTGTCTGTTCGCGGCATAGCTAAAAAACTACTTACTCGATAGAGTTTAGTCAAAAATTAAGGGTCATATGGGGATGACCTGATAACATTTTGATAAAAATCCAAAATGGCAACTTAATAAAATTCAGTTTGAAAAACTACTTAATGAATTGATTTCAAATTTTGTGCTATAACTAATTGTATTACAGAGATGAACTAGTAAATGTGTGGTACTAATTCAATTCAAGGAGGAAAACAATGGCGGCCAAATAAAATTCTTGTAATCTGAAAAAATCATCCGCTCACGTTTTACATATCTTGGGGTTTTGGCTTCCCCATATGCCAAAAAACATGTTTTATCAAGCTGTCGGCCCGTCTGTTGGTTTCTCTGTATGTCTGTCAGTTCGCGGCATACCTTAAAACTACTCATCAGATTGACTTCAAATTCTAGTGAAAAATTAAGGCCCGTATGGGAATGACCTGGTAATATTTTGGTTAAAATCCAATATGCTGGAACAAGATAGCGGCCTAGTGAAATTTTAAAAAAATGATTAATAAAAAAAATGGCGGTCAAATAAATTTTTTGTATTCTGAAAAATCACCCTACATATCTTCGGGTTTTAGCGTCGTTCGCTGCATAGTCAAAGATTAAGGCTCATATGAGGATGACGTGGTAATATTGTGTAAAAAATTGTTACTAAAAAACTAATTATCGAATTAACCTAAAATTTTGCAAAAAAAGTGTCACAATGAACTTGTAACATTTTGGTATGTATATAAGATCGCAAAACAAAATGGCGGCCTAATAAAATATTTAAAAAACCAGTCTGAAAAAACTACTTATTAGATTAATTTCAAATTCTGTGCAAGTATTAAGTGCGATATAGAGGTAAACTGGTAAAGTTGTGATACGAATTCAAGACAGCGGAACAAAATGGAGGCCAAATATCATGTTAAAAAATTAACGTAAAGAAATCTTATTCAATTTGCTCTAAATTGTGGAGAAAAATTAAATATGATATAAGGATAAACTAGTGAGAATTCAGCATGACGTAACAAAGAATTCATTTTAAATTATGCCCAAAATCAAGTGTGGCATAGGTAGAAACTGGTAAAATATTGTGAGGGATCTAATATATTGGAACAAAATGGCGTTCAATAAAAATGTTTGACAGGACAGTATATATGTGGTCCTAAGTAACTATTTACTGAATTAAATTGGTTCACACTTCACTATTCATAATAAAAGGAAATATTCATAATGAGGGAATTTCCCGGTAAAGAAAATGTACCGATTTTTTGTTTTGCAAACTCCTGTTTTGATATTTATTTCGTATCTGTTTGGTATTAATTAAACTCATTTTTACTGATCGACTTAGAGTCGCCTAATTAACGTCCAGTTGCTGGATACAGATTTTTCCCTGTGGTAATCATAAATTATTAAAAAATTCAGCCTGAGGAAATTACTCAATGGATTGATTTCAAATTGTGTGCCCTAACTAACTGTGGTATAGGGGTCAACTAGTGAAATTGTGGTACTAATTCAAGAAGGCCGAATAAAATGTTTTTAATCGTGAAAAAAATTACCCACTCAGGTTTTACATATCTTTACGTTTTCGCGCCCCTAAATGTCAAAAAATATGTTTTATCAATTCCGTCGGTCTTTCTGTCAGCGGTCTTCAAGCGACATAGCTTAAAAACTACTTGCCAGATTGACTTTAAATTCTAGTTAAAAATTAAAGATTATATGGAGATGACCTGTTGGTAAAAATCAAATACGGCGGAACCACGTTAAAAGATTATTACTAAAAAAAATTATCTATTTTACCTCAAATTTTGCGCAAAACTCAAGTCTTACATAGAGATAAACTGGTAACATTTTGATATAAATTCAACCTAGTAAAACAAAATAGCGGCCTAATAAAGAATTAAAAAATCAGCCTGAAAATATTACTTATTAAAATAATTTCAATTTTTGTGCAAGAATTAAGTGTGATATAGAGATAAAGTGGTAAAGTTGTGGTAAGAATTTAAGATGGCGAAATAAAATGGAGGCGAAATAACACTTTAAAAAATCAACGTGAAAAAAACTTGTTTAATTGACTTTAATTTTTGCAGAAAAATTAAAGTGAAAATGTGATAAACTGGTACGAATTCGACATGATGTAACAAAATGGCCGTATGTGGCAACGTAAAAACTTCTTATGGAGTTTATTTTAAATTATGCTCGAAAGTAAATTGTGGCATAGGTAAAAAAAACTGGTAAAATATTGGTAGGAATTCAATGTGATGGAATAAAATGGCGCCCAATAAAAATGTTTGAAAAGACAGTATATATAATACATATATAGTGTGACTGAACTAAATTAAGTCACTTTTCTCTATTCCTAACAAATGGAAAAAAGTCATAAAGATAGAAATTCCGGGTAAAGCAAATTTGATTTTTTAACATGTAACTAGTTTGTTAATGTAATACGACGATGTATCGGTAAAATTAAAAAGAAAATGTGAATGTGAAAAATGCGAAAATTCGACATCAGGTCTAAAATTACATTGCGAAATTGACAGTCACATACTTTTTTTATAATTACACAAAATGACTCTTTTATTCTGAAGGCCAATTACATACTGCTACTGCTACACAAAGCCTATTTAGGTATTGCTCCATTAAATAAAAATCAAAGAAAAATTTCTGTTTTAACTACGCTCTGAAAATTCACCGTTTCGAGTCCTGACAAAAAATCTAGCCTCGAATTGCAATGTATTTAGTATTTGAAACTTGAAGAGCTCATTTTTGCTCTTTGAATGCAATTTATAGCAATTCAAGTCGGCTAATTATTATCGGCCAGTTTCAATAGAAAGTTTTTATATGTCCTACCGTAAAACGAGGTGGCTTTGTGCCAGATTTAGCAGTTTTTTAAGATTATCAGACTGAATCTAACCCATATTGACAAAAAAAAGAATTAAGACAAAAAAGTTATTCACAAAAATATTTGTTATAATCTGACTCCATTTATTGGGGTGACTTTGTGCTTCCTATAATTATTTGTACATACACAAAGTCGGCGTTCAGCCTAGTGAGTTTGTGCCAATCTAACCCATATTGACAAAAAAAAGAATTAAGACAAAAAAGTTATTCACAAAAATATTTGTTATAATCTGACTCCATTTATTGGGGTGACTTTGTGCTTCCTATAATTATTTGTACATACACAAAGTCGGCGTTCAGCCTAGTGAGTTTGTGCCAAACAACGGTCTAAAATATAAATATACCTTATGTTTTCATATTGAGATTGTCACAAACTTACCTCTTAGATGGTAAGCATTTAAAAATGTTTGGCACAAAGTGTACCCAAATAAGAACACAAATCCAAAAAAAACCTTTATTCAACTCAACTCAGTAAAAAATTCTTAAACATAAAACGAATAACACATTGGTAACTTAAAAAATCTTCTAGGAACAAATAGAAAAATACAAATATCATAGATTAAGAATAAATGTCCATTTCCCGGACGTGAAAAATTTCTCTACGAGTCGAGATTTGCACAGGTTTGTTGATGTTTTCCTGAATAATATCGGAAGCGTCATAATAGAGTTCGTCCTTCCGATCAGGCCTCTTCCAATTGAGACTACATTTCTCCATTGCATTAACACAAACTTCATTTTCTTTAAGTCCAGTAATGATGCCTGGAAACAAATTTCCTTCATATTGTATGATCACATAATTTCCAATCAGTGTTGTTATGCCATCATTAGACACTGAGCTGCTTTCTGGGATCTTACGCTTATCAGATATATAATCAAACTCAGTTATAGGGGATGAGCTGCTTTCCCTATATAAGATCGCATCTTTTCGATTCTTCAGATAGCTTTGACGTCAAGGGTTCTTCAGATACCTTTACGTAGATGGCATATTTTGAACTCCATCTTCTGGAACCACGTCTTTAGCTGGTTCTTCAGGTTTGCGCTGTTTGCTTCGTCCCTTTGGTGTAGCTGTTAAGTCGTGAGCCACAAGAAGTTCCGCTGCGCTTATGCTTTTACCAGGAGCTACATTTACCCTTTTGCGCTTTTGACGTTGACGAAAGCAACTGTTGAGTCTCGTTTTCTCTGTAACTGTTCCATGAAACTTTCACCCAAGGCATCTTTTACGGCTTCACTCTGGTTGTTTAAAACTTCTTGTGGCATGCGACTAAGTACTTCTGCGCGGTTTAAAGGGTACAAACCACACTTTCTAAAGTCAGCTGGCAGAACTTCCATGGCTTTGTCATTCATAGTAGTCATTAATTTTTTCAACAAAGCTGGGAATTGATCTTTTGGTATGGTCTCACATCGACTCCCAAACAGTGTGTCTTTCCACTCGTGTAAAATTTGTCTCCAGTCTTCGTTGGCCTAAAAAAGGCTACATCTAGTGGTTGGACTAAATGGGTGGCACTGGGAGGAAATGCTATCAACGCAATGTTGTTCGCCTCACATTTCTGTATGACCTCAATATTAAGGTGTGAATTCAAATTGTCGCCGATGAGTACCTTTTTTCCTTCCTGTTTTTTTAAAATGGGTAACATGAGATTGACAAACCAGTCCCCGAAACATTGATAGTCGAACCAGCCCGATTTTGTCCGATTATACCTCGCATTCTCTGGCTCATTTTCCGTTTAAGATTGCCACATTTTTTCCGATTTATAAACTACATATACTGGAGCTATCTCTCCTGCTGCATTTCCAGCCACCATTAAAGAAGTACATGCTTTTGTAGCATTTCGGATCTGTTCCGGATATTTTGTGCCTCGTTTTATAAGCACTTTCGTGGCACCAGGATCATCCCCCAGATTTGTTTCATCATAGTTCCAAAAGTTAGATGGAGCAACACTCTCCAATTCTTGTTCCAGATTATCAAAGGAGTTGTTGATAATTTGGTGATCCACTGCAGTCCCCGCAATACTTATGTTTCGAGCTATTCGATTAGCTCGAACATTTTTATGCCTATCAAGAAATGATGTCACCCATTCTTTTCCAGGGAAATTTTCTTTAAAAAGGTTAACCTTTTTTCCTATTAGACAATATAGGTACGCCTTTACAATGAAACGGAGATCGTGTGATGTAACTGGAAATCCAAAGGTGGATACGGCGATTATGTGAGCAATAATTGACTGCTCCTCTTCGTTGTTTGGGACTGTTTGGCCACCAGGGCCAAGCTTAGTTCTTCCATGCAGCTTTGAAAGCAAGGGATATGAAATCTGGAAAAATTAAAAATTAAATATCTGAGCTTTAATGCATATTCGCATCTTTATTACCTCAGCATCCCGTATAGACATTTTTTCAGCCCTTATCTTAGTGAGGGCTTTCTGAAGCATCTTCTCAGTGTAATTTTTTAGGGGCGTGTTCCGGGTGTGCTAATATATTTTCGAGCCGTTGCTAAAACAAAAATTAACGTCACAAAGACACCCCATATTGTGTTGATTCGAAAAATATCGTGTCACAAAGTCATCCCACTTTTTGTTGCCATTTTACTTTATGTGACGTCACTGGTTTGACAATTGCAATTTTAATATTTTAAATACATAGTTACATACCTGATATATTTCTTCGTACTATGTGAAGCTCAAATCCTGCCTGCTTATTATGGTTTAAGATATACACAACAAAGTACACACACAACACACTAAAAATTTAGGAAAAGTGCCTCATTTCTATATAATGCGCTAGAGGCAAACGTAACTTTCGGATGATGACCAGGGCACGACTGAATATCACCTGATAACCTGTCAAATCCGTGACAACAGAGAGATAGGGCTCATGCGGCAAATATGATAAATATGTTCAAATTCTCGCGGCAAATACACTATATCACAAAGTTACCTGGCCGGCCTAAAGTCACCTCGTTTTACGGTATTGTTTGATTAATTTTCATGGGTTTTTATTTTCGGCGTTTTATAAAAAAAACGGTAAATTTTCTTTACTCGGAACTTCCCTCGTTATGAATCTTTCCATTTGATAGGAATATTGAGGTGTGAATCTATCTAGTTCAGTACATAGTCATTTAATAACACATAGACACTATCTTTTCATTTATTTTATATATATTTATAGTATACTATTTTTACTGAGCGCAATTTTGTTCCATCATATTGAATTCTTACCAATATCTTACCATTTCATTTCTATGTCACACTTACTTTTTGTGCAAAATATAAGAAAATTGTTAAGTAGTATTTTTAGAAATATTTTTCTAACGCTTTTCTAGGCCGCCATCTTATTCCGGAATACTCGATTTTTACCCAAATATTACCAGATCACCCCCATATGAGCCTTAATTTTTCGCTAAAATTTGAAGACATTATGATAAGTAGATCTTAGGCTACGCCGCGAGCTAACAGACACACTGACGGACCGACGGAATTATTAAAATATTTTGTATCTACGCTAAAACCTGAAAATATTATGTAATACCTGAGAGGGTGATTTTTTTACGATTATAAATATTTTATTTTGCCGCCATTTTGTTCGGCCATCTTAAGTTACTTACTTACTTACAGTTTTACTAGTTCTTCTCTACACCACAATTAGTTATGGCACAGAATTTAAAATCTGTCTATTAAGTAGGTAGTGTTTTTAGACTAAATTTTTAAATTTTATTAAACTGCCTTTGGATTCGTACCAAAATTTTACCAGTTGATTCCTACATAATGCTTGACTTTTTTGCAAAACTTGAGATAAATTGGATAAGTAGTAATAAGTATCCATATTGGATTTTTACCAAAATGTTACCATGTCATCCCCATATGATCCTTAAGGTTTGACCAAAATTTGAATTCAATCAGGAGAGGAGTTTTTTAGTTATGCCGCGAATAGACGGACCGACAAACAGATTGACGGAGTTGAGAAAACAAATTTTTCGGCATCTAGGGAGCTTAAAACGTAAGCTAAAAAAAATTTCGGAAAGTGATTTTTTTCACGATTAAAATACTTCCCTTTTACGAGGAAAGTAAAAATTATTTGGCCGCCACTTTGTTCCGCCATCTTGAATTTGTAACACAACTTTACCAGTTTATTTCGATATCACACTTAATGCTTGCACAATATTTGAAATTAATCTAATAGGTAGTTTTTTCGGCCGATTTTTCAAATATTTTATTAGGCCGCCATTTTGTTTTGCGATCTTATATTCATACCGAAATATTACCAGTTCATTTCTATGTAACACTTGAATTTGGTGCGAAATTTGAGAAAATTCGATAAATAGGTTTTAGTAATATATTTTTTTACTAGGCCGCCATCTTGTTTCAGCATATTGGATTTTTACCAACCAGACCCTTAATTTTTGACTAAAATTTGAAGTTAATCGGATGTTTGTATACTATGCTACGAACTGACAGACAAATAGACAGACGGACCGATGGAGTTGATAAAACATATTTTTTGGCATCTACAGACGGAAAGAAGCTTTTGTTTGCTAAGCGCCATTTTGTTTTGCCATATTATATTTTTACCAAACTGTTACCATATGATCTCTATATGATTCTTAAGTTTTGATCAAAATTTGAAGTCAATCGGGTAAGTAGTTCTTTAGCTATGCCGCGAACAGTCCGACAGACAGACCGACGGAATTGAGAAAACGTGTTTTTCGGCATCTAGGGAGGCTGAAACATAAAGATCTGAAAAAATCTTGGAGAAAGAGTTTTTCAAGATTACAATACTTCTCTCAAATATCTACCGATCTTGAGTTTCATCTATTAATAATTAAATATTGTCGTATGTATAAATTTTATAAATTATCGATTACTTACATCATTAAACAAACTTATTCTTAATTATCTAATAACGAAAAACATATTTACGTACTGAGTTTTATTGGAAAAATCAAGGTTAACAAATAGCCTCTGGGTCCGCATACAACTTCATTCTATAATAAGATGTCTTAATATACTATAAATATAAAATAGTATTATACATAATTTTTGGTCCTGACAGAATGGCCAACGCAAGAGTGAAGTCATATATTGCTTAGTGTATTATTGAATAAGAAGTTTAAAAATGTATTTAAATTAGACCACTTCGGTAACATGAATATTCTCTGAAAATTTCATCCAAATTGGTCCAACCACCGCGGAGGAATCTATGTACATACATAAAAAATACATAGGACCGAATTGATAACCTCCTTTTTTTGGATCGGTTAAAAACAAAGATCAAATAAGTCATTTAACGCCGAGCGGTTAGCAGAGAGCAGGTGAACACTACTACTTATAAGAAGACCTGAACATCCATTTGTTTTTAACAAATCTCAAAAGTGAATCCGAAAATTTCTCTGGGGATAGGGCAACACTGTGCTCATTTGTCCGATAGTTCCCGATGTAACACCAAGGTTACGTCAAAGAAATTCATAGTCATTCTTTTCTACGTCTATTATTCGTTGTTTGGATGGAATGGGTTTGGTCGTTTTTTTGGCTTTCTACAGGGGAGGTCAAGATTCAGCAATGTTTTTGGCAGGTTTTTGTTTACTACCTTGTAACAAAAATGACGCTATTTTTCTTTTGGGCATAAATGATGAAATGTACAAATTTATAATTGGCTAATACCACATTTCTATTAATAATGATAGGGTAAATGCGGGTAAATACCCTTTTGGGGCAAATGCCCTGTTTACGTTTGAAAAACATAATGATCAAAAATTCTTAAATCCACGATTGGCGATAACTTATACACCACCTCTGCAATGTCTGTCAACAAACTGCTGATTTCTGAGATTTGACATAACAGAAAAAAAACGGCCGTTTTTATAACAAGAAATTTTGACGATTGACTCGAAATGTAGCAGCAAAAAGCTGAGGAAAAATAATGAAAAGTCCCAAAATGTTACCAGGTCATCCCCATGTGATCTTTTATTTTTGACCAAAATTTGAAGTCAATCGGGTAAGCAGTTTTTAGTTATGCCGCTACAGACAGACTGGCAGACTAACAGCCAGATAAACAGACAGACAGACAGACAGACAGACATATCGACGGAATTGAGAAAACGTATTTTTCGGCATCTAGGGACCTTAAGATGTAAAAATCTCGAAGGGTGATTTTTTCAAGATTGCATTCCCTTTTACGAGGGAATTAATAAATTGAGCACGTAGTTTTTATACGGATTTAATATTGCTACAAGGTTTGAAGTCAATCGAATAAGAAAATTTTTGTTGACTATTTAGTCAAAATATAACAGCAAAAAAAAAATGAGAAAAAATAATGACAAGTAGGTATTTTAATATGTTATTTACAAGTTGGTTTATGATTTAGGATAGTGTTTGCGTACAACGTATAAGAACGTATTTGGCTTAAACAAAACAGAAATCATTGATCTTGTTGAAGAATACATAAAAAGTATTGGCATAACGAAACGATTTAATATTTACCATCCAGGCCAAGACTGGTGGCGCTCATTTAAATCTCGAAACAATTTATCTTTAAAAAAGTTGGAATCTTTGAAGTATTCGAGGAAGGTTTATAATTGTGGCCCCTTTATCCTTAGCGAATTTTATGACCGACTTGAAAGAGCAATTATTGATTTGGGTCTTACTAATAAGACTTAAGGTGTATGTAATTGTAACCTAACCTAACATAACCAAAGTTGTGGCTACTGTTGGTAAGCTATGCCATCCCTATACGGCTGCCAGTGGCAGAGAAAACAATTCGGTTTTGGCTTGTGTTAATGCCGCTGGTGAGAAAATGCCACCTTTCCATATCTACAAGGGCAAGAACATATAGAACCAGTGGGTACCTAAAACTGGTGGCTATAAAAACACATCCTACACTTCCAGACCCAAGGGATGGATGATCGCAGAAGTATTTTTGAAGTGGTTTAAAGATCAGCTTTTAATTTTCGTTGGTGATACAAGACCCATAATGCTTACCTGTGATGGGCAAACAAGCCATGTCACAGCACAATTAATGACCCTAGCTCTGGAAAGTAAGGTGGAGATTCAAAAATGACCTCCTCATACATCCCATATTTTGCAACCACTTGACGTTTCCTGTTTTCATGGACTTAAAATGAAGTGGTACAAAACTTTAGCTACATAGCAAAGAATGAATGTTTATCAAAAGAACATTTCGCCAAACTTCTTCTCTTTATGTGGCAAAGCTTAAGCGCTGAATATATAAAAAGCTGTTTTAGAAGAACCGGGATTTATGACTCTTAGATAGAGAATGAAACCAAAGTGAACAGGGAAGCAATCGATAAATCCATTTATGGTATATAAAAATATGACAGTTTTCTTGCAGCGCAGACAGCACCTTCAACTTGTGCTGCTGTAAATGTGAAAAAAATGAACAGTACTAGTTCGGATAGGATATTAGATGAAAATGCAGTAGGTCCATCTGTCACTTCAGTTGGTACCCAGCTTCAGGTACTAGTTCCACATCAAATCTATTTGAATGCATGTTACTAAAAATTTTAAATCCACGAAAGAGGAAACAGTAAAAACATCGGGGGTTGCGGATATTCTGACTGTTAAAGATTTAACAGATTGGAATGAGTCTGTCCCAAAACACAAATTAAAAGAAAAAGAGAGTGCTAGTGATGAATATGAAGCAGCTCCTTTCGACTCTGATAAGTTCATATCTGATGAAGATTTTAATAAGGTATCTAGTCCTGATCTAGACGATTTTAAAACTGATAATGTACTCGAATATGAGCTTTAACTTATTAATATTTCCACTGAAGCTAAAACCGTTCGATATAATGTTGATTGAATAATGAGCAGAGACAGAACCAATGAAAAAAATGGAAAATTAAATTTTTAGGAGTAAGGGATAAGAGCCGAGGAGTTTTAAATGGCCCACTATGGATGGCATAGATTAAATAAGTGGGGATAATTTTATAGAAAAATTAAATCCTCTAGTTGTAGATAAGAGAGCCATCCATCATTTTAGTCTAGATTTTTCTAGAACTGAATAAAAATCATCAAATGTTAAAAAATTGTTTCTGCTTTGTCATTTAAAATTCGTTGCTTTATAGAAGCTTACCTAACAATTGCGGAAAGTGCTAATTTTCCGCACGCAATTTAAGTTAGGTAACTACGCGTCGTTCGGCCATCAATTGCATCCGGAAAAGTCACTTTACATATGTGTAAGGTACACTATTTTTTCTACAAGCATGCGGAAAAACCCAAAAGTTAAAAAGAATCGTTTATTTATATTAAATACATAATCACAAATTAATTATTATTAACAATATGAATAGTTAACGTGCAGTTTGTAGCATTTTGTAAATTAATTGCAGAGGCTAGATTTTTTTTCCAAGGACTTGTAGGTTGGGTTTGGATTTTCCAGTTCTCTTTCACGAGTACTTATTGTTGTAACCTTCGCCGAGGGGGTAACTTTTTGGTCGGAAGAGCTCGATTTGGTAGACTGCACTGGTGAAAGTTGGTGACTAGTGGAAGAAATGGCATTGAAGTTCAATACATTATTGGATAGATTCTTTTGAAGACTGTTGAGCTTTCCAAATAATCTTCTGCTACAATTGAAGATTTCCAACCTCGGAGGCGTTTGATATTTGCGATTTCTTCTCCGGAATCTGCAAGCATTGTGACGGCTGAACGTCGCAAACTGTGGCCTGTATAGAGTCCAGGATTTAAGAGCTTCAGATAACCTGCAATATTTGATGGCATTTTTCCAAAGGTGTTTATTCCGATGCATTGTACTCTGCAAAAAACCTATGCGGGGTTTCTGGCTTTCTTAAGATCGCATATTTTCTGAATAATTTTAAATATTCTCCTCTCTCTAGAACGGGAATTTTTTGTGTCTGGAATATTTATTAATAAAATATTTCCTTTGTCTTAAATATGAACCAATGACATTTTTGTCACCACTTCTCGGCGACATGCGCTTTAATATGGAGATAAATTTCAGCAGGCGCTTCATTTATAAATTTAAAAATTTCTTCTTTTGAAAAAATGTTCGCCTTCTTTGGTCTAAATCCAACATTTTGTTTTTTAAAATGGGCCGTGACTTTGAAAAACTTGCTTAAATCCATGTTTTCATTGAGTTTGATCATTAACATTGAGTATCTGGACTAAAGCGTGTTTGGCTCACATGTTTTAGAAAGATCGGCGAAATATGGCCGGTTCTTTCAAAGTTTTGATGCCTTCAGTTTGATACCAGATTTTAAACAGAATAGAAGTTTTCACCATGCTCCGGTTCGGCTGACCGCTCCGAACCGCAAGAATTCAAGATGTAAGTAGTGACGTCACCAGCTGAATGGTTCGATAACTGGTCTGTCAAATTGCTAACCATGTCGTGGATATGGTCCCAGCGGTTCCAGAAACAAACAAAATATAGCGGTTTGTTTACAAACTGGAAAGAGCAAAATTATTTATTTTTATTATTAAATAAATGATTTTTATAGTCTTCTAGTGTTATCTCTGGTTTCATGAGAAATGACAAATTGCTTATTACAGGTACAATACTGCTATTAAAAAATTAGTAAACTTTCACAAATAAATTGCTAATTGTTTCTCCATATTTGTTACTATTTTTTTACAAAATCAAAACACAATTATTCATTTACTTTAGCTGTCACTTGAAATCGGTAACCACTCGTTTTTACCATGTTCTACACATGACGCAATGCAGACGTCATTATCTGACAGACTAGACTACTTTGAGACCAACGGTTAGTGAAACCGGAGCATGATGAAAATACTTTAAATTCTTTCTCATACCTATGACGGGATTTTGATGGTCGCAGGTTGAAGTTTGCAGTTCTAACTGCTTTCAACACTGACTCTGGCAAATCTTCGTCTGAAGAATCTATTAAAAACACTTTTACTTAGGTTTTACTACGACAAAAATCAGCGACAGCAAAATTGGTTTTGATTGACAATGGTCTATGGTGATTCAAACTGCCAAATAAAAAAATCAGGTGTTTATTATTGCTTAACATTGATTTTATAAGGCATAATACGAGAGCCATTAAACAATTTTTTAAAACACGTTTTACATATTTTTTACTATTTTCTTGAAAATTATAGTAGGATTCTAGCAAATTTATGTTCTTAAATCATTTTGCTAACTATCAGCGTATCAATATATTTTTAAATATTTAAAATCAGCAAGTATATTTAAAAAAAATGGGGTTATCTACTTTTCGGCACTAGTGCAGAGAAGTTGGTCTTTCCAAACTTAAATGAGTTAGGAGATGTGAAGTTTTCCGCACGCTTGTAGAAAAAAAACTTTTTGTTACTAGCACAGTATTCTATTTGTATTTTTTTCTTTAATAAAACCAGTTGTATAAGAATACAAATTGTTTTTATTGGTTGTTAAATTAGCAGTTTTGCCTATTTAAATTCGACTTTTTCAAATCTTTTAAATGATTTCAAATGTCTGAAAAATTGACCAGCTATAGAAAAGTATCTATAGTTTGGCGCATTTACCAAAAATTTTTAATGTCTTTTCTGATTTATGAGTTTTGATGAATCCTTGGAAAAAAACTGATTAAGTATTTGGTGTTATTGACTGTCATTAAGATCAGGTTGGTTAATTTGGTTTTGAATATAAACCCCAAACAAATTGTACATAAGTATTAAATCATGACTGTATGAAGGCAGTTCCATAGTACCGTTTCTTCCAATTCACTCATAGTGATTCATGTTTAAAAAACTCGAACTTCTCGGGTCCCATGTCATGGCATTGTTCCAATGACACGTGTTGTAGCATTTCTTGCAGGTGCCTCTACAAAAGACTGCTTATACAAATGGTCAATGCGCCCTCAAAAAATTGTCCATATTACACATTAACCGTCTTCTAACCCTGAGATCGTACTTTTTTCACAAAATGCGGAATTTGCTGATGCACATTGCCTATAATTTTAACGCTTGTTGAAAAACTGGACTGAAATTCAAAATTTATATATTTTCATGAAAATAACCTTGTTAATAATTTAAATGAGCCGTATCTTGATTTTCAGTGAGTTCTAAAAATGCTTAAATTATTTTATTTTGTCAATCCCCTGTCGCGACTTCGTTTTAATTATACATGCCTTGAGCCTTTAGTTCTTATTTAAAATACAAAAAATTGCCTTTTTGACTTTAAATTAAGGAACAAACTGAAAGTAAAAATACGGATTTTTATTCGTGTGGGTTTGCCTAAGCCAATTTGCGATTAAGCAAAGGTAAAAAAAATTAACGACAGAGTGGAGTTTTCTGTTTTGTTTTCCATCGAACAATAGCTGAAAAGCTTTTGTGATGATGCCGTAGCAAACAAAATTAACGTTTAAATTAAAAGTGCTTTCTTTCAGAGCCAAGTCTATAATACGGCAATACCTGACTTCTCTATATAACGAGTTTGAAAAGTAGGCTATAATTTAGAATAATGCTTAATGAACAAACGAACGAACAAAGGCCTTTTAATATATCCTTCTTTTCTTTAAGCTATTTGAGAACTGCATATAATTTATCGATTTTTAAGAATATTAGTAAAAGCGAAATAAAGTTTCTGAAGAACAAAAGATATTTAGCGCTTAAGAGTTTTGAAAAAAAAAATATATAAAGGCTGATTTTTGCGTAGATTAATAGGCATAACGAGATAATAAAAGTTCCTTCACCAAAATCCTTCCTAAAATATGTCAAAAGGGCTGCAAAGGGGAGAATATTCCATTTTTTGCACAAAATCTTGATCGAAAAGCTTATATTATTATGTTCAAAATATAGTTCTCTAGATTTTTTATTTCCCTCGTAAAAGAGTTATTGTAATCGTGAAAAATCACTCTTCGAGATTTTTTCAGATCTTCACGTTTCAGGGTCCCTAGATGACAAAAAACTTGTTTTCTCAATTCCGTTGGTCTGCTGGTCTGTCTGGAGGTTCGCGTCGTATCTAAAAAACTACCCGGTTGACTTCAAATTTTGGTCAAAAATCAAGGGTCATATGGGGACGACCTGGTAACATTTTCGTAAAAATCCAATATGGCGAAACAAAATGGCGGCCTCGTAAAATGATAAAAACATTATTATTAAAAAACTACTCATCCAATTTCTCTCAAATTTTGCAAAAACATCAAGTGTTATGCAAAAATCAACTGACAACATTTTGGTACAAATCCAATATGGCGGTACAAAATGGCGGCTTAATAAAATATTTAAAAATTCAGCCTGAAAAACTGGTTAATGCTTTGATTTCAAATTGCGTGCCATAATTAATTGTGGTGTAGGGATCATAGTAAAATAGTGATACTAATTCATGATGTCCGAACAAAATGGCGGCCAAATAAAATGTTTAAGGATGAATTTTTAAATATTTTGAAAAAATCATTTTTTCAGGTTTTACACATCTTTACGTGTTAACGTCGCTAGAAGCCAAAACGTATGTTTTATCAACTCCGTCGGTTCGTCTGTCGGTCTGTTTGTCTGTCTGTGAGTTCGCGGCATGGCTTAAAGACTATTTAACCAATTGACTTCAAATTTTGGTAAAAAATTAAGGGTCATATGGCATCCTCATATATGGCGAAACAAAATGGCGGCCTAGTAATATGTAAAAAAAAAAATTTAAAAACTACTCAACAAATTTATCTCAAATTTTGCAAAAAACATCGAGTATTATGTTGGAATCAGCGGGTAACATTTTGATACGAATCCAATATGGCGAAACAAAATGGCGTCTTAATAATATTTAAAAATTCAGCCTGAAAAACAGCTTAATGGTTTGATTTCAAATTGTGTATCAAAACTAATTGAGGTATAGAGATGACCTAGTAAAATTGTGGTACTAATTCAAGATAGCCGAACAAAATGGCGGCCAAACGAATGTTTGTAATCGCGAAAAAGTTGCCTCTCAGGTTTTACACAACTTTACGTTTCAGCGTTTCTAGATGCTATATGTTTTACCAATTCCGTCGCTCCGTCTGTCTGTCTGGCTGTCTCTCAGTTCGTGGCATAGCTTAAAAACTACTTACCCGATTGATTTCAAATTTTGACCAAAAATTAAGAGTTCTATGGGGATGATCTGGTAATATTTTAGTAAAAATCCAGAATGCAAAACAAAATGGCGGCCTAGTGAAATGTTAAAAAAATTATTATGAAAAAGCTACTTATTTAATTTATTTCAAATTCTGCATAAACATCAAGTATTGTGTTGGAAGCAACTAGTAAAATATTGGTAAGAATCCAAGATGGCGGAAGAAAACGGCGGTATAATAAAATATTTAAAAATTCATTTAAATACATTCAATAAAATATTTAAAAATTCAGCCTCTAAAAACTATTTATTGTGATATAGGGTTCAACTAGTAAAACTGTGTTACTAATTCAAGATGGCGGAACAAAAATGCGGCCAAATAAAAATTTCGTATTCGTGAAAAAATCGTTTTAGCGTCTCTGGAGGCCAAAAAACATGTTTTATCAATTCCGTCGGTCCGTCTGTCAGTTCGCGACATAGCTTAAATACTACTTACCCGATTGACTTCAAGGCTAAGATCTAGTAAAAAAAATAAGTCTTTTTTTAAATTGTC
The DNA here is from genome assembly GCA_030620095.1 of Kuschelorhynchus macadamiae. Classification (NCBI taxonomy): domain Eukaryota; kingdom Metazoa; phylum Arthropoda; class Insecta; order Coleoptera; family Curculionidae; genus Kuschelorhynchus; species Kuschelorhynchus macadamiae. The sequence goes on along the minus strand of JAUTXW010005043.1, from coordinate 824,386 downwards.
GACGTTTCGCAACTTAATTGTTGCATCCTCAGTTCACATAAATATAGATCCTATATCCTGCATGGAACTCATTTGGTCAGTCTTTACCTACTCCGTTGGTTCGCAGATGTTTCCCAGGTATTAAGTTTCTAAATACTTTTCGTTCTTCTTGTTGTTAGAGTGGTGTATTATTTGGGGTTAGGAAATACCCAATTCAACATGTCCTAGCAAAATGGTGGCATGTGTAAATGTAAAAACTACTTATTGAGTTTATTTGAAATTATGCCCAATAGTCAAGTGTGACTATGTACTAAACTAAATTAGGTCACACTTCACTATTCCTAACAAATGGAAAAAAATCATAACGACGGAAGTTCCGGGTAAGGGAAATTTAACGACTTTTTTTTGAAAATGTAATGATTTTCTCGTAAACTACTAAGCAAGTACGCGAGAAAGGCGAAATTCAAAAAAAAAAATGATCCGAATCATAATTGCTTGTTCCAATAATTTTGCCAAAGTAGATCGTATAACATTGTATTCTCAAGGTAAGTGATTTAATTTTCGAGTTTGATCTTTGATTATAGATTGAATTTCAGTATCATTGAACAAAAATGATTTATGTCGCGCCACACAGACGTTATGCGTGCAAGAATAATCACCATTGACTAAAATATTTTGACACGTATTTTCATCCTATATTTTTTGAGTTACAAAAAAAGTTTAAATATTAAAAGTTGTAGATCTTGATGTGTGATCTCTTTTGTTGATGAGATAAAAAAACAAAAGGGTATCGAAAAACTGCAAAAACTACACAATTTATGTTTTTTTTTTAAATGGCACACCCTGTATATTATTAGGTATTAAAAAGACCTTTTCTAGCCGATTTCAAAATACATGATATGATGGCATTCACTTTAGCCGTTCCAGAAATATGACACCATCTCATGGAATTACAGGTTGGCTTTTACTGACGTTCGCTATGCCATAAATCGAATATGCTTTAATTTTCTTAAAGCTATTTTTTCCCACAATCGAAGTGGATATTGTTTTGTTGTTGTTTGTAGAATTTATATCCGTCGAGTCAGCTCCTTGTAGTTAGCAACAAGGAGCCAGCAACAAAATTTTACAGCCGACCTGATAATCACGGATATGTAGAATTTTAGGTCTGCTTCACGTAGACGCTTTTTAATGCCGCTGCTCTATCGGTTTATTAATCGCCAAGCAGTACCTTTTACCAAGTAATAATTATTCTTAGAGAAAATATGTATATTTTTTTGGTAATAATTCCTTTTGACTTTGACTTTGGCTATGACTTTGACATACAAATATCATGAAAACCTGCCGACATTTAGAGTAATCATGAGACTAGCGATTAAGTTATTCTGGTAAACAAGTAATACATTTACAATGTCGAAATATGTAAAATGATTATTTAGTTTTGTGGCCTAACTGTAATAGGAACTAAAAATCGAATATTGATTTAACATAAATGTGTGAGTCTTTACTATATCAATAATCACCTTGTTTTTTTTTTATTATTTAGATAAAAAAATTTTTAAAGTATTTGTGGAGATTATTCTAGTGGTGCCTAAAATTGGAATTGAATTAGAAATGTTAGAATATTAATTACATTGCCATGTGTGCGATCATTCGACATCTTTTATATGTATATTGTATATAGGGTAATTCCGAAAGAGATGAACCACCTTTTTTATGTTGGTTATTTTCCATGGAAAAATAGCTTTATTCAATTGAAAAAAATCTTATGACAAATCAAACAACTTACTCTAAACTTAAACAGAAATAAAAACTCAAAAATTAGACGCATTTTTCTACAAAAAAGTAAACAAAAAAATCGATATATGTTCCAACTCCCCCTGAATCTGGGGGTTAGTTGAACCACCATAGCTGGGGTAGATGAACCGCAGGGTGAGATGGACCATAATAAAAAAGTATAAAAAGTAACCTCACTAGTACCTAATAATATTATAAATAACAGTTTCATATGGTTTTAACAAGAAGTAGAAGCTTTTTTGCCACACCTATCACACATATTTTCATATTTTAGGCACGACTCGTGAAACCATCGGGTGCATATAATGCACTTTATCCAGTCATCGGTCTTCTTTGTAACACTGTAATTTTCTCCACAACCAGCGCAATTGTTTTCTTCCCATTCTTGTAAGCTATCACTATCGTCATGTAAAGATATTTCGCCTTCTGATTCAGAAGTACTGGTTAGCGCTTCTTTTTTTTTTTTTGGTCTCTTTTTTGTAATCATCGATGTTTTCAGTGTTTTTTTATCATTCAATTTAATTTTTTTCTTATTTACGTTCTTTTTTTGAGTTTTTCTCAGCTCAATATTTTCAGGTGACGTAAGGACTTGAGCGAGTGCACGACCTCGCTTCTTCACATTAACTACAGTTTCGGTGATTTTCGGGATTGGACTAGTAATATCCAACATTTTTCTAGGAGTTATATCTTCATCTTGTTGGCCCGAACAATTTGGCGATACTGCTTTGTTTTTCACGTTTGATGGCTTAGTTGAGCAAGTAATACTGTGCTGGATTTTTGGAAGTGGGTCCCAATGAGAACACCCGGGTTGAGCATCAACTGATTTGGAAGATCGTACAGTATTTTCTTTGGTAGAAATAGTTGTTGTAATCTGGAACATTCAGGAAAATAAAAAAGTATTACACGAGGAAATTAGGTAGGGTAATTAGCAACAAAATTTTCTATGAACAATAGTTACCTTATTTTTCGGCTCTGATTTTTGAACATCATCGGTGATGTCAGTTGTCGAAATTTGTATATTTTTTTTAGTGATGTTTGTTACCATCTGAAAATAAAGAAGGGTTAATAATTTAAATCACATTAAATACGAAATAATTAACCTCATTGTCTCTGGCATTGGTTACTTGCTGGGCTGCTTTATTAACCTCCTCAGATAAAAAGGCATAATCCGGGATGGCTTTAGGTGAAAAGGGAATAATTCCAGTTGCCTTAAAACCGGATATTGCATTTTTTGCTACATCTGCTTTTGCCTATGATTCTGCCAATAGTTGACCGAACTGAAGCCGCCCAATTTTTCTGCTGGGATTTATTTTTAAAAAATTGTTGCAAGCTGCGTAGTAATGTGTTTTCAGCGACTTAAATACAGCCCTATTAAGAGGCTGTAGATAGTGGGTAGTGTGAGGTGGAAGACACAACATAATTATTCCATTTTCTTCGGCAAATTCAAGCATTTCGCAAAGATTGCAATGGGATGTGTGCCCATCTAAAATTAAGAGCACTTTACCCAACGGTTTTCTAGGCATGAAGTGTTCTTCCAGCCAGTTAAAAAATATGTCTGTGTTCACATAAGCAGGTTTTTGGGACATGCGAACAACAGAGCCTGGTGGCATGCCCGATGAAAATTCCTCTTTTATGTTTTTGCCTTTAAAAATACAGTAAGGTGGGAGAAATATACCTTCGCCATTGCAACAAGCCATCACACTTATTGTCTCACCTCTCTCTCCCGATGTAATCGACGTCACCGCTTTGCTGCCTTTAGCTGCTATGACTTGTCCTGGCTTATTATTGAGTTGTAATCCAGTTTCGTCAACATTAAAAATATTACATGGTTTATCAAAGAGTTGATTATCGTTGAGAATACTTTCCAACAGTTCAAAGTAATTGTTCACAGTGCAGTTGAACGGTTTATTGAGACACCTTCAGCAACTCTTATGCTTAAATCTGAATGGCGACTCAGAAAAAGGTGCAACCAGTCATAGCCTGCCATCCTAGTAGATGCATCAAAACGGTGCTTCAACTTCAACTGCTCAGCGAGAGCAAAAGCCATTTGCCGGACGTTATTTCGGGTGGGAGCAAAACCAAACTTTTGAAGTTTTTTAATATGGGCTACTTATTTCGCCTCGTTTTCCTCCCCTAGAGTGGACGAAGGGCCCAATGACCCTGTTTTTTTTAAATTTACAGACTTTTTTCGCCTAAGTAAAGTAGCTTTAGGGATATTAAAATGCTTGGCAGCGGCGTAACCCCCATTGTGTATGAATTTATTGCCTCTATGGCGTTTTTAAGGTCATCTTCCGACCACATAGCTTTTTCTGCACTAAGCTTTCTTTGGTATTTTGTAGGCATTCTAAAAAAAAATAATTCAATTCAAACCGGTTCATCTATCCCAAATTTCGGGTATAGATGGACTACTCCAAAACAAAAAATCTAATTATATTTCGATGTTTATACTACGTACACTAGTTAGAATAGATACCAGGCTTCAAATATTTAACAAGAAATTGCCAATTAATACTCACATTTAGACAAAATCGCTACTTGAAAATCAGGTACAGAAATTTTCACCACGTGTTAAAACTTAAAAATATAATATCAACCGACAAAAACGGGTACTACGGTTACGGCTGTTCAACCACGACTGACGCTTGTTTGGGCGCGCGATAGCATTGAAATTCGCTCCCTCTAACGTCTACCGTTAGAATTAGGAGACTGGTCCATCTCAGGCGGTGGTTCATCTCTCCCGGAATTACCCTACTGTAATTATTTTTAGAAAGGACGAAATAGAAATAGAAAATATGGTTTTCTCAGTTTTGTTTTTAATAAAAAGTTAATAAATAATCCAATTTAAAAATTGTAAACCGTAAAAACTAGAAAAATTTTGCCTCAAGTTGAACGGAACTCATTTATGGTTTCATCAAACAAGTGGCGTTTAAAATAAAAATTTAATTAAGAAATTTTATTTGGATCATGAATTAATTAAAAAAAGATAGTCATATTTGTTTACATCAGGTAAAGTGAAATTAAGTTATAAAAATGAAAACAATTTGAAGGGTTACTAAAGAATCGTCTTATGCCATTTCTACTTAAACATCAGATAATAATCCCGGATCAGTTTGGATTTTTACCCAACAAGTGCACCAGTAACGCCATGTTCTCGTTGCTTAGCGATGTCTACTTATCCCTCAGTAAGAACCATCCCAACGTCTCAGTTTTTTGTGACTATGCAAAAGCCTTTGACTGTGTTAGTCATGAAATCTTGATAAGCAAGTTGAATTTTTATGGAATTCGGGGTATTTGTAAGGGCAAATGGTTCTGATTCTGATTGTAAATTGATTACAAGCGGAGTCTCTCAAGGTTCAGTCTTGTGACCTACTCTTTTTTTGTTATATGTTACTGATATCTGTTGAAAATATTTTGTAATAAGTAATTAGTTACTTTCTTTCTTGCATTACTTGTTGATTTAATGTTAAATTTAATTATAATGTAAAGAAAATTAGAATAGGATATTATTTAGGTTTAGTTAGAATCATAACAAAAATACCCGAATTATTATAGAAAATTGGTCATAACTTCTAAATTAATAATTTTTGGAATATAAACTATAAATATGGAATGACGCAGAATTAAATCCTCAACACAATAAAAGCGCTAAATACAGGGTGTTCCATTAAAAAAAATTAAGGTTTTTTAGTTACAAAAACATTTTTTTTGATGGTCATTTATGACCACCCAGTATAATGGATTTTTGCTCTTGGTAGGTCAGAGTATTAAATATTAACCACTCCCATTGATCCATAACCAAAATTCACAATTTTAGTCTTCAGGTGTGAAAAAATCACATTTCTCCAAAAACCTGTTTTTCCGAAAAAAATTAGAAAAGTTAATTTTTCTCAAAAACTACTCAAAATGTCGTAAGCTATGATGACAAAAAATACTCAAAATCAAGCGTAGAATTAGAATTTCTAAAAATATTCATACCATTTCATTAAAAAGAAAAAAGTTGGTTACTGTTCTGGCACAATGGAACACCCTGTATACATAAAAATACTAGAAATAAAAAATATACTTAGGGTCAAATACTTTTTGTATTTAACTTTTTTTTCTCAGTGTCTTATTTATTGAGATAAAGTATAGGAGCATCTTAAGTGGACCACCCTGTACCTCCTACCAGAAACTCTAGGCATGACATATATTTTCCCATTCCTTCTACAGAATTAATAAAAAAATCAATTATTTACAACGCCATAAAACTTTACAATCATCTTACAGAACATTTAAAAACAATCCCTGTTTGCAGTACGTATGCACTTTTCCGAAAAAAAAAAACCAAAGCGTACAGGGTTTTCCCGTATAATATCAAATATATATACTTTTAATATATTCTGTCAGTTAGTTTTGGATATATAAGCGTTTAAACATTAAAAAAATGGTAAGGTAATTTGCACTAAAACATAGTAAGCCATGGTCAAGGCAGTTGCAATGAACGACGCCTTTTTGACGTTTACCGGTCAGAAGTAATTATTTACGAGCAATTTTAATATCTAATACGTTGGACGATGGGTTATTCAGAAGAAGAGAAACTCGACATGATAGAATTATTTTATTTACATGGTAAAAATGCATTGATAGCTCGTAACGAATATCATAGATGGTTTCTAGATAGAACAACACCGACTTGTAGGACAATATTAAACATCGCTAAACAATTGAATGAAAGAAAAACACTTAAGCGAAAAGTTAGAATAGTGGAAATATGCGACAATAAAGCATACTTTTGTTTGCTTGTTTGTTAATTTGAAGTCAACTGGCAGGGCAGAAATTTTGATATATACCTATAAAATCACGAGAAAAAATTCACTTTTCCTCTATTTCTTGATAAAAATGTTAAACTTGACAGGTTTAACAATACACGTAAATTTAATAATAACTCATTTATCATATCGGCGCCTTTCCGTATCGTCTACAAGTCAATAAGTTTTAGAGCAACATTTTTTTGTTAGCTTTCGTAGATTATATTGTTGATATTTTTGATATAGCCTAACTGGACAATATTAAAACAAAACACTGCCTTCACAGTTTCGAATTGATGGACTGTTAAGATAATCTAAGCAATATTTTAATTGACCAGACTGTAGAGGACATACGGGCCTGAAATAGAATATTTGCTAGTTTAAAGCCACCAATAAATAACGACGTCGTTCGATTGATGATCCAATACCGCGGCTTCTCCTCAACCAGCAGCGCCGTTGTTTATGCGATTGTCACGCGTGCGGCCGTCTATCCCACTTCTGAGTGACCGTCTGATGCGCCCCTCGTAGCGTGGTTTATGGACGCCAGATTTATGTAGCGTTATGTCCGAATTTATGGGATCGGTTATTTAATGTGGCCAGCTTCAGTGGCGTGTGCAAAGAAACAAATTTTGCTCCGTAAACAGTCCGAATGGCTTTTAGGGGTTGTCTTATTCCCGGATGTCTGATTTATTGCTATGCCGCGTCGTTATATGTAGACGCGTTGGAATTTAACAGCCATTTTTATAATATTTTAGGCTGTAAAAGATACATTTTTCGGTCTGTTAGTTTTTTACGCACCGAAACGTAAAGAACGGTATTTAAGTTTAATAGCCTCTCAATATTTACGTGAGGTAGATATGTTTTTGAGTTTTTACAGCTTGTTATGCTTAAAAAATTGTACAATTTTTGTGGTATAGGTCCACAAAGGGTGATTTACGTAGCTGGTCCATTGGAGGTATCTCGAAATCGGCTTACTGAACCTTTGTAAAATTTAGTACGGGGGTTAGAAGCATAAAATGTGGTCTTGCCAGAAGATCTATCTTAAATTGACAGGTGCAATTGTTGACAATGATGACATGCCAGTACATGAAATTGATTTTATTTTGTAAAATGGACAGCAAATAGCATAGCAGTATGATTTCAAACTTCACTAACATCTGCCATGCACATTTGAGCAGAGCTTACTCTAGTATCACGAGAACCATCACTTCTTGGATCTAAAATGTATAAACTACACGCAAGCCTAATGGTTTTAAAAAGAAAATCAGCCGGATAAAACATTTTAGAGATATAAGTCGTAAAGAATTTTTCTTTTTAATGATAATGTCTAATAAAAAATAAAATTGCGATGTGAATAGCAAAAAACCAACTAGTTGAATATTTTTATCTCATATTATGGTCGTGGTGATATTTTGCCAAATAATCTATATATTTAAAACATGAAGCCAGATTTTTTAGTTAGGAAAATTCGTGAGATGATGTACTGCACCAATTTACATGAATTTATTTTGAAATGTTCGCCTGGTTACTGAGACCTTTCAACACTATTTTTTGTATTGTTTTATTGCGTATTTTTTCTATAAAACCAATATGCTTTTCTTCAATATGATTTCTGGACGATGTGGTGAATGTGCCTCATATTCTTTGCACATTGCAACAGCAAATATAACCAAATTAAAGAACAAAATTTTTATTAGCCAGCTTCTAGAAATGTATTTAATCGTTTGATTTGAATATAATAGTTTATAAGATACCAAGGGTATTATAATAACGCTTGAGGTCGACATAGTGTTTTATATGTCGATCGAAAGCTTTATCTAATATAATACCCGTGGTGCCTTCAACGTTTACTGTCCGAGTAAGTAAAATATCTTTTTTTTGAGAAAAATCTAGTTTTATAAAAATAAACCAAATTATTATTTGTAATTCCCTAAGGCGTTGTTTCTTATTTATAGTGTATTTCAGAAATGTATAGAGTAATAAAATAGGGAATTCCGTCCAGTTTGGCTGAATTTCGGGGTCGTCCATAGGCGTAGGTAAACTTTGTTTAGAGAAATATTAATAAAGATCCTTTTAAATCTATGTCCTTTGACATACCTAATGAGGTTTTATTACTCTATAGATTACATTTATTACGCAATACATACATAATAGGTTATAACCTAATGGAGGCAGGTAATAAAATACAGATTATAAATACTTCGTAATTGGATTTTAAACATGTCAGTATTTGTTGGTACGCCATACTGTTAAGAGTATTATAGAAATATTTATAAAATGGTGACATTCAGTCCAACGAAAAGTCGTTTTCATAATTTTCCACTATCAATGAGTGAAAAAGTTATTATTTTAAATGTACAAGGTTGCATAAAACACTATTACCCTAGTTTTACCGTACAAGAAATTGTTGAATGGTGTTCCTGAATGACTGAAATTGGAAAGTTCACTGTTTTCAAATTATTGCGGGAGAGAAAGGTAGCAGGTCAAGTGGAACCTCCCAAGAAAATTCCAGGAAGACCAGCAAAAGTCCTTAATGAAGACACCAAATGTGCATTTCGAAGAAAAGTTTCACGACGCATAGAGAAGAAATCAACTTAATCTTGGAGAAAACAAGAAATTATCGACTGGCTAACTACCAAAAGTATTTAGTTTGTACACAATTTGATAAAGAAAAGAACTACTAACCGTAGCAAATTTACACAAAAATCGTTTTATGAAATATGCCATGGAAGAGATAGTAGAAAAATATAATCTAACAGTGCTGCGCTTACCACCATATCATTGCGAACTAAATCCCATAGAACTTATATGGGCGTAAGTAAAAGGATTTGTAGGAAGACAAAACACGAGATTTAAAATGAAAAGTGTTAGCTAGTTTGATCAAGCCATTAAGGAACTGATGCCAGAAAACTGGCGATAAGCAGTCCAGCATGTGATTAAACAGAAGGAAAAAAAACCCTTTAATTATAATGTCAAGAGGTGATGACAGTTCCTTAGATGACGAAGAATGTAACCTATTTTAAATTAATTATTCTATAATATATAAATAATAAAATTTCGTTAAATTTAAATTATTTCTATACCTAAGTATCCAACCGCACACCTTTGGCGTACCATTTTTAGTGTTTATGAAGGTAAAACAATAGGCAAACGCATAAATTGACCCAATACTGGCTGGTACTACCTAGACTTGATGAAAAGAAAGAATTTTGCGATAAGATCAATGCCAAACTATGCAAGTGGCAAAATTATTGGTGAGTCACTCTGTAGACCTTTTGAAACCTAATGAGGTTTTATTACTCTAATCGTTTCTGAAACTGACTTTGACATAACGTCATTATTTATCAATAACTAGTCTAAGATTAACAAAATAAATACTAGATTATATATTATATATTATATTTATATATATATATATATATATATATATATATATATATATATATAGTTTTGCAAAGGCAAACGTAAAGTTAATTTGTATAGTAGTAATAGTGTTTTGCTGATCTTTGGTCTTGAATAGAAAAAATAACATAGAAAATGACCACCACGAACATATCTTGCTTTAGTAGATTTTTTTAACTTATTGCTAAATTTAGTTGGAAATGTCGATTAGCACTGCAAAAGTATAGGGGTAATTCATTATGATTGCTAGTTTAGTCATTGGCTAGTGTCGTTCTGATTTTTAAAAAAAGGGATATATGCGGTTTTGTAAAAATATCTGGACTGGACTGGACTATACTTTTGGGAATTAATTTACCTTAAAATAAATGTATTATATTAAAATACGTGTATTACGCACCAACAAGCTTAGGGATCATCATAAGCAATGGTATTATAATTATTGCTAATGTAATAAAAAAAAAAGATTTTTGTGGATCAAAATTTTGGGTGGGAACGAATTGAGCAATTAAAATTAATATTCGAGGGGGATCCTTAGTACTCACTTGATTCGGCTAATGTAACAAATGCTTAACATGATCTCCACCTTCTTCTACCCAAGTCTGTGGTAAATACTATCAACCGCTTGGAATACTTTCGACTGGTAAACTCGTAACCTCCAGCCTTATTCTATCTTGTAGGTCCTCAACGATAATTGGTCCATTTTTAAACAGTCCCTCCTTCAAATTCCTCCATAGAAAGAAGTCCAATAGTGTAAGGCCTGGAGACCTTGTAATATATAGAGAAAACACCCTATATAAAATGTATTGTATCAAATTCAACTTGTTGCAATAATGGGCAACCACGCAATAACCTGTTTTGCTATGTCAGCAGGTCAACCACCTTCCCGAGCGTATATGGCAATTAGATTGCATTTTAAAACAGATTGAGAATATACTTTGGGTAATGTTAAGGTGAACATGTAGTTTCATTTTGCTACCCTTTGTTTCAACCCTAAGTATTACATGGCGACCCTGCCACTTGACGATTTTTTTGTGAAGTTATTAAGATGGGTAATGCCAAGTCCAAAGAAGAGATTGTAATTAATCAGGCCTCCAATGGCGATGCAAGGGGTGAAATAGTTGACCAAAATAAGGGATTAAGCTTAGCAGAGATTTTGCTTATAATTTTGGTTGTGGCAACGGCAATTGTTGCAGTAGTATGGGCCATTAGACATGTTCAAAGGAAACTAAGGCAGACAATTAGAAGAGAAATTTATAAAAATGAGCTGCGAAAATCCAAGGATGATTTAAAGATGGAAGAAACTTAAATTTTTTTTAGGGCGGTATTTTTCTTGTAGGAAAAAAAAAGAAGAAAGAAAAAGTAAAGACAATTATAAATGGAGTTAGAAAATTTGTTATGTGTTAATGTAACTGAAAATGTAAATAATAATGCAGGCATGTAAGTTTAATTATTGTAATATTATGTTATTGTTTTATAATTATAATCGCAAAAATATGGACCCAATTAGCAAGTTTAATAAGTGAATTAAATTTTTAATTTCATGGGAGACAAACTTATTGAAATTTTACATTCATTTAAATATATTCGAACAAATTTGGTAAAATTAAATAGCGAAAGACGAAAAAGCCCTATTGTCGAATCAAAAGTTAAAGTGGCAAAAATTTATATTCTCAGTTAGGTAAGGAAATTACTGATTTAAACGTAAAAATAGAAAAGTCTGAAATAGACAAAGAAGATATTTTGACTTTTAATAACATAATAACAGAAATTAAAAAACTTTATAAGGAAATTTTAGAGTTTGGAAATAAAAATATTAATAAAGATAAATTAAAAATGTCTTCTTTTGATCTAAAAATAGCTACAAACCTTTTACTGGTCATGGATGATACAGAATCTACAACTTCTAAATTAATAGAGGCTTTAGATTTTTATTCGTCAACGCTTGATAATGATAGTCAACCTTCTTTAATTAAATTTGTTTTGAAAACGCGTATTTCTAACAACGCCAAATTACGATTAGGTTTGACTTATAATTCTGTAAATAATTTAATTCTAGATATGAAAAAACATCTCTTAACTAAAAAATCAGATACGGCCCTTCAGGCACGCTTGTTCTCTGCTAAACAGGGTGAAAAATGTATAACGGATTTTGGTAAAGAGTTAGAGGATATTTTTGTAAATTTAACCATTACGCAAGCAGACGGAAATGCCAATGCTTTTGATATTCTAAGACCTATTAACGAAAAGGTTGCAATAAAAAGGTTTGCATGCGGACTTAAAAATCAAAGGCTGGGCACAATTATATCTTCCAGAAATTTTGAATTCTTAAAGGACGCAATAAGGGCAGCTCAAGATGAAGAGCTGGGTAATCAAAATAATTCAGGACACATTTTTAATTTTTCTCACAGAGGAAGGGGAAATTTTAGAAATTTTTCCAGAAGACCAAATAATAGAACAGGAAATTCTGGTAGATATAATAATTATCAGAATTTTAATAACGGAGGAAATAACAATTCAAATTGTCGACGAAACGCTTCGACTAATCAAGGTAATTTTAATAATCAGCGGTTTTCTAGAAATCACGGTGGTCGTACATTTACGAGCGGTAATAGGAGAGGATCTCGGGCAGTAGGTCACCGAATGCATTTTGCGGAGCACACCGGAAATTCAGAACAATCCTCAGCTGATATACAAGATTCAACATTTTTTCGTGCCTAAAAATACTAAAAATAAACAGTTTAATAATATTTTTACCTATTCAAAAAACTACTCGAATGCTGTTTCTTTTTGTGTCAATGGTAAAAGCTTAAAATTTTTGGTAGATACGGGTGCATCATTAAGTGCCCTTAAATTAAGTTGTTTAAATTCAAAAATACAGTTACACAAAGAAAATATTGAAATTAAAGGCATAGGAGGTAATTTAATATCTGTGGGATATGTTTATTTAGATCTTTGTATAGAAAATGCGATATTTAAGCAAAAATTTTATATTTTTAATAATTTACCATGTGAAAGTGATGGCATAATTGGAGAAAATTTTTTGAAAACTTTTAAGGCTAAATTAGATTACGAAGAAAATACCTTAACTATTTTAAATCAGTATAATAAAATAAATACATTAAAATTAAATGCGGATAGTGAGAATATATTAAGTGTTCCCCCTAGGTGCGAAATTATACAGTATGTTCCTACAGGGTTAGAGGATGAATGTGTACTTATGCAAGGTGAATTATGTGAGGGTGTGTTCATGGCTGGTGTAATTGCACAACCGATAAATGGTAAAGTACCAATTAAAATTTTGAATACAAGAGAGACAGAGGTACATTTGAGAAATTTTTCGCCAAAAGCGGAAAGTTTAAGCAATTATGAGTGTCATCAATTTAACAGCCAAGAAAATTCGGCTACTCGAGTTAAAGAACTATTTAAAGTTCTTAAGCTTAATCATCTAAACCGCGAGGAACGAGATTCTATAGAGCAAATTTGTGCCAAATTCTCAAATATATTTCATATGCCAGGAGATAAGCTTACAGTTACTAATTTATATAAACAGTCAATTCAAGTTAAACCAGATACTCAGCCGGTCTATAGAAAGCCATATAGGTTACCTCAAGTACATAAAGAGGAAATAAATAGGCAAATTTCTCAAATGTGTGAGGATGGAATAATTGAGAGTGCGCAGAGTGAGTGGTCTTCACCTTTGTTGCTTGTACCAAAGAAAAACGATACGAATGAGGGAAGAGCTAGGTTAGTATTGGACTACAGATTTTTGAACCCATATATATTAGATATCAAATTTCCGATTGCGAGTGTAGTCGATATTTTAGACTCCCTAGCAGGTGCACTTTATTTTTCACATCTAGATCTTAGCCAGGGCTATTATCAGGTCGAATTAGAGGAAGAAAGCAGAAAATACACAGCTTTCACTACAGATCGCGGTCAGTGGCAAATGCGAAGGTTACCAATGGGGTTAAAAATTAGCCCTAGTGCCTTTTCAAGGTTAATGACCATAGCGATGGCGGGCTTAAATTACGAAAAGTGCTTTGTTTATCTTGATGATCTTATAGTATTTGGCAGAAACCTTAATGAACACAATAAAAATCTAATAGATATTTTTTCTAGATTGCGAAAAGTAAACCTAAAATTAAATCCTGCTAAATGCGATTTTTTGAAAAAAGAAATTCTGTATCTGGGTCATATAATAAGTTCTGAAGGAATATCACCTGACCCTGATAAAATAAAAGCTTTAAAAGATTATCCTATTCCAAAAAAGGCAGATGAAGTTAAACGCTTCGTGGCTTTTGCCAATTATTATCGAAAATTTATACCACATTTTTCAGAAATTACAGTTCCTCTAAATAAATTATGTAAAAAATACGCTAGGTTTGAGTGGACGGACGAATGTGATAAAGCTTTTAATTGTCTTAAAAATTCGCTGATTAAGCATCCGGTGTTAGATTATCCCGATTTTTCGAATGAAAATGAATTTATTTTGCAAACAGATGCGTCTGCTTTTGCTATAGGAGCAGTGTTATCAAATAAAAATAATAAACCAGTGGCGTTCACTAGTCGTAGTTTAAATAAAGCAGAAATTAACTACCCTACTATACATAAAGAACTTTTAGCAATTTATTGGGCTGTAAAGCATTTTCGACCATATCTGTATGGCCGTCGTTTCAAAATTTTAACCGATCACAAACCATTAATTTATCTTTTTACGCAAAAAGACCCTGGTAGCAGATTGACAAAATTTCGTTTGTGTCTAGAAGAATATGACTTTTATATCGAATATATCAAAGGAAAAGATAATGTTACAGCCGATGCTTTATCGAGAATAATCTTGTCCTCAAACGAATTAAAAGATATGAATGAAGGTATGATTGCAGTTTTAACCAGAGCACAGAGTAAACGTAGAGACGGACAGGAAGACGAGTTAATTAAGAAAAGTACTGAAAATATTTGGCTTGATCACCCGAATATTGTGGAAATTCTTAAGCAACCCACTAACTGTACCGAATTAATTATAATACCATCCTTAAAAATTAAAAAATTGTCAAAAGATGTCACTCAACAAGTGGGAGACTTTTATTATATTCCATTACATTTTACTCTATACTAAGACCAAAAAGCTTTATCACCATTGGCGCGAGACGAAATGGTGAAAGATTTGGTAGAAATAAGTAAAAAGGCTGAAATTAAAGAATTAGTTATTAATAAAAATAATGATAATACAGAGTTTATTAAATTTATTGGTAGTAAAATAAAAAATTATACTAATTGGAGGGGCCCCCGTATAAATGTTGTAAAAGGTATTAAAAAAGTAATGGACAAAGACGAAAAAAGAGTAATCCTTAATGATTTTCATTTACTACCAACCAGTGGTCACGCTGGAATAAATAGAATGACAAATAATATTAAAAAGTATTATTTTTGGCCAGGTCTGGATAGTGATGTTCGAAATTTTGTAAAAAGGTGTGACATGTGTCAAAGACAAAAACATTCGAATCATTATACTAGAGAGCCAATGGTAATAACTACTACAGCTGAAACAGCTTTTCAAAAAATATATTTAGATATTGTTGGTCCACTTCCGGTAGACGTAAATGGATTTGTTTATATTTTAACACTTCAGTGTGAGTTAACAAAATATGTAGAGGCCTACCCTCTTAAAAACAAGGATTCCGTATCTGTGGCAAGATCTTTGGTGGATAACTTTATCTTAAGATATGGTATCCCTCAGGAAATTGCTTCAGATAGGGGTACCGAGTTTATTTCTCACACTATGGCAGAAACATGTAACTTGTTAGGTATAAAACAGATTCATTCTACGGCGTATCATCACGAGAGTATCGGGAGTTTAGAGGCCTCTCACAAAGTTCTAGGTGCTTATTTGAGAATTCAAACTCAAAACCATGATTCTACATGGAGCACATGGCTTCCGTACTGGTGTTTTTCTTATAATACTGCAGTACATACGGAAACCAAATACTCTCCCTTTGAACTAGTTTTTGGAAAAAAATGCCAATTACCAAATAATTTAAATAATGAAGTTGATCCTATTTATAATTTTGATAACTACCCCATTGAATTAAAATATAGGTTACAAACAGCTTAAAATGATGCAAGAAATAACTTAATACTTTCTAAATCTAAAAGAAAAGAAAATTTTGATTTAAAAGTAAACCCCATTCAGTATAAAAAGGGCGATAGAGTTTTAATCAAAAACGAAACTGGTGATAAAATTACCAGCCCTTGCTTCCTGGGGCCATATTTAGTGGTAGAAGATGTTGCACCAAATGTAAAAATAATTAAAGATAAGAAACATATTTTAGTCCATAAAAATAGAACTAAGTTGTATAATAGCTAATTAAAATTAAGTTATAATAATAAGGGCTCTATATTACTATACTATTGCATGTATTTTCTAATAACCTTTTTCTAAAAGACCTATCTATTTTCTTTCCTACTTTCACTATATGACGCTATTTTCCTTCTCTTATATCTGAGTTTTTATTTTTCTTTTCATATATTTAGATAAATAAGATAATATAAAAAAAAAAAAAAAAAAAAAAAAAAATGGTTTAAATAGTGTATTGTAAAATTTGTCTCTAGTAATTGTATTTTATTTACGAATTTCAAATTTTGAAAATAAATTGAAATTCTTTTAATTGCCCGGGGAGGTGTAATATATAGAGAAAACACCCTATATAAAATGTATTGTATCAAATTCAACTTGTTGCAATAATGGGCAACCACGCAATAACCTGTTTTGCTATGTCAGCAGGTCAACCACCTTCCCGAGCGTATATGGCAATTAGATTGCATTTTAAAACAGATTGAGAATATACTTTGGGTAATGTTAAGGTGAACATGTAGTTTCATTTTGCTACCCTTTGTTTCAACCCTAAGTATTACAGTGTCCATTCAATGGGACCCCGTGGACCTATCCACGGATTTAGAAAAATTTCGTCCAAGTACCTTCGAACATTTATACCAAAATGCGGTGGTGCGCCGTCTTGTTGAAATCACAGTCTTTCATGGGGAATCGCCGGATCACCCTCGTTAGGAAACATTACTGCTAATGCGGGTATTGAATCGAATAAAAAGGCATGAAAGGAAGTAACGCTTAGCAGTAAAATTTTCTTCAAAGGAATGTAGTCCGGAAATTCGGTTATTTATTATGCCAGCCCAGACTTTGGATTTTTGGGAACGTTGCGTATGTTCCTCGCGTATCTACTGTGAATTTTGATCAGACCAGAACCGATAATTATGTCTATTGATAATTCCATTTAAATAAAATGTAGCCTCATCAGAGAAAAAGTTTTGAAAATGTCCAAAGATCTACAGGGTGTTCCATTCAAAATAATAAAGTTGCCGTATACCTGAAAAATTGACATTTTGTTTTTAGTACTTCCGGTTGTCAGAACAAGATGACGTATGTTTGAAATAAAACTTCCAGTAAAATGAATGTTTTCAGTGATAATCGCTCCTCGATCGTTTTTTTTTGTTTCCAAAATATGCTACTGCCTAAAAAGCAAAATCCGGAAAAAACGTCTAACTTACGACCTATACTGCCTACCCTTTCGAAGATAATGAAGAAAGTGATAGAGCGGCAACCTAGAAGTTATGTTAAGAACAACAACATTTTTGCCTCCAATTCAGTCTGGTTTTTGACCTAAGCATAGCTGCGCTAGGGCACTCTTAAACATTACCGACGATATCATAAAGTATATTGATCAGGGAAAAGGCCGCTTTAGTCCTTCTTGATTTCAGCAAGGCTTTTGACACTTTTGACTGAGCTGCTCAACGTCGGGCGATAGGGATGTGATAGGGGGGGATGGGTGCCACAGGGCTCAGTGCTCTCTCCTTTGCTTTTTAGTACATGCTACAGACCTCTGGAATATTGCCAAATTCATATGTATGCTGACGATACACAAATATACAAAACCTTTAATAAAGATGGTGTCCATAATGTAGAACAAAAAATAAATGAACATCTAAAAACAATCTCTACACTTTCCCACTTTTCCCAAAAAGTCAACAGCTCTCCTATTCGGTAAAAAAGTTGAGTATAATCACATTAAAAATTGAATGTCGGCTAGTTCTAACAATCTGAGGATTATAATGGATCAGTCTTTTAGGTATCGTCCGCATATAAACAATGAAATACAAAAGGCTTATTCTGCACTAAGAATGCTACTTCCCGATCGGCATTGTTTGCATTACAAAAAGAAGAAAGTGCTTGTGAGGTTCTGGTTCTGTCAAAATTTAAAAATTTAATGCTGTGCTCCGTTGTACGGTCATGGGCTCGATCAAAGCACGGCCAACAGAATACAAAATATATATGGTATAAGTAAATTTAATCGTATTTCTCACACAATCCTGGAATTATACTGGTTAAATAGGTCCAATTGGCGAAGATTTCTAACTCTTTACCTTTACCATAAAATAATTTATATTAAATATAAAAATCCTGTCCAGCCGATCGTGGGGAGCCGACACCAATATTCTCTTGATAATATTTAGAACTACGGCTCCTTAGCTTATGATTCGACATCAAACTCTACTCTAAAACTTCTGGATACAATTCGTAATTTAGCTATTCGCATAACGTTAGGCGCCTTCCGCACAAGCCCTGTAGAGAGTCTACTTTGCCAAGCTGCAGAACCTCCTCTGAGACTTCGAAGAACCTACCTTGCTTTGTTATACGCCACAACAGTAGCAATCAACCCCAATAATCCGACCCATCACAATGTGTTTGCAAACCGCTATAATGCTCTTTAAACTAGTAAAACCGGATCCAGACCAGCATTTCATGAACGAATAAATCAATACCAATCTAATCTTCAAATTTTATTTTCAAAATTTTTCCAAGATAACCGCTTTTTACCCCCTCGATGTACCATTCAAAAGCCCTTTATCATGACGAAGCTCTGCCAGTACAACAAAGAAGAAACACCTCATGATTTAATTAGATTGGAACTACAGTTGATATTAAATATTCTACCTGAAGAAGACAAAATCTATAGTGATGCATCAAAGTCCACCAAAGGAACGGGTGCCGCAGTTATTACCCTCAACATGACTCTTAAATTCAAACTCACGCAATATACGAGTACGTACACGGCAGTACTTTACGCAATAGTTCAGGCTTTAATTTATATACAACAAGGTAACTGTAAATTTTCAGTGATCCTTTCAGACTCGCTTAACTCTATAAAAGCAATCCAACACCCCTTTTCCAAAGATCCTTTAGTCCAAAGAGTCTATAGACTTCTTAACAATCTCCAAGCAGAAGGAAGAAGGTGGCATTTATATGGGTTTCATCACACATAGGAATAACTGGCCGACACAGCTGCTAGGGCCGCCACAGAAGACCCCAACTCAATTGCGGTTTCAAACACACTAAGCAGTGATTTTAAGTGGTACATCAAAAACGTGACAATATCCTCATGGCAACGACATATAGATCGTCATCCAAACTTCGTACGTGTAAACCCAGTGTTCGAAAATGGGACTGCAACTTAAGTAATCGCAAAGACCAAACGATTATCAATAGACTTAGAATCGGTCATACCAAGACTAACTCACAGTTATCTGATCTCCAAAGAGGATCCACCTGTTTGCGGAATATGTTCGGTAACTTTATCAGTGCAACATATATTAGCAGACTGCCCAAAGTTCGCTGCACAAAGACTTAAATACCAAATTCAGGATAGGGTAAAAGACATCCTTAACAAAGATCTAAGCAATGTGCTAAATTTTTTCAAAGGTTGTAATCTATACCATCACATATAATTTATAATTGTAATAATTAACCTCAACTGTGTTACGCGCTAATAACCCTGTGTGGTTGATATGCTAAACAAATAAATAAATAAATAAATAAAATAATTTTGTCTTCTAGGCCTTCATATCTTTTTAAAAAAATATCATTTAGAGGTGATTTTCATACAGTAAATATTAGATATAGTAAACGGCGGTCTAATAAGTCGGGTCTGACGTCATGTAAAAATCTGGATTAAATCGCAAAAAACAGTGTCCTTCAAAATGTATACATAAGAAAAATAAAAAATGGACGATTATTAATAGCTGATTTAAAAGTTTTACCTTTCAAGTCAGATGGTAACAAGGTAAAGTTTTATCTGCCAAGTTCGATTTGGGTACGTTCAGAATTAAAAATAAATGTTATTATGCGGCCTATTAGAAAAAAACTTTAATTTGAATGACTGTATTCGTGCTATAATATTATATATCCGATAATAAGAGAGCCCAAAGGGTTTGGTCAACTAAATACATTTTTGATATCAAAAGCTTTTAAGAAGCTTTCTAAATAAGGGATGCTACGTATTCTCTTGATTTGAATCCTAACTTGAGTCCATGATTAAAAAACTTATAGCCAAAAATTTTGTTATAAAATTTATATGTTTGCTGTCTTCAGTCAACTTGTGTCAAATTGGGGTTTCATTTTAATAAGTTAATTTGAACAGGAGGATTTACACAATGATAAAAGAGATTATTTTAACTGAAATAAAAAAGGAGTTTTAGCTTTACGCAAAACAAAGATCCATTTCAATATTGAGCAAGATTTATTTGTATTTATTTTAGAATATTTGTCTGGCCTAAATAAATAAGTATTTAATTCTAACAAAATAAGATATAAACAAATACATCGTTTATTTGGTTGAAATAAACATTTATTAAACGCAATTAACCTAGTAGCTATACAACGTTCTGTTAAAAGAAAATGTGCAACACTAAATTTTAAATATGCGTCACTTAAAAGAAAAAAATACGAAACACAAGACTTATCAAAAAAAATATCAGAAGCACAAAAGACTTTGTCTAAGATTCGTGAAACATTAAACAGACTTAGTACCACAATAAAAATGATAAGTACATATAAACACTACAAAATAATAGCTAATTTCGCTATCTGAGATATCTTCAGGTGTATCACTATCATATTCATAAACTGAAAAATTACTGCATTTGTTTACACATCTAACAGTTTTTCTCAATCCCACCACTCCATAATTACTTTTTCGGTATGTTCTACCACCTTTTTTCAATTGTCCTCTGATATATGATCTAAAGAGTTTGGATATACCTTTAGAACTTCTTCCGATGTAAGTCCTGCGCCAACATGTTTTCTATAATAAGATTTTGCGCCGGCCAATATTAGCCCGATGGCATTAAATTGGCAGTGGTAAGGAGGCAAGTACAAAACCCCATGTCCATATTCCCTCAAAATTTCATCCACTGCGTAATTCTTTTTTGTTTGTAAAGATTTTGCTATTGAAAGCAGTTTATTTTTTAATAAATTTGAAGCGGAATTTTGATTTTTTGTTAATAAAAAAATGTCACTTTTTTCCACGATGAATTTAGTTGTTTGTTTAAAATTCTAGAATGGCATGATGCATTGTCAAAAACAATTAATGAGGGTTTGTCTAAATTTGGAATAAGCATTTCCTTTAGCCACTTTTCAAAAGATTTATTATTCATGCTGTCGTGATAATCAGCACTTTTCGATGTGGATGAAAATATTTGGTTGGCCCCAGAAACAAATCCACTAGATTAACCAACATGCAAAACAATAAATCTTTTTCCCGAACCACAACCTTTTTTCCTTTTAACTGATTTAGTCGAATTATCTTGCCAGGATTTCGGCCCAATCCCATTAGAAAAAACCAATGTCCAAAAAATAGCTTTCCTTACTTCAAATTCTCAACATATTTTCTTAAAAAGGTGACTGTAACAGATCAGCGTTACATTTGGTAGCTCACAGAAATATTTTTGATTGCAGTCTTTTCTATACCTAAATCCTAGATGCTTGATTAATTTTGACAAAGATTTAAAGCCAATTTCTAAAATCCCTTAAAGAGTCTTTTAAAACTGGAAGTGTTATGTGAACGTTTGATTTGTATAACTCGTATATTACATTTCTTACTTCCATCTTCATGCACCCGTTTAAATCTTGGGTTTTGCTGTTTTTTAGTTTTCTTTTTTTGCATTTTTTCGTTGGAATATTATCGCGTTTTTCTTTAACAATCCTTTGTATGGTTCTTATTTTCGACTTTGGCGCTACTGATACTTTTTTCTGGACAGACTGTGGATTTATTACGTTACTGCTTTCTGTACATTTTCTTTGCTTCTCGGCAAAATAGCTTACTAAATTTAGCACCATTTTCTTTCTTTGAGGATTTAAAAAACCCGCAAAACGTTTTTTGCTTTCCATTTTACTTCAGATTTTTCCGTAAAGTTTTTTTTGCAGCGACAATACTCCTAGAAAATGTGATAACCGTTAGTTTAAATTTACAGAGGTGAGTAACCCAAACAGTGTTTTAAATAAAATTATCTCAAAAACTATTCGATTGATAATTAATGTATTATAATAAAGTAGAAGAAAATAAGCTAAACTTGAGGCAATTATTACTTTTAAACAAATATTTTTTTCGATGCACTTAGTTATATATTAGTAATTAGGTAATCACATTTGTACTTTGACGTTTTGAACATATTTTGAATTTTATTTTTAACAATCCTAAACCAACCTTTGTCTTAATAGACATACAAATGCAGATGTCTGATAGCCACTGGAAATTGTATTTGTCTCTCTTTCTCAGCAAATAACAACATATAAGACCTTCTCAGTTTTCCTTAGGACCACCCGATTTTAAACAAAGACATGAAATAACGAAAATAACACTAGAAAAGTTTGTCTCTGATAAAACGATACACATTACTTATTAAACTGCCGTCGACTTTCTAAGGGCCTTTTAACACTACCTGTGCATAGAAGACACATTTTCGACGCTCCTTTAGGTATAATTAGTCCATCTTTATAACGACCTCAATGAGGATCTTCAACTGTTGAACATATCCCAATTCAAGCGGAGAGTCAAGAAAGTGCTGTTTGATGGACAATTTTGGTTTTGATCTTTATCGAAAAGGGAATTGTTACTGTGAGTTTATAATTGATGTGCCTTACTCGAATGCGTCAGAATATCCCAATTGTGTCCACTATGTACCGAAATGGACTATCTAAAACCAAAATTGGACTTTAAAGGATTAAGTGTTAAAGCACACGAAAGTGTGAACTTCCCCTATTTAGTGATACTAAAAAAAATGTTTTAGTTAGCATTAATAGCAATCGTTGATGTAAAATTACCAAATAAAGACATTTATTATTATATTTAAGGTCAAAATGAATCATACTATGACTAGACACCTTAAACTATGAAAACAAGAGACCCAACTATTTACATTTAACACGGGATCATAGACTGAATTTTTTCCCTCTCCACTATATCGATAGGTGTAGGTTGTTATCACGTTTTAAAAATTGTCAAATATTCTAAGTCAAGTTTTATCGAATTATTCCAATATGTTTACATATTTTCATAACACAGTTATATGTATATCAAAAAACGACACACAATAATTAACGTTACACTATAAAACATTGTTTTATTGTCTAAGTAATTAACTAAGGTCTTTAAAAAATTCCAAAAATGCAATAATACAAATATTACCAAATAGAACGGTTAACGACGCTACGCCAAATTTACGTAGCTTACGAGTAGTTTTACAACTATTCATTCATAGCAATCATTGTAGCACTCTACTTTTATAGCCTAATTACAAAACAGACGCTGCATTGTTGTCATTTTTGTTACCGCATTCGACCGTTGTTGTTTACATATATTTTTTAGTTTTTTAATGATTTTGAAAGTTCTGTAGTACTTAAATAAATAAAATGAAATGAAAATGAAATACTGTGGTCAGGACGTATGTTGTTTGTAGAAATCCAGACTATTTAAGTCCGAAAGTGCCATATCACAATTGAGTCTTGACGTAATTAAGGTTAGACATCAGTGGTGTCTGAACTGTAAGGCCTTAGCATTTACCCATATTAATTAGATATTTAAGTCATTCGAGTATGTTAATTGGTATAGAAAACAAGAAAAAATGGGTAATAATTGAACATAAACAAATATTTTGCCAATTCTCGGTTGGGTTTTACATAACGTAAACATTAAAATACATACTATCTCTCCAAATGCTTAAAAGCGTTATTTACAATGCAAATATACCATTTTGGATGTGAATAACTTATATATTTCTAAACAAACGTATTTTTGCAATGCCTTTTGGTTATAAAATATTTTGTTTAAATCATTGTGATTTTAATCTTCAGATATCTACAAGGAAGTAGCTTACGTTATTCCTTCACATACCAAATTCCAAACTACTTAGTTCCTCGGGTTTTATCTTAGAGTAAGAATAAAAATAGAGTTTATTATTTACATATTTAGCCACTGCCAAGATTACCTCACAGTATAAGGTCGATCGTACGACGATGCCAAGCTTAGCTAGGAACTCCAATGTTTATACCAATTCATATTACGGTGACTATGTTTAAACATGATACAATAAAATTTGCATACAAAGAATAGTAATGTTTTTCCAGTATTAGTTTCTAAACAGTATTAGGAAATTACTTTTATTGCAAAATAATAAAATACAAGCTAAAATACCTAAAGCCTCAGATCAGATTACACCAGTAACAAAAGTTTTAGTTAGATATGGCAACCTCGATCGACAACTCCACGTGTTAGACCATCCCACTGTCGTATTAGACCATCACACATTCATTGACAAGGAATCCTTATAGTAAAAAAAGTATAAAAGTCTACAGTAAAGATTATTACAGGGTCACGTGACCGGCGTGGCTTAAAACCAATAGCGGATCGCGGACCTACAATAAATTTTAACATTAAAGAAATTAATTTGCTAAAAAATATTTTAACCCAGAAATTACTTCAATTAAAATTGTCATTAGGGATCAAGCTTTCCTTAGCTTCACTACCGCATGTGTTTTAATGTATTATTGTGTAATTGTTGATATGGTTTAAATGTTCTATTTACATGTTGCCTTACTTCGAGAAGCAGCGTTCTAAAGGTGCGGTGAGATTAGGAGAACATTGATTTTTTAAATATTTAATAAATAAGTTTTATTTACTTTATCTTGGACGTTGCGAAACTAGGAGCTTTAGTTGACCTAACTATAGTGCGACAATGTGAGTTTGTGAAAAAACGGCCGTTTAAATTTGGAATCGTCTTTTAATCACTAAGTAAACAGCTAGATTTTCTTTTTAAATTTAGACCAGGTCTAACTTGACAGTTATAGGTTTAAGATGACATTTCTCACATGAACAAATATTTTTTCTAAATGTCACAATTACAAAATGACAGTGACATAAGCGAAACATAAATGGCGAACTAAGAGTTTTAAGTACCATGGCAACTAGACTTGGACTATCTTAAACCGTTTTAGTGAATACTGGGGGTTATGTCTAATGGAAGATACCTCATTCACTTATTTTGGGTCACATGACGTATTGACCAATCCGGTTCAGTAAAATAGAACATTAATTTCCTCGGGGGTCATGTGAAAATCCCCAGAAATCTGGGGAAATAATAAAGTTTCGGATGATTTCGCGCCTTTTTTTAATTTTCACTTGAGTTGGGCCAATTCTTTATATAAGTGTTGTCACGTAAGGGAATTTAAATGGTGATTCTTTGGGTAATTAAAACAAAAAATGTGTTCGTAAACATGTTCTAAACTGGTTATACAGGTTCATCCCTTTTTCACACTTGATTTTTATATAAGATTTCAATTTAATTGTATAAAAATTTTACCAGTTTATTCCTAGGTCACACTTGATTTTTGAGCAAAATTTGAGGTAAATTGGATAAACAGTTTTTTAGCAGTATTTTTTTTAACATTTTTATTAAGACGCGTTTTTTGTTCCGTCATAATGGATTTTCACAAAAATATTACCATTCTAACATTTCTACCTTTAAAGGATGCCCAATTGAAATGTTATGGTTTACCAATATGATGGAAAGTCGTAAATAAGTAAGATATGTTAGTCACCAGACGCAATACACTCACCTAATATCGACCCAATAATATCTCTTAATGATGACTATTGCTAGCTCTAGTCGAGTAGGTTCGGATTCTTCTTTCTCGTTACTCTACCTATACTTCCATATCACAATCTCTTACGTTAGATGTAATATTTAAGTTGAGCGCCACCAAGTTTTAATTTAAGTTAAATAAAACTTGGAAAAAAAAGTTGCATTGGATCTAACCACTATTAATAGGTAAAGACTTAACTTGATCAATTGAACATCAACACGTTGGAAACAAATGACTTTTATTGATAATTCACAATATTCAGTGACCTTTCCCCAAGAACAAAAAAAAAGAAAATGTACTGAACAAAAAAAAATTACTGTTACCAGGGAGCTTAATAGCATCCCAACAAGAAGTGAATGAATTAAGTTTTCTCTAACAAAAGGTTAAATTTATTATAAGGTTACACTAACTGAAATCCCAACTAAATTATTTGATTTGATGTACGTAAATACAAAACCCAGAAGCTTATTCTTTATCTATACCACTCCAGATTAATAACATTTGGATTACACAATATAAACAAGAATTAGATCAAATAATCAGTTTAGAATCCCAATAAGTTTCTTTCCCCCCTTAAATGATTGAAGTTTAATTCTAGCTAAAAACAAATAATTATGTTACAAACGTTAATGGTTAAAGTTAAGTATTAAAAAAAATAAATTTTGATTGGCCGCACGCTGACTGGCAGCACAATAAATATCTATAAAATGTCTATTACATAGATTTGAATGTCTTAGATATTACCAATAAAACAGCAGTAATTAGGTAGCGCTACGAAGCTGCACAGTATGCTATATACTAGACAAGGTGACACCAGTAATTAAATTAATATGCATAAACAGTTTATTTAACAGAAATAGTACTATATGTTAAGTTTCCAAATATTATACTACTACTTAACTGAATACTCTAGTCACTAGTGTAGACTGTAAATGGTGGCAAGGCAGGTAACGTCCAAGTGTTCCTCAGTGACCACTATATCCTACAGCTCCGCTACGTAGACCGTATCCAAGACATCATGTCTATTCCATCAAAAGAAAAGTTCCAAATTTCATAAATAACTAGCAGTTAGGGACATACCAAAACCTTGCTAATGGTTTCTCTTTAAAGTTCCAAAATAATCCCAATGAACTTCAAAGGTTCAACCTTATACAAAAACCCTGAAACAAGAATTGCCCCATATAGAAAAATCTCTACAACAAAATTTAGAATATAATTCCAGACAGGCGAAACAGCACACAATATATACGAGAATATAATACAAAATTCTTACCTCATTGTAACTACGAGGGTACCAAAAAAAATTGCTTGATGAGCACCACTGTTAAGATGACCGATGTTAGTGGCACGTGGAAGTAATTAAGACAAAATCGCCATGTAGGCCGTAAAGTTGAAACCCAAAATTTACTAAACCATAATATTCAACTTTACTTCGTCAAATCGGATCCTTCTAATCTCCCATATGGGATGGAATTTAGTTAACAATAAAAAAAAATTCTGAACATCCGCCACTTCCCGTTTATGAGAATTGGTGCTAAAAAGAAAGATCTTTATCTTAGCCCTTCTCACGTTCACAAAATGGTTTCCAACACACAATATTACCAAACACGGTAAATCTACATATCCTTTTCTACATTTTAAAACATTATTTGAAAAAAAAACAATTTATCTCAGTATCAACAAAATAATGTTGGTACAATAAATCCACTAAACTAAATATTAACTTGTCAAATTTCAGTTCGGTTTATAACAAAAATAGCCTTTATATCCAGTAGTCAGAGTATTGGAAAGAGATGAAAATATATTATTACTCCTCAACTAATCCAAGCTACCCTGTATTTTGTCCAACCAAAGAATAACCATCCAAATTAGTAATATTAGCTCGCTGATACGTCAAATCAACAGGACTTATAACAAGAAAGAAAAAAAAAAGAGAGACAATACTTCCACTTCTATGCTTATTTCGACTGCATTATTCTATCGATTGAAAGCACGTGGTTTTGAACTGACCTATCATAACCCTGTGTAAAAATCTGACAACTGATAAACAATAACAAAGCAAATCTTTGTAGATTTCGAAATATATAATAATGAACAAATTTACCTTACTAATTAATGCAAAATAGTGAACCAAGTTATTAAAGAACATTTGTGTTTAAATTTACGCGCTTGTGAAATTTCCAAACAAAATGTGATTTGCTATTTGACATGTAAACAACAAAATTCTTCTGAACTAACTGATATAAACAAATGGTATCTTAGAATGTTAATGCAAGAAAACTATATACAGGTAGATTTTTGAATGTTCTATTAGATTATCTTATCAGAAACATATGTCACTTAGATTTTACCTTTATTTGTTTGTCTTATATGAATGTTGACCTAGTCTTCGAGTCACAGCATATTAAAAATGTTAATTCCTATTAATTGGAATATCTTAAAATTAATTTTATATATACACCAGTAATTATATGATAATACAGTACAATATGAAAGTATATTACATTGGCTCTATCAAAAATAAAGTAAATTCACATAAGGTTCTAAGTTTGTACTTTTGCTCCCAGCTATTTGTGACAAGAAATTTCTGAAACTAGCATTATTTCTGTAACTTAGGTATCAATGGTAAATGTAATCCTGAATATAGTATAAAAGAGTGTTTTTATTTATAAATTAGATTAAAATGACTTAGATATCACAAATGATATAATACTAAAAAAAAATGAGTGTCAAGCGAAGATTTATTTTACTGAATTTTCTGACATATCTGACAAATCTAACTGTAACACCATGTCATCCCCATAAGACTCTTAATTTTTGACTCAAATTTGAGGTCAATCGGATAAGCAATTTTTTAGCTATGCCGCAAACAGCAGACAGACCGACGGATTTGAAAATTTGAACATCCCTAAAACGTGAAGCTGTGCAAAAATCTCGGAGGGTGATTTCTATATGAATACAATACTTTTCTCGTGTAAGGAAAGTGAAAAGGTACCGCAAAATGTCTATATCACCTGCTTTCTGATTTTTAACTCCTCCCCAGTCCGAATTTCTGACTACGCGTCAGTCAAATACTTAAAATTGGCAAAAACACATTAAATTGCTTGCTGTAAACATATATTAAATTAAAGAGAAATAAGCCGCCGCTGGTTCAGTCTATAGTGAGAGCCAATAGGATTGCCATTTTTGGGACCGGCGATGCAGAGCAAGATATATATTTTCTCTCGCACCAATAGCACGCGAAAAACAATAATAGATCCAATTTTCGAAACTATTTATGAATGAAATGTTGAGTCTATCCTCTGTTTTATAGTCTAAGCTAGAGACCTAGCATGCAATTTGAAAATTATCAAAAAATTAGCGTTTTCGTGAACAATAGTTTATATCTCACTCGAGGTCTCGCCTATAATAATTCCGGCTAGTTAAATTTCAAGAATAGACACTTCTTCAATTTTGCTAAATAATTTGAATCACATTTAAATCACTATTTATAAATGCAACAACATGTTTTGGGCCTGCAAATTAATAACATTTTTAAGGGAAGATATGCTTTACTTCTGCTCTGTTTTATCTATCTAATAAATAAGTATAGAAAAAACCTACTTTTTATAGATAAACGGAACTATAAACTGCAGAGGTTTAGATTTACTTTCCAAGAACGTGTGGTCGTGCTCAAAAGGCTTCGCCAAATTTGAAAGAGAAG
Organism: Kuschelorhynchus macadamiae; assembly: GCA_030620095.1. NCBI lineage: Eukaryota > Metazoa > Arthropoda > Insecta > Coleoptera > Curculionidae > Kuschelorhynchus > Kuschelorhynchus macadamiae. The sequence continues at coordinate 794,736 of JAUTXW010005043.1, read as the reverse complement.
GAAGAAAAAACAAAATCTCGGCATCGAAAGTCTGTTCGCGCGAAAAACAAAAGTTTCACGAGACAAAGCGCATTATTTGCCACTGTCTTTCTGTTTGGAAAAGGAGGAAGTCTTTAGTAGTGATTGCAACTGCTGCACCGAACTCTCCAAATGAAACTAATAGAGCTCTACGTGATCGCTCTAACGAGTTCTTTCGCTCTTTTTACTCCCGTCGCCGATCTATTAGAAAGCAGGAAATTAATCTCACACTAGTCTTACGCTGCCAACTTTATATGGTTTATTGTGGAAATCCTCTGCTGTGCCTCTACTTGTCTTTCTGCCCGCATTAGACGGTGGAAATTATTAAATCTAGCTGGATTGTCTTTATTGTGTGAAAGGTGGAATTGTGGGAAATAAAATGTAATGTAAAATGAGGATTCATGAGTGTCCTGTTAAATGGTCAAACCTCGAAAAAGTTAGGAAGCAGGTTAATTTTTTAAATTGTTGTTTTTTTAGAAGATCTTTTAAACTTGCCATATTTTATACTGCTAGGCCAGTGGTCGTCAACCTTTTCAAGGTGTTGAGCTACTTTGATAATTTAGAAATAAACCGTAAGCTACCTATTTGTAACCAGCGTTTAAGCCAGCCTAAACGAAATAATTTACAGTTGTATTTGACATAAGTACATGTTTTTATGTAATTAATAGATACTTAAATGATGATGATACTAATACATACCTAAAAAATAAACAAAATTTTCATGTAGCCATAATGGCATGTCACATACGACTTAATAAAAGTAAACAAAAGTTTATATTTAAAATTTTAAACAAGAACATGTGACAAAAAATGCGTGCATTCAATGAGAAGGATAACACTTGGACTCATCGATAATTTGTTTGATATTTGCAGTGTAATTTCATACAGCCATTCGAACATAATTATGCAGATGTTCATCTGTAAAGCGAGTGCGGTATTTATTCTTAATAAATTTCATATTGGAAAAAGAAGATTTGCACAAATAGGTGGAAGTAAATATCTCTTTCACTTTGAGAACTGAATATTTGTCTTTATTTACTATAGGCCAGATACATTTTGTACTTGAAACTAAAGATTTCAATGCTAAACCACTTCCATTTCAGTTGCAGAGATGTATTCGCCAAAGTTCTGCATAATACATGTGGCAAACTGTTAGATATTATTTTCCATGAAGTGTGAAACTACAAATTGAGCGACCAATGTCATTTTGTTGAAATCCTTAAACCGATTTTTGAAATTATCCTTCAAGTTAGAAACTATTTCTACATGAGATTTACAGCCATAGGGTTCTTTGGGATTTTGAGATATCTTCCCTGAAAGAACAGACATCGCGGTTGACTAAGGTTTGTTCCCAAAACTTAAGTTTTTTTATGAATGCATTTATATCGAAAAGAATTTCCGCCAGTTCTTTATCTTTTCCCCGAAATTGCAAATCTTGTCTGTCCACAAGATACCCAAAATCTCTAAGCCAAATTAAATTTTCCAGTTCCTGAATCGGTTCTCCACGTTGTTTGAAAATTGAACTATGACAGATGAACTATGGCTTCATTAAAACGTGTTATCACTCTATTCCTCTACTTAACTATCTCACTTCAAAGTGAAGAAGTAGATACCCGTATTGACAATCTATTTCATCGGCCAAGATTTTGAATAATCTTCTTTATAATTCGAGAACTCTAATCTTGTTTACAATTTTTACTACCAATTTCATGACGTTGTTTAGTTTTAAAACACTTTCACATAATGCTTGCTGATGAATAATACAATGGTAACACATACATTGTGGAAAGCATTCATCTTTAGGATAAAATGCTACCAGACCCTTATCACAACCCACCATAACTGGAGCCCAATCAGTTGTGAAGCCTACCAATTTTGTATTTAGAATTCTCTCAAAAAATATAAAATTGTTTAGATGAGAAAAGTGGTATATTCTTTTAATGGAATAAACTGCAGAAGATCTTCTTTAATCATAAAATCACTTAAAACTATCCTGACGAACACGGCCATCTGGAAGGTGTCAACCATATTTGTTGATTCATCCAGTTGAAGAGAGAAATAAACACAGTTATTTAAGCTAGTTTTTAACCGTGAAAAAATATCCTAGCTCATTACTTCCACTCGTCTCATCACTGTAGCAGAAAGTTGCATAGATTTTATTGCTGAAACTATCTCGTCTTTATTTTTAAAGTTGGAAAATAAGAAATCTGCAGCTTCTAAAAACGCCTGTTTTATCAATTAACTGTTGTCCAATTAACTGGTTCTTTAATTGTTTCAATTTTTTGTTTTCTGCTGGCAACATGTAACGGGAAATATTTTTAAAAATTCGGATGTACACTTTTATGATGCCTCTCAATATTTCCTTTTTTGGCAACCGAAACACAGGCACTACATAACAAACATACATTTTTACCTGTAACTTCTTTAAAAAAATACTATTCTTCCCATTCCGAATGAATATTGTATGTCTTTACTTTCTTACTACTGCTTTCCATTATCTTTTTTATTGCTCATTCTGTGTACTAACACATCTAATGCCTTTTAGTTTTAAACTGAACGCGTTGTATGCCCGATATGCGCATTTATCGCGTTGAAAGCAATATAAATCGTTCTTGTGTTCTCAAACATTCACGCGATGCTGGCGCTCTGGTCAATTTGAGCAGCTGACCAGAGCACTCTTTGTTTTCATATTGTGATTTTTTTTCAACATTTAGGGACGCTTCTATGATTTTTACAAGAAATGTCGTGAGCTACCTGAAATATCTTCGTGAGCTACCGGTAGCTCGCGATCGACGGGTTGGCGACCACCAAATTTTCATTTTGGGAAAAAAGAGTTTTCAAAAGTCGTATCGATATTAAAACAGTTTTTAGCTCTAGAATTTTTAATAAAAAATAGTGCTCTTAACCTGGTTTGTTAAGCGGTTCACTTGTAATATATTACCAATGCCTGTAATTACAGAATAAATATCGAAAAAAAAATTATATAGTATTTTATTATAGAAAATGTGCACTTAAACCTGAAATACGAAAACCTCCCGTTAAGTGAGCGAAAAATATTCGATATTGTCACAAAAGAAAATACGTTAGATAATGTTAATGGGCACTCCCAACCTTTTTCTGAGACGCGGCTGCTGTTGACAGATAACGTCACATCTCCCTTTGCAAGGCCATTGAGGCCTCAACAATGGACATTCGCTCGCGTCCCGACACCTTTTTAAACAGCTGTTATTGCCAGGGTGCCTCGTTAGTAGGTTTATTCTGTAAAGAAATAATTAGCTTATTCCTGTCGTTATTATTATCGTAAAAGAACGTTTCATATAACAAGCTTGTTTTGTCTCTTTGGAATATATTTTCCGACTAACAATTAAAGTAATTGCCAGTAATAGTGTCACAATCTTTTGTTTCTAAACTTAAAAGGTTAATAACTGATAAAGCTCAATAACGATATGATTGCGCAAAAAAACTGTCTTGAAAACATAGCTATGTTGGGGATAGGAGAACATTCTAATTTCTAATAATTGAGCAAGTTATGGGACATAAAAATTATTGTGGACGAAATGGTGAACGAAAAAGTTAATTCAAGCTTTGAATTATTTTAACTAAGAGAGTGCTTTTGTTGCTCTGGCCAGGTGTCAACAATCAAAAAAACGAATGGTACACTTTGTATATTTAAAGATTATTAAGAAGATCTTTTAAAGACGAGCTCAACAATATATAATTATGTGGGTATCAGATGCTACGCTTCGGATATATTGGTATTTATCTTCAGGGTTTTACCTATATTTAAAGTGATGTAACAAAGACACTTACTTAAACGATAGCTAAATATTTGCTAGCACCGAAAAATTTTATAGTGTATATATTATTCAAATTCAAGTATTCAATTTTTTAAACAAAAGAAAATGTACAGGCTCGCCTATTTCTGAGTTTTGATAGTTTCTAACTTGTTGACGATTATCTTCGGAATTTAGATTATTTTTTTAAGTAAATAACTGCGAAGGGCTTATAAATACTGGATATATTATCTAAGTAGACAAAAGATTATGTTTTTAAATAATACTCTTTTGTTTTAACAAGTAAGCATCGGTGAACCAAAAAAGAAATTAGAAGATTAATTATTGAAAATAATCTAATGAATAATAAATTAAACACTAAGGGCTATTATTTTAGAGATATATGTTATCCTTACGATCAAGAAAACTTGCGTGATGTAAATAGAGTGCAATATTTTGCAAAATAAGATTAGGATTTTTTTTTTAAAGATAATAAAAATAAAATTTATACCATTTTATACATTGAGACACTATATCTGGTATTAGTAAACCCCTCGAAGTTATTTCCATAACAAAAATAAAACTTTCTGAAGATAATCATCAATAAGTCCGAAACGTTAGTATTATATATCTTTGAATGCATCTTTCAATGCTCTCTTTAAATTCGAAATAATATGCAGGGGGTAATGTTTAAAAAATAGGAAAATTATCAAAAGCAAAAACTTAGTAATACTGCACCACCTTTCGTTTAAAAAATGAATACTTTGTTTAAATTAGATAAAATATTGGTACCCAGTTCAGGATGAAATATCCGTAAGTGTTCTTATTTTTGCGAAAAAGTTATGATTTTTTGGAGTTGTTTTTCCGATTTATAATGTTAACTGTGAGGGAGAGATCCGATTGCATAACGTTCCAGTTCTCTGAATGTAACTAGGATTGTAGGTATAGCAATACATTATACATACAGATTATTGTATACTATTTGTATATTATATACGGGGATAATGTTTGACATTTTTTGAATATTGCGTCGGTCCGCTAATAAAAATCATAATATAATCTTTTGTTGGGGTTGCTGATAACTTTTTCTGATTATGTGGGATTTAGCTTTAAGTAAATAAGTTTATTTTTATAATATTATTTATTTAATATTTGTACTGTGTTGGTGGGGACCTAATGTGTGTGGGATGATAAAGACATATGTATATATATAAATATATATAATGTGTTTTCATTCCGGGTGTACATCCGTTCACTACTGTCGTTCTGAAAAGAACAGTTTTGCTTACGTTTTGCCAAAATCACATTCGACAAGAGGTGGCAAGAATTTTAAGATCAAGCAAAACACCAAAACAAAACCTAAATGCCACTGAACAAAGGGCCCTAATAAACCTTCGAAAAAATAAAGACATCACAATCCTTCCAGCAGATAAAAGAAACGCAACTGTGGTTATGAATACTCAAGATTACGTACAAAAAATGCAGGATATCCTACAAGACAATTGTTATAGGCCTGTTCCAAGGGACCCGACAACGTACCTAGAAAAAACAACTAAAAATAAAATAAAAAGTTCACCAATAAACCCCGAAATTCAACAAAAAATCATACCACGGGAAAAGTCGAGCAGATGTCCTAAACTCTATGGTTTAACAAAAATACAAAAACCAGGGGCGCCTATCAGACCTATTGTTAGTGCTGTTAATTCGCCGCTACAAAAACTGGAGAAATACCTTTCTGAAATTATGCAACCAACTGTAGAAAAAGCTGATTCATTTGTAAAAAACTCGGAGCATTTCACTCGAATTATACGAGATATCGTCCTTGAAAAAAACGATATCATAGCAAGCCTAGATGCCAAATCGTTATATCCCAGTATTCCCATCGACGAAGCATTGGACAAGATTGCTATGAACGAGGATTTCCAGGCACATATAATAGAACTCTCGGAGCATTGCCTCAAAAATACTTATTTTTCTTTCAACGGAGAAATGTATAAACAAAGGGATGGTGCTCCAATGGGGTCCTCGCTTTCACCAGTAGTCGCGAATTTATTTATGATATACTTCGAGAAAGAAGCTTTTGAGAAAGCAAGTTTAAAACCCAAATTATGGATTCGTTATGTGGATGACATATTTATTATATGGCAACATGGTCATGCAGAGCTCGAAAAATTTCTGACTCACGTAAATTCAATCCACCCCAGAATACAATTTACTCTAGAGTTAGAGGAAAACAACAAACTACCATTTTTAGATGTTTTGGTCACAAAACTACATAACGGACATTTCGAATACACCGTGTATAGAAAACCAACACATACAGACAGATATTTAAATGCAAAATCACATCATCACCCAGCACAAATTCAAGCTGTGGCAAATACTCTAATATCTAGATCCGTGCGACTAACTGAAACACAGACGAGACAAAACGAACTTAAGGTAATATCTAGTGCTTTAAAGAAAAATGGCTACACAAATCGCACCATAGAGAAAGCTATTAATGCACAGGTTTCCCGAACAACGAACAAAAAAAATATGAACCGGGAGAGCAACGAGTAGTCTTACCATATGTAAAAGGCACAACAGACAGAATCGGAAGAATTCTGAGGAAACACAACATACAAACAATACACAAGCCACAAACAACTATAGGTAAACTACTCGGAAACCCAAAAGATAAAATCAAACTGGAAAACCACGGAGTGTACAGTATTCCGTGCCAGGACTGTGAAAAGTTGTACGTAGGGCAAACTAACAGGCGAATATCAGCAAGAGTGGAAGAGCATAAACTCAGCATCAGAAATAAACAACCTCAGCTTTATTCCTACATCATCAGGAAACCGGCCATAAAATAAATTTCGATGGGTGTAGGGAGATTGCCAATATAGAACATTATGAGACCAGAATAATCCGAGAAGCCATAGAAATTGAAAAGCAAGGTGATTTGAATAAAAGGGACGAATCATTAAAACTACCAACAGTATGGAAGACAATAATCGACAAATTTAAAATCGCAAAAACTCAAGCGCAATTAGCGCAACAACAACAGCACCATCCAGAAAACATAAATAACGACCAACGCCTGCGCAGATATAAACTTCGGCCCCGAGTGGGGGTATAAAAGGAAGCGTCGCAGTCACCAACACTTCAGTCTCTATTCGGACGCGAGAAAGAAAGCTTCGAAAATGCCAAATGTGATTTTAGCGAAACGTCAGCAAAACTGTTCTTTTCAGAACGACAGTAGTGAACGGATGTACACCCGGAATGAAAACACATTGTATTTTTCCATCCGTGAAGGGGTAAAAATGAACATAAATATATATATATATATATATATATATATATATATATATATATATATATATATATATATATATATATATATATATATATATATATATATATATATATATATATATATATATATATATATATATATATATATATATATATATATATATATATATATATATATATATATATATATATATATATATATATATATATATATATATATATATATATATATATATATATATATATATATATATATATATATATATATATATATATATATATATATATATATATATATATATATATTTTTTTTTGGTGTCCATTTTCAATAATATAATTCAATTCGCGGGATTGAGAATGCTACAAGTTAAACAATATAATGAAATTTGTTGTAAATATTGAAATAATAGCGATTTTGTTTGTCTGTATTTCATATCTTTGATCGGCATTTTGTTTTTGTATAAATACCTAACATACCTTGCCCGTTTAGTATGGAGGGAACAGACGGGACATACTGTTTTTTTTTGTTTCTGGTTGTTTTTTCTTTTATCTGGTTCCACATAACGACTGTTTACTGTTATATATTATGGCTAAAAAATTAACGGTTGCACGCTTAAATGTACGTTCACTTTTTACAGGCTTTCAAGAGTTTAGGACTTTAGTAAAGGAACATGACTTTGATATTGTTCTATTATCTGAGACATGGCTCTCTGATGGTGACGATTCTAATTTATTTTATATACCTAATTATTACTTTGCCCGAAAGTATCGGGCTACCAGGGGCGGCGACATTGCTTATTATATCAAAAATAATTTAATCTCGGAAGAACTTACTTTTGATTTTCACAGTAATAAATCTTTCGAGTTTAAAAATTTATTTTTAAAATCAAAATTGGAAATAAGAAATTCACTTTCAATGTATTTCACAGACCGTCTTATATGAATTTTAATATCTTTGTTCCAGATTTTGATAATGTATTCTTTGGGCTGGTTGTCGAATTTGATGGGGGACTTTAATATAAATTTATTAAATCTCAACAATCCCCTTTCTAATTTGTTTAAAATTATAACCTATTTCAAATTGTGAGTGAACCCACAAGGGTTACTGCAGGCTCATCTACTCTTTTGGATGCGATCTTCATTACCGATGTTGCTTTGGTGAGTGATTCTGATGTTATTTCGACTAATTTGATTTCCGATCATAAAATGATATATCGATCTTTTAGATATTTCAACATTAATCAATTTCAGCAAGATTTACATAATCAACCTTAGAATATTGTATAAAAATAACATTGACACTAAAATTCTTAACCTTAATCAATTAATTGTCTCCTTGTTTAACGCACATGCGCCAATTCGTGAAGCTAGAGTGACTAAGTCTAGAGCTCCTTGTTTAACTACAAACCTAAAAATATTTATGAAACAAAGAGATTCGGCTTATCAAAAGTTTAAAAGAACAAAAAATAATACTGACTGGGATCATTACAAATTCTTACGTAATTTTACTTTATCTGTGGTTAGAAGAGAAAAAAGTTTATATAGATTCGCTGCAAATGGACTTAAACCCCGGAAAAACTTGGTCAGCTTTAAAAAATCTAAATATATGTCCTACAAAAAACATGTCTGTCCCAAATAATTTAAGTGATCACAACGAAATAAACGATTTTTTTCGTACATATGTTCAGGACGTTTCTGATTGTACAAATAGAATTAATTTTTATAGTAGTAGTTTTAGTAGACCTAGCAGCAAAAGAAGCTACATTATTAGGAACACCTTTCTATAGCATACCATACACAGACGCTATCAGTGCTAACAAGAAAATCGCTCCACTAGAATGGAGAAAATATTATCGAAATTATGCTGGTAATCGCCCAACATTTTATAGTTCAATTCACCCCGAAGTAAATAAAAGTTCCATCATTCATAGGGAGAAAATATCTAGAAAGGTATTTATATCATACTTTAGATTTATGGTTGGTCATGGGGCTGTAAAAACATTCCTTTTTAAAGCAAACTTATCCAATAGCCCTTTATGTTCATGTGATAATAATTCTCTGGATGATTTAAATCATAGACTTTTTAATTGCGGTCACAATCAATCCGCAATATCGTATTTAAGCTTGGAACTAGGCAAATTAGGTCTAATTCCGATGAATCATCATACGCTTATGAGCCATATTTTATCCGAAACAAGTATTGAAAAAATATTTATTGAATTTCTAAAAGCCTGCAAAATTAGAGTTTAAGGTTAGGATATTGGTTTAGATAGAATGATTGCCTCCTTTGTATTGAACCTTTTGTTACCTCCATGTTTATCCGGGTCCACCTGTATTTGTGTCTGTACATAAAATAAAACGTCCTGAACTGACCCCAGGGCGAGAAGCGTGTAAACATGGTAAACATTCCTCGTGTGAACGTTAAAAAGTTTGAGTGTTGTTTAGGGTTCTTTTATCGTTATTGTATATATTTAATAACATTAACTTGATTTTCGTGGCTGAATGGGAAATATCCTAAGGCCAAAAAACTAAATAAAAAAAAAAATTTATAACAATAATTCATTTAAAAATAACTTGAACTTTTCATTTGCTTTAGCTTAGATTTCAGAAATTAATACAATATTAAATAATATTAAAGCAATCGCATGTAGTCACGATGGATTTACCCGATTAATGATAAAATACTGCAGCCCGTTTATTGATAGATACATCAGATCATTAACTGCTGTACTGAGCCCCATTATTTTCCAAGTCAATGGAAATTGTCAGTTGGTCGACCTCTGCCGAAAATATCTAATCCCACTCGTCTCAATGATCTTAGAATTATAAGTATTTTGCCCGCTCTGTCGAAAACTCTTGAGAAGGTTTTACACAATCAGATGTTCACATTTTGTACCGCTAATAAAATTCTTCCAGATTTTCAGTGTGGTTTCCGGAAAGACTTCAGTATAGCTGTTGCTCTAACTAATAATATTGATGATGTTTTACGTGCATCTGAAAAAAAACTTATTACTGCTCTGGTTTTATTAGACTTCTTTAGAGCATTTGATGCATTTAACCACCAGCTCGTTGTATCTAAATTGTGATATTATGGTTTTGATGAGTCTACGTGTGTCCTAATTTCGTCTTTTTTATCGCGTCGGTTTCAAAGAGCATTTTCCAACGACAAATTTTAGGATCAGGTGCAGATACTATAAGGGGTACCACAGGACTCCATTCTGGGATCTTCACTTTTTTTGGTCTACACAGCTGATATTCTTCTATCTGTAAAAAACTGTAAAATGGTTTTGATGAGTCTTCGTGTGTCTTAATTTCGTCTTTTTTATCGCGTCGTTTTCAAAGAGCATTTTCCAACGACAAATTTTCTGATCAGGTGCAGATACTATAAGGGTACCACAGGGCTCAATTCTATCTTCTATCTGTAAAAAACTGTAAAATTCGAGCATATGCAGATGACACACAAATTAATTTTTGCTTTAATTCTGATGATCATCTAGAATCTGAAGGACTTATTAATCAAGACTTAAGTATGTTAAACCAGCTTTGCCAAGATCATAACCTTAAATTAAACCCTACTGAGTCTGATCTGCTGCTTTTTGGCAATAAAAATAAAATTAGTGCATTAAAAAATAGTTTAAATATTAGTATTGATGGAAACAAAATATCAGTAGTTGATCATGCGAAAAATCTTGTTATTGTCTTGGATACCGATTCGAAGAACACTTAAAGGAATTTTTTTAGGAAGCCTATTCTGCTTTGAAGGTTCTATACAGTAACAAACATGTTCTGAATTTGAGAATGAGAAAAGTTTTGTGCGATTCCATAGTCTTGTCTAATTTTAATTATTGTGACTTTATGGATGAACTGGTGAGTGTCGTTTACGTGTACAGAGAGTGCAGAATGCTTATGTCGCCTTTATATATAATCTTAGAAAATATGATCATATATCCCATAATTTTCGTAATTTAGATTGGCTAAAAATGGATTTTAGAAGAAAATTAGATTTCTGTACATTTTTGATAAAAATTATTAAAGGTGCAAATTCACCCACCCCAATAAAAGAGCGTCTCATTTTTCGTAGGGACGAGCATTCCCTTAATATTCGTTCTCGGGAAGGATTAACAATGCCACATCATCAGAGTGCCATGTTCCAGAGGTCTTTTAGTTTTAACGCTGTGCAATGTTATAATGCTCTTCCTGAAAATTTTTTAGCCCTTAATTTTAATACCTTAAAAACGAATATAAAGAATATTTTTTAAGTGAACAAAATTTATTGTTAAATTAACTTTGGTTAAACATTTTCATTTTACAAATTATTATTTTACTTTAAATACCTAGTTAGTTTCGTATATTCTCACTCTTCTTTTATTATTGTCTCCCTCTTCGATTCCTCTTTTCTTATATTTATATCAAATTTACTTTTACTCATCTCTCGTAAATTAGAAAGAAAGTGTTACATAGTTTTAAAAATAAGTGCAATTCCCAAGATAAATGCCTATACACCCATACTATTTTATGCTGTTGAGCATTCCATTAAAAAGTCTGCCGAAATACAGGGTGGTATCCATTTTTTGATACATTTTGATCTTAAATATCTCGAAAACGCAAAAAGCTATCGAGGTGTAGCTTGCACTGGATAATTTAATTTTATTGAAAGTTTTTGCTGAAGTATATGTCATTTTATTTAGACAACCGTACTGGAAAAATATTTTTTTCAAAATCGTAGTGTGAAACATTTTCGAACATTCCTTAGACGTGAAAATGCAAAATAATGCCCTTGAAAAATACTGACATTTATGGAATGACTCCATAAATGCTTTTTTTTTTAAATAACATTATTTGCGAATTTTTTATCGATTGCTGTATCTATTTTGGAGCCCAATAAAGCCACCATTTCTTATACTACCTATAACTTGTATTACAGTTTGAAAAAGAGAAAGAAACAAACTTTATAATTCTCAAAGGATATACAGAATGTTCTATTCAAACAATAAGGTTGTCTTAGTTATATACCTGATTCGGTAAAAAGGAGTGAATTAACTTTTCTATTCGGATTCTGTCCCAATTTGTGATATGCCTTCTACGTCAAATATCGACAAAGGTCACTAAGGGCCAAATCATGCGTTCGGTATCAAAAATCTATAACTTCTTTGTTTCTTGACAAATTACTTTAAAGTTTTACATACATGCACTGCAACACATGGGCTGTGAAATGAATATAAAACAATTGTAAAAAGACGAATCATTTATTAAAAAGTATAAAACATAAACAATATTCTTTTTTCAACATAAATTAATTAAAAATAAGAATATTTACTTACTTGTCTGGGCTTATAAAACATGACTAAAACTATACTTTTAAAATAAGGGTTTTTAGTTCTAGTTACTCCTTAAACTAAAAAATTACGATACCTATAATTGTACGTGATTTTAAAAAAATGTTAACAAGTGCTAGCTTTGCGTGACATTCTATCTTAGATTACAAGTGTTTTTTACTTCCTTCGTAAAAGAGAAGTATTGTAATTGTGAAAAAATCTATTCGCTTTAGGGTCCCTAGATGCCAAATAATAGTTATTTATACTATAAGGGATGTAAGTAACATTGACCAGTCGAGGACGAGTTTGCGCCCGAGCGATAGCGAGGGCTGGCAAAAAAGTTCGAGACTGGTTAATGTACGTACATCCCATATAGTATATAACATTTCTCCCCCTCCCTGTATTCTATGTTTACAAGAAAATGCTGCATATTTTTATGGATTTTCATTATCACTACATATGATAGCATTCTCATTAAATTATGAAGGCAGCCGTGATCCGTTGCCAGAGCAACATAAGCAGTTTTTATTTTATCAACAACGTCAAGTTGACAATTCATAGCGAAAAGTTTGAAGAAGTCGAATTGTTTGATTCTGTGTGGACAAAATGGATGTTTCAGACTTAGAAGAATCAGCGAATATTGCTTGTTTATCTCTACTACCGGAAAAGTCGAAAAAAAGGTATGAAGCAGCATATAAATCTTTTAAGAATTGGTGCCAAAGCAAGGCGGCTACTGCAGTCTCAGAAACCTTGCTTTTGGCATATTTCCACGAAAACAGTACTGTATTGAAGTCCCCATCAAGCTTATGGTGTGAGTATTCGATGTAGAAGTCCACCCTTTTTATAGAGGAAAATATAGATATTTCTAAATATCCAAAACTTCGAGCATTTTTGAAAAGAAAAAATGATGGTTCTAGATCCAAAAAATCGAATGTGTTTAACAGGAAGATGTAAATAAGTTGATGCTTGAAGCCCCCGATGATATATACTTTTCGATGAAGGTCGTAATGGTAATGGTAGTTGCTGGAGCGTGCCGTTCTAATGAACTCTGTGAAATGAAAATGGACAATGTTAAAATAAGTCAAGAAGTCATAATTGTGACCATTCCTAACTCCAAAAATGGAAAGTCACGTACATTTACAGTAACAAAAAGTGACGACACTGAGGTTTGTCATTTCAAAATAATTCAAAAGTACGTTGATACAAGATCCCACATGACGACTATTAATCTGCGCTTTTTTATGCGATATCAAAATGGAAAGTGCTTAAACCAGTCTCTCGGAAAAATACGTTTTCGTCAATCCCAAGTAAAATTGCGAAATTTCTAAAGTTTGAGAACTTCAAAATGTATACTGGACACTCTTTTAGAAGAACGTCGGCAACTTTATTTGCAAATACTGGAGTTGATGTATTAGCTATCAAGCGACATGGTGGATGAAAATCCGCTACTATTGCGGAAAGTTACGTAGCTGAGAGCCTCAATAATAAAAAGGAAGTAGCGAATAAAATTTTATACAATAAGACCCAACCAGAAGTCTCTTGCAGTGCTTCAACAGTGACAGAAACATTGGTTGGAAATGAAGGATCTGGGGAGTCAGAAAATGTAATACACATCGAGAAGAAACGAGAAAACGTGTTTCCAAATTTTGTGAATAATTGTACCATTAATATTCATTTCAATTAATATAACCGTATTTTTGTCCGGATTTTTGTAATATGTTGATGAAATTAAAAATTAAAACTACTTATAATAATTTTAGATTATTATTTTCCTAGGAATGTGAGTTGACTTACATCCTGTCGTTAAGGGCAACCAATACCTTGTTGAGTAACTTTCGCTTACGTCTGTCATAGCAGTGTCAAAATAGGTTGCTTAGAATACAGGGAGGGGGAAAAATATCTGTCTCAATTCCGTCGGTCCGTCCGTTGGTCTGTCTTTTCGCAGTATAGCTGGTTAATGGTCATATGGGAATGACCTGGTAATATTTTCGTAAAATCCAATATAGCGCAACAAGATGGTGAGCTAATAACACGATATAAAATTATTACTCAAAAAATAATTACCCAATTTACCACAAATTTTGCACAAAACTCAAGCGTTATATAGGAGTGAACTGGTAACATTTTGGCATGAATCTAAGATAGCAAAACACAATGGAGGCCTAATAAAATATTTTACAAATCAGCCGGAAAAAACTACTTACTAGAATAATCTCAAATTTTGTGCAAGCATTCAGTGTGGTCTAGGGATAAACAGGTAAATTTGTGGTAAGAATTCGAGATGGAAAAATAAAATGGTGGCCAAAATGAAATGTTTAAAAAAATAAATGTAAAAAATCATCTTATTCAATCGACTTTTAATTAGATATAGAGATAAACGAATTACGGTACAATTCAACACGTCGTCGCGCCGGAACAAAATGGCGATGTATCACAGTAGAAACTACTTGCTCAATTTATTTTAAATTATGCCTAAAAATCAAGTGTGGCAGAGGTAGGAACTAATTTTGGTAAGAATCCAAAATGGCGGAATAAAATGGCGCCTAATAAAAAAATATGTATATCTAAATGATTATGAACCGAACCAGATTGGGTCACACTTCTCTATTCCTAACAAAGGGAAATATTCATAATGAGGGAAGTTTCGGGGAAAGAAAATTTATCGATTTTTTACTAGGTGGCCTCAATTTCAGCTGCTTCTATTTGCAGTGTATAAACCTACCACTTTCTATTAAAATATCTACTAAAACTAGTTTCCTTCCTCACGCTTCTAGAAAAAAAGGTGCATCTAACACGAAGCAAGTGTTTTTTTCGCACTCGACCGCTGACTGACTGCGCTTCGCGTCGTTTCAGTCGCATAAGGTGAAAGTGTCACTTTTCTAGTGATATAAAGGTGCAAGATTTTAATGACGCACTGTATATATAATAATAGGTACATAAAATGCTAATATTTGTTAATTTGTTTTTAACTTTTAGTACAAAAAATGATCTTTTGTTCGTGATATGTTAATAATAATAATAAACATTTACTGTTGCATTCCAAAATTATTATCAGTACTATATTAACATTTATGTTAAAACACAGAATGAATATGAAAAACGATCTAAAAACAATTTGGAAAAGTTCAATTTTCGCCCCAGCAATACAAAATTGGAAAATAAAACGATTTCTCTTTCTTACAAAGAACAGCAAATATAAGGCATGGTAAAATATAAAGCACCGTGAGTAGGTTCGCCGAGGGTCTGTTTTCCTTTTTTTCTTGAGAGAAGTTGTTTCCAATGCTTTAGGATCAATCAAACTAAGTATTTTTTACAAATCTCTCTCTAGGTCCAGCTGACGCTACCACTGTTCCAGATAAGGCCTCACAATGAAACCATCAATCGAATCCCAATTTATTTGAGGCGTCACTTCATTTGAAATCTACTTTTTGTTACTCGCAGTTTATTGATGTGGGTAATAGTTCGGCTTGAGGATTTTAAACCAAGATTTATTTCCACCGTGTTTTGGAAGATAAAATTTACTCTCAGATAATTTTCTCGATTACGACTGAAAGGTAATTGCGATGTCGATAAAGAGAGCGCCTTTCTTTCTTGTTTAGACAGGAATTACAAAACGAGACTACGGAATCGCCTTTTTAAAAAATGTTTATTTCAAAAATACAAGTTATTTAGAAACAAAAAATAAAATGTTTTATGTCGATGCTTTCAACTGACTGGCCTCGCGTCGCAGAAATTCGCATATATTAGCGGTCATCTAATATGCAGTGTCAGCAGGTTCCTTGGTTGGATGGTCAGATAACTCCTCCCTTCTTAGATTTAACTAACCCTGATAGGGGGTAGTTCAATGAGTTGACTCGGATTCGGTTCTGTTGTGGTTGTGGTTGCGGTCATCTTTTTCAAACATCTATTTCGGATAAAATATCTAAACAAAAAATATCCAAAAATAGTTAGAAAAAGGGTGTATATAAAAATTGTCCATAGGCTTGGAAATTTCGAAATTCGGTCGAAAAGTTCTGGGACATGATTTTCTTCAATTTTGTTTTTGATTTTGTGAAGTTCGTCTAATTTGATTTCTTGTAAATGGAAGCTCAAATTCAGGACGGGAAAGTCTTGTTCAGGTGTATCTTGGAAGTCCGGGAACAGGATGGGTTGCTTATTAGTATCGACGTCGTTTTGATTATTGATAATCGACATATCGTTGATTTTTGCTTGGCATCCTGTTGGAAGGGTCAACATATAACTTCCATGTAGTTTTTGGCGTTCTTCTTGGGAGTCACATTGCAATTCTACTAGTTCGGTATTTGGCAAAACTACAATCCATTGATTGGAATTATCCAATTGACTTATTACAGGTCGACTTATTGTAACGTCGATTTGTTGGCAGGTAGAAGTACTTTTTGTGGTCTGTAAGAGCTGTACTTCGCAAGGACTTTTTGAAGTGATCTCTGTGAGGTCTTCTTTTTTGCAAAGAAATAGGTTGGGCACAACTTCTTGGCAAGGGTCCGGACGATGAGTAAAGTACAATTGATTTTTAAGTAAATATTTGATCCGCGGTATAACAACCTTAAACAGACTCTGATGCTCAATTGGTATAGAGTACAAGTGATAATAAGAAAAACTATTTGGATTGGTTACTGGAATTCGTAATAAATATGTTACACGGTTATTTAGGGTAAAACAGTCGACGTCTATAATATTTTCGAATAAAAATATATTTTCTAGGTTAGTGGGCAAAATTAAATGTTTTGAACCTACCATTTTTTCGAGTTTTTTGAGTTCATTTAAAAGATCTTTGGTTTGAATTATGCTCGGGTGAAATATTTTAAGCTTTGCGAATGTAACGGAGTTTTCAACATCTTGTAAAATGGAATCGATTATTTCGTACAAGTTAATAATTTGATGAAGAGTGTCTTTAATAAAATACATGTTCTCTTTGTACGTTGTTTTTGTACAATATAACTTATTTCTTTTATTTTACCCTCGAGAAGTTTTTCATTTTGGCTTATTTTTTGAATTGTTGTGTTAAAACTCGTAATGACGCTTGTTGAAATCTGATTTAGGTTACGTATGTTATTACTTAATAATTTTTGGTTTCCTTGTAAGTTTTTTATTAGGTTTTCGTAGCGAGCGCCATCTTCCGCATCTAAGTTTCCCGTTACAGCCTTAAAAACAGACCCTGCAGCATTAATTATTTTGAAAAATCCAAATTTTTTAATTCGGAACAATCGTTAAAATTATTTAAATTTATTTCTTCATATTCACTCGCATAAAAACGTTCTACGCTTATGGGTTGTGAGAAGTCTACACAAGTATTGTTGAGAATTGTTGTTATCGCAAAACCATTTTTTGCAACAGTTAGACATTCCGGTATCTCGCAATTGTGATACCTTTGGTGTGGTATTATGATATCACCGTTCCTTACCGATGTTTTTACTTGTATTACTTGTTCGACACGTGGGACGATTGTAATAAAATTTAACTCATTTTGCGTTTTGTGAAAACGTAATTTAATTCTAGTATAAGGTGTAACTAATAAGCCTTTATCAAAGTCGAGGTTAGCTTGAAGTATTTTTAAATTGTCAAGTCCGATAAGTCCGTCAAATATATTATGAAATTTAAATAGATAGAATTTCAAATCTTTTTGTTCCGGCAAATTAAAAATGTTTGATGAGGGAATTAAGGCACTATATTGATGGGCTGATTTTTGGAAAACGGTCGAAACTATAAAAGGATCATTTATTATATTATTTGGGTAAATTTTTTTTGCAAGATTCGGATCGATAAAAGATCTTGTTGAGCCTGAATCAATAAGAAATTTTAGGTTTGTTTCTGGGAAAATTATATAAGATAACTCACTAGGATTTGACATATTGAATGATATTAATTGAGGTTCTAAGGTTTTTTGTTGTCTGGAGGAACCTTGGTAAAATTTTCGCGGTCAGTTTGTTCTTCGTAATAATTCGTATTTTCTAGGAAGTCAGAGTCAGGTAATGTCACAATAGGATTATTTTCTGAATCATATTCGTAAAATTCGGTCTTTTGGGCGTAATAATTTTGATCACAATACACATTCTGATACGGGTCGTATGTGCTAGAATGTGGACATTCTTCATACGAATATTGTTCATAATAGGGCATGTTATGAGTTTCAGTATTATGAAGCTCTTCGAAAGCAAATTTAGGTGGATTAAATCCTTGATTTTGAGAATAAAAATTAGAGTTTTGTTGTTGGTTATTTTGTGGTGGTCTATTAGCGAATGGTTTAAATATAGCTGTTTCTACGCCTGACATTGGTTTTGGTGGTGGAAACCTGTTTTGATTATTTGGCTTAAACACATTAGTTCTAGACTTACCAAAAACTTGATTATTTGTAAAAAATCTCGGTTGGGGCCTATTAGGATTGGGTCTTATATTCATAGGCTGTGACGGAAAATTAGGCCTAAATGCATTGTGTGGCGTATTTGCGTTAAAAATTGGTCTTTGAATAAAATTCGGTTGGAAATTTGGCTTAAAAACGTTATGGCTACTGTTATTGGTATTATTTTTTATTAAGAGTGGTCCGGATTTATTTTGGTTTTGAAAATAATTCACGTTATATTCTTGTGTTACAAATTGTAAAGCTTGCATAAGATTTTCAGGCCTCATACATCTTATTGTTGTCCCTAATGGTTCACGTAATCCACTTAAAAATGTTTTTAAAGCTAATTCATTGTATAGTTCTCGTTTTAGAATTTTAGCTGAATTAGTTAGCTCATGCGCATCAATAAATGAAAACAGCAGATTTAAAATATGTAAAACTCTATCGTAAAAATCATTTGGTTTTTCACTGGTGTTTTGTTTTAACACAACCAAATCACGATTTAAACACGCTTCATCCCTTTGATCTGCAAAATTTCGTCTTAATGTGTCTTTAAGTTCGTCCCACGTTGTTACATTTTGTATGTTAACAACTAGTTTAGCCTGACCTGTAAGTTTGCCTATTAAAGAATTTAACAAATAAATATTTTGAAAATTTCGCGGGTTGCTTGCATCGTAAAATGCGTCTATGAGTGATTGGCATGTAGATATATATCTATTTAAATCATTTGCGTCTCCGTCAAAAACTGGGACGTAGTTTAAATATTCGGGTTTAAATTGGGACATATTTGATTCTAATAATTGATTAATTAGTAAATGATTACTTAAAGAAATTGTATTTTCAAAATTTTCTTGTATATTTTCTACTCCTACTTCTAAATCTAATGCTCCTAAATTATTTTGAGGAGTCAGCTGAAGGTGATAAACGAAGGCTATCTAATTCAGAAATTAAATTTTCAATCGACATCAATATGAGAGAAAACCAATTGCACTTACAATACTAGAAGAATGGCGATCCTAGTCATTCTATAAGTTCCAAACTTCGGCGATGTGGTCCTTCTCCAAAGCGTGGTACTTGCAGAGACAGACAATGTGGGTCCTATCCCTCGATGTTCGATCAAATGGAATGCTCTTACAGATCCGCGATGGATTGGGAATCGATCGATGTCTTGATCAATCCGCTCTATAATAAGCACTTCACCTAATGTCACAACAATTGGTTCTTTCCGGTTAATTCGTTAAAACGAAAAAGTTATTATGAGCGATTCATAAACTTCCGAAAATCCGTACGACTGCGCCAATTACAAAACGAGACTACGGAATCGCCTTTTTAAAAAATGTTTATTTCAAAAATACAAGTTATTTAGAAACAAAAAATAAAATGTTTTACGTCGATGCTTTCAACTGACTGGCCTCGCGTCGCAGAAATTCGCATATATTAGCGGTCATCTAATATGCAGTGTCAGCAGGTTCCTTGGTTGGATGGTCAGATAACTCAGGAGTAGAAGTTTTTAGAGTGTAATAGTATACAGTTAGTAAAGAGCCTCTGACTTCCTGGGCTAGGTTAATTAAGCCTAAAACAACACAGATGTGGCTGTGGTGTGACGTAAATTAGATTTTTATGAGAATAGCTTATTTGTAGGAAAAATCAAAAACAGCAGAAAAACTTTTTTTTCATCTTTTTAGTACAATTTTGTAGGTATACATTTTAGAAAAAGAAAACAATAGTTGTGAAAATGTTCACTATAAAATACTTTGTAATACTGTACAATAGTTTTAAAAATAGCTCATGTAATTAGTTTTTAAAAATCGGGGATATTTGCAAGCGCTCGTCTAATACGTTAGACGTATATAGAAAGAGATTAAGATAAATGTATCTGAATCAACGTCAGACCTCAGGTAACAACCTTCTCGAGGGCATTCAGGGTTAAGTAGACCCTTTAGGGTTTCATTATATTATATAAATTCTAGAAGACATTCAAATGCAGCTTTCCCAGATAGAATAATATTCTTACCACCCACGTTACCAAGTCTTAGGTAGGTATACATTTTAGGAAAAAAAAACAATAGTTGTGAATATGTTCACTATAAAATGCTTTTTAATACTGTACAATAGGTTTAAAAATCGCTCATGTAATTAGTTTTTAAAAATCGGGGATATTTGCAAGCGCTCGTCTAATACGTTAGACGTAAACAGAAAGAGATTAAGATAAATGTATCTGAATCAACGTCAGACCTCAGGTAACAACCTTCTCGAGGGCATTCAAGGTTAAGTAAACCGTTTAGCGGTTCATTATATTATATAAATTCTAGGGGACATTCAAATGCAGCTTTCCCAGATAGAATAATATTCTTACCCATACGTTACCAAGTCTTAGCCAGCTAGCATATTTGGCAAGATTAAAAACACACTTCAAATGCCTTTTACATATATATATATATATATATATATATATATATATATATATATATATATATATATATATATATATGAGTGCCTCACAGAACATTCAGCGAATTATCCAAAGACTAATATAGCCGAGCTCGCCGAAACCACAAATTCGAAGATCAGCAACGAGCTACACACATATTCTCTTGTCTGTAGACACCTAATTTGCTGGAAATTTTGTTCAAACTGAAATCCTTTTAACTCGTGCTGAAACGTCGATTGCCCGAGGTACAGGGTTGTTCCAAAGCGTACTTTTGTACCAAATTTGGCACACTTGGAAAATATTTGGCACCGTGGTACATCTTTCGTCTTTTTGGCACAATTTGTCATTCGTATTAATAATTAATTTACTTAACCACAATATCATTCAAAAAAAATAAAATGATATACCAAATTTAACGACATATTTTTTAATAAATACCACAATAGGTCTGTCCAGGCTAGTTGCCTATTTGTCTGTCTCTATCTAACAGTATTAAAAGCGGAAAGCCTGGCTAGTCAGTCGCTCAAAGTTAAATGATTCGAGGGTCGAGTCAATTTTGAATAAAGACGGTTTTTTTATTTAAAAAATCTCCTGGATAGCAGTAGCTGTTAGCAGTGTATTCCAAATCTTTATATAATTATTTCGCCACTTGTTTTTGTCTTGTATGTTAACGGATTAATTCAGTTAAAGTCGGAAGTGTATGAAGTCAGTTCAACCACGAAGCTTTAAGTACCCAATAATGTTATTGTTAGCAGACGTTGGAGATATCCATGCGCGTGCTGGAAACCTAGGTAGGGCACGAGCTGCGGACGTGGGTGATGATCATATCTACTGGTGTGAACTTGGCAGCCAAAAGTTAGTAGCTAAACTGCTGATGACATTTTAATAATATTCCGTAAAAGGTTATAATGCATTTCAGTTTTTTTGAAAAATAGACAATGAAAACTTCCATTTAATTTTAATATTTTAGTAAATATTAAACAACGGGCAAATTTGTACTGAACACAGGTTTAAGGAGTAGTTTAAAATTTACATTATTTTGGCTGGCAACAATGTTTTTTCAATTTTTCGAATATACATAAAATTCAAAGACATCCATATTTTATGATATTAGTTTAATATTTATTTAGTAAATAAG
This sequence comes from Kuschelorhynchus macadamiae, assembly GCA_030620095.1. NCBI lineage: Eukaryota > Metazoa > Arthropoda > Insecta > Coleoptera > Curculionidae > Kuschelorhynchus > Kuschelorhynchus macadamiae. The sequence continues at coordinate 772,403 of JAUTXW010005043.1, read as the reverse complement.
TGCTATAATTGCACGAGCATAGGCAGCAATTGTTCCGTGTATCAAGTACAATACTTGCAGATACAAATTTACTTATTTCAGGAACACTTCACTTGATTTTCATATTTATTCTAGTTAATATAAAGGCCTTAAATAATTCGGAAGCCGTCAAAAGATGCTTAGGTTACCATAAGACACATTAGGCAAAACGCTAATTGCTTTGAAAAACTAGATATACGGTCAATTTGATTTTTATAAACATTTTGGCAAATATATAGTCATAATTAGTTATATAGAGAATGACTCGAGAGACTGCAAAGAGTGTCTAATTTATATTATAGCAAAATTTGTTACATGTACGTACATATACATACCTATTTTTTTTGCAGAAAATCTAAACATACTGCCAACTTGTTTTTTATATATGTTTTAGCTAATATGTAGGCCTAATTAATGGACATATAAAAAATGACACGCTAGAAAGAGTGTCTAATTTAGATTGAGGTAGAATTTATTACATGTGAGCGCATATACATATTTTTTTATACGCTCACATGTAATATAATCTACTTTAATGTAAATTAGACATTGATGGTTGGCGGGTCATTCTCTATATGATCATTAATTAGGTTTATGTATTAGCTAAAACATATATAAAAATCAAATTGACAGTATGTTTAGTTTTTCTCTTATAACTATTAATTAGGTCTATACTACACTACATTTGTTAAAAATGATTATAAATATGTTGTTTTACTTTACAGTTTCAATTTTCTGCAGTACTTCAATGGTATTAAGTATTTTGCGTTTAATAAGTATGCATATATACGTACACAACATATAAATACATATTATAAATAAAATTATTTAAATTGTCTATCATTTCATTATTTTCATGGATGATATAATGGTCAAAATATAAAATAGTAATGCTGTTAAAAAAGAAATCGCTAACCGAAACTGAGGATGTACTACCTTAATCATAGTACTACATACAAATCTAATATGGTACACTTTTACGAAATTTGGTACAATTCAACATAACCGTTTAATACAAAAATTTTAAGCTACGGAACAACCTTGCCGAGGTAGTACGAGCGTATTGAGAGAAGACGATGACTTCGATTACACATTCCTGTTCGTCTTCGCCCTGTTCAGCAAATATGTGTTACCGGCATAAAGTTTGAAGCGAATCCAAACAAGGGAGAATTCAAAACGAATAGTGTAAACAATGTTTTGTAAAGATTTGCTGGAGAAACGTCACACGTGCCAAAGTTGTTTTGGCTAGGGCATAGTGGTGTCATAGGTATGCATAGTATTACCTGGGGCAGTTGAATCTCAACGCTCTCCGGTAGGTTATTGACGACTATTGACCAAGAAGCACTGTTAGTTTATAAAGGGATATAGAAGGTCTTTCCAGCTTATCGTAAAATGCATTCCTATATCTTCTTTGTCATAATAACTTCATTAAAGCAGCGATAAAACCTTATAACCTAGAGAGCATATACTTACAGGTTGTTACAGGCTATTTGAACTTATGGAAAGATTTTAAGTCTGTTATAAACAACTAATAAATCTTTCATAAAACCAAACTTGTAACCTTAAAAGAAACCAGGAGGTGGCTGACAGCGTAAAGTTTTGCATTGGTCTGGCGGGCCTGGGTTCAAATCCTTGGTAGTTGCATGACTTTTCAAATCTTCAGCAAATATTAGTGGTTAAAAATCTAACAGGGAAGAGTATAAAATTTCACTTTCCACGCTACCATTTCCGCCGGTAACCAGGCCGGGCGGGATCGGATGTTCCCGTGGTAGTATGGGGATAAATTTACACTCCCGGCATACCCTCTCAGGTGGAGGTTTGGATTCCTCAAAAAACTGTAGGGCCCTAGATGACAATCCTAGACATAAATTCCTTCCTCCGTCCTCGAAGGGCGATTCTGCTCCCCCTTTCCGCTCATACTTCCGTTTCCCTTTATGTTACGGTTAAATAAAAAAGTGTACCACTAGGATGGACGGGCAGGGTTACGTGCCCGACCAGTCGCGAACATCCACGAGAGGATAAAAAATCTTCAAACTGGAATAAGGTGTAAATCATCTGGGAGGATCGCCCCAGCTCTGACTGGAGAGTCCTAGGAGATGTGGGAATTGTGATTTCTTCCTCTAGACAGGCTTATCTAATAAGTCCAAAGGTCGTACGGTGACCAGAAAGTTTCACGGGAGTGCGTCGCTTTGAAAGAAAAGGATATACGTCGACATCAGTAGAAGTTCTAGGACTTAACCCTTTGCTTGTGGAAACAATGTGCCTCTTCAAAGAAAAAAATAATTAGTATCGTTCAACGATCTACGGAGACCACTTTGCTCGTCAACTCGTGGTTACCTATTGGGCTAGAGAATGGCGCTGAAAGCAAAAAAGTGGCAGCCGACTCCATATTGAAACGACAGAAAGAAAGAAAAGAACCACCACCATAACCTTAAAACGTAATGTTTTTGTCACAGCATTTTTTTTTATTACTTAAAGCAATAAAAAATTAAAAACCAGAAAAAACTATAGTAGTGTTTAGAATTTATTTTGATAAATGGAAAATAGTATGGTAGTGCCATACTGGAGAAAATTTAAGTAGTAACAGAAAATATTTTCAGACCAAAAATATTTGATGTCTAAATGTCTCAAGATATATTTGGGTAACATATTGTTATGAAGGATAATTAATACTGCATTTAAAAAATAGAAATCACTATTTTTTAAAACTAATATTTTTTCAAGAAGAATATTTTTTACGACATTTTTCCCAAAAGCATAGAAACTAAAAACATGTCGAATCTGTAAACGAATCCATAGTGATCTCAAAAATTGCACGATTTAATTGACTTACCAACTCTTACTTTACTAAGAAAAACATAAGTTATATCTTAATCTTTAAAGAATTTAAAATTCGAGCAAACATACAAGATAAATAAAAGAAATTTAAAAAACTCGTTCCCTACGTCAAATTGAAACGAAAAGCATATCACGAGATTAGACAAGTTGTCAATCTTAAAAGAAGCATTCCTTCAAGAAAAGCGCTCGGTGAAATAATAAAAACAAGTTGAAGTTAGAGCGAGGCCAGGAGCCAGGGGTGGTCCATGCCTTAATAACTTAGGAGTACTGTGGAAATAAAGGGCTCATATATATTTTCTTAGAGCGCGCGCTATGTTATTGTTTGCGAAAATATTTTGATTTTGAATAAATAATTGAAATCGTAACCAAAAATGACATTCGAAATTCTTTCAAACGTCGTAGATTGTTTCCGAATTTTCTTTTAAAAAATTTCCCAGTTTGAGCTTTAACATTTTTTAAGCAGCAAGAAGTTCAAGAACCAACTGTTAGGTTAGACATATTTGTTGTATATTTTTGAAGCTTTACAAAGTTTATTGCAGTGATTGGTCACCTATACATTAGCGGATAAATTGGACCGATTTGACATGTACGATTTTTTCGGCGAATTAGGCTCAACCGGACTGACTGTTTTGCTAGATTTTTCACATTCGCAGACTTGTTTAAATGAATTAGATTTGCCTGTTTAATTCATCTTAAGGCAAACTCAAATGACAGGCGTATGTGACAAACACACAAAGAGTTGTGCATTAAGTAGTATCCAAGCTGCTCGATCACACTACCATGGTGGGAAGAAAACAAGGTGCGCCTACGCATAAGATTTTGATGGCATATATTGTAAGGCGAACTCAGGGCCGATTAAAATGACAGGTTAGCCATGTTTTTATCGCGTAAAGGCCTCAAAAGTTTACAGTACACCTTTATAAAATTTGTTAACGGAATTCATGTATCGGTCATAATTCTATCTTCTTTTATGATTACGGTGAAAACAGAGATGGAGATATGTCTACCGCTTAAATAGCTATTAATTATAAAATTATCCTAGACGTTGTTTATTAGTTTTGTTTTTCGTAGTTCTAAGCGAACGTTAATTAGACTGTTCTCTGGTCTTTTTTCATAAGTATTTGTGTGTTTTCGTCGAATTTTGGACGTATGATAGTTGCAGGTCGTTAAGTTTTTTATTGGAATAAACTTATATATCGTTTAAAGTGCAGGTATGTATTATTTAATTTTCTGGTGATACATATATGAGAAAATTATAAAGTTCGTTAGGATTAGCATACCAAACTGTTAATTTTAAAAAACTAGTTGATGTATATACGTTCACAAATAGACATTAAACTGATGAAAAATAACTCATATTTTTATTTGGACTGTTCAGCAAATATGTGTTACCGGCATAAAGTTTGAAGCGAATCCAAACAAGGGAGAATTCAAAACGAATAGTGTAAACAATATTTTGTAAAGATTTGCTGGAGAAACGTCACACGTGCCAAAGTTGTTTTGGCTAGGGCATAGTGGTGTCATAGGTATGTAAAGTATTACCTGAGGCAGTTGAATCTCAACGCTCTCCGATAGGTTATTGACGACTATTGACCAAGAAGCACTCTTAGTTTATAAAGGGATATAGAAGGTCTTTCCAGCTTATCGTAAAATGCATTCCTATATCTTCTTTGTCATAATAACTTCATTAAAGCAGCGATAAAACCTTATAACCTAGAAAGCATACACTTACAGGTTGTTACAGGCTATTTGAACTCATGGAAAGATTTTAAGTCTGTTATAAACAACTAATAAATCTTTCATAAAACCAAACTTGTAACCTTAAAATAAACCAGGAGGTGGCTGACAGCGTTAGGTTTTGCGTTGGTCTGGCGGGCCTGGGTTCAAATCCTTGGTAGTTGCACGACTTTTCAAATCTTCAGCAAATATTAGTGGTTAAAAATCTAACAGAGAAGAGTATAAAATTTCACTTTCCACGCTACCCTTTCCGCCGGTAACCAGGCCGGGCGGAATCGAATGTTCCCGTGGTAGTAGGGGATAAATTTACACTCCCCGCCATCACATACCCTCTCAGGTAGAGGTTCGGATTCCTCAAAAAACTGTAGGGCTCTAGATGACATTCCCAGACACAAATTCATTCCTCCATCCTCGAAGGGCGATTCTACTCCTCCTTTTCGCTCACACTTCCATTTCCCTTTATGTTACGGTTAAATAAAAAAGTGTACCACTAGGATGGACCAGTCGCGAACATCCACGAGAGGATAAAAAATCTTCAAACTGGAATAAGGTGTAAATCATCTGGGAGGAGTGGATCGCCCCAGCTCTGACTGGAGAGTCCTAGGAAGGAATTGTGATTTCTTCCTCTGGACAGGCTTTTCTAATAAGTCCAAAGGTCGTACGGTGACCAGAAAGTTTCACGGGAGTGCGTAGGTCCGGCGTCGCTTTGAAAGAAAAGGATATACGTCGACGTCAGTAGAAGTTCTAGGACTTAACCCTTTGCTTGTGGAAACAATGCGCCTCCTCAAAGAAAAAAATAATTAGTATCGTTCAACTATCTACGGAGAGCACTTTGCTCGTCAACTCGTGGTTACCTATTGGGCTGGAGAATGGCGCTAAAAGCAAAAAAGTGGCAGCCGACTCCATATTGAAACGATAGAAAGAAAGAAAAGAACCACCACCATAACCTTAAAATGTAACGTTTTTGTCACTGCATTTTATTTATTACTTAAAGCAATAAAAAATTAAAAACCAGAAAAAACTATAGTAGTGTTTATAATTTATTTTGATAATTTAAAAATGTTAATTTTAATTTTAAAAAACTAGTTGATGTATATACGTTCACAAATAGACATTAAACTGATGAAAAATAACTCATATTTTTATTTGGACTAGTTCAAGCTATGCATTTTAAACTCAGGTATTTTTAAAAAATATGTGTGGTTTCAAATGGTATAGTAAGTAAAATATCCTATGTGTAGGTTAATATGTTACTTATTATTCATAATTACTTTGACAAATACTGAAACCAGACCCCCGAAAACTTACATAACACAATTGATGGTAAATAAAACACATTTTTTGCTATTATGTAAATTACAATCTTATTTACGCATACATATATATGTTTCAATAGTTTTTGTATGTACCTAACTAGATATTTTGTTTTAGCTGATACATAATAATGCTGACTAATGAATACACTACAGATAACAAACAACATCCATTTCATGATGGCAATTATGAAAAGAAGATCATATAACTGAAAATGTTTTACAATTACATTCGGAAGGAACTTCTAGGCAGAAATAAATAAAACAAAAAACCTCCAATTACCATAATAAGTATACTTAAGACTCCTACTCTCTAAGTCTTCTGTGTGAATTTGTTATAGCTTAGTATATTAAAATCATTTGATTTAGAAATGTATCCAATGTATGTAAACCAAATATTTACCGATATTTAAGTTAATTTTGTCATATTTGTGGCAAGCATGAAACCTGTGTACTGTAGAAATCAGGGTTTTTATATACATTTATATTACATTTGTCCTTCGTCTTATTGTGGCTGAAGCAACCACTAACCGCTCAAGACATATCTCATAGACAAACGAATCTAACAATAAAATTCTTTTCCTTGCACAAAATAAGATAAAAATTTATATTTGTTGTCAAACTAGTAAAGTTCCCTACAATTTTTATTGATGTTTATTTCCAGGGTCTACTACAATTTTTCGACAGCTACCTCACATCTGACGTAGATGCGCTGGCTGACGAGCACACCTTGTTTTCGTCCTACCATGCACACTACTTGTACATTTGATCGCATTTACACAGGACCTTTTGACCATATTTACCGACAACCAATAGCAAGTAAAAAGTGTCAAATATTTTCGCAAAGAGACCATGCACACGACATGAGAAGTGTTCACAAATGACAATTATTGGTAGTCGCTTGAGTCCGTTTTCATTAATGGGGCAAAATCCCGAGGTCTCTAAAAAATGCAAACGTTCCCAAGACGACGGTCTAAATTTGGCAAGTCAAAGTCTGTTACTTTCATCCATCGAGTGATTATAATCCGATGAACTCGCGTAGTGACACGAACACAAAGTTTTTATCCGCTTATTAATATTTTCTGCTTTTACCAACATTTAATTTTAAATGGATCATTTAAAGTCATTGGACTTAAATTTCCAGAAGTTGGACACAGCTACATAGATTCGGGCAGACATTTTTGGAGAGAAGAAAAAACTTAGAAAGGTTGAGAATATCTATGTACCTGAACAATACCGTGAGCTTAATAAATCTGCAAGTAACAAAAATTGTGCTACTTTTGATATAGAAAATTACTTCTATAACCTTGACGAACTCTCAGAAAAGTTGCATATCTGAAATAAAAAGACTACGCTCAGCTGGCACTAAAGTAGCTATAACTGCTTCCACTACTACGCTTTAAGTGTTTTTACGTATTTATTACTAATAATCCGACTATACATCAATAAACACTTTGTGTTACACGTTTTTAAGAATTATGTATGTATTTGTTACTGCGAATAATACTTTACAGTAACAACAAAACATTTTAGCAGCAATATGGCCGAACCAATCAAAAATTGATTACCGTATTGTCGCCAACGTCCTTATAAAGTCACTGTCGTTGGTATACAGCCATTAACCTCCATTATATTGGGTCCGAATTTGTTAATCTCAATTAGTTGTGTATGTGTTGTAGACGATAACCTACAAGTATTAAGTTAAAATGCTAATGGCATCACGTCCCATAAGAAAAAAAAGTAGCTTTCGTCATTCATCCATATTTTATAGAAAATTAAAAATATCATAACTTGGTTATGTAATATCTGAACAAAACAACATAAAGTGGTATTTTAAGGAAACAAAACATAAAACGAAACAAATGGTTATGGTAGATAACTTTATTCGTCCCACATTTGTGTTCAAGACTTCAAAGTAATTGAGTATAAGTGACAGCTGCGTATTTAAAGAATCCAAAACTATAAAAGCGTATGGGGGCAGTCGTAAACACTTGATGTTAAGTAATTTTCTCAGTAAAGAAATGCAGCTAACTTCAAAGCATAAGTCCAATAGAACGTTATTGTTTATTTTCATCTCCCCTATAAATATTTAGCTATGATGTTTATTTTTGTGAGTATAATGATTAAAAATGCGCACAAATTAAACATCACGTTAAACAAAGAATCACTCTTTATAATAGGATATTGAATGATAATTACTATTTAAACCAAAGACTAAAATTAAATTTTTGAGATTTAAATTGGCCGATATATTTGACCATAATATATTGAAAGTTATTTTAAAGGCGCGTCATTTTTTTACGACTATCATCACCATATTCACCAGAGAAATTGCCTGCGTTTTAATTTTAAGTCCGTAGCATAGGTAGAAAACTGAGTGAAACGCATGTATCCTACCTCAACAACTAATAACGTATCCTATATACGCTCTACACCATTTTCCCAATTTAAGTGTTTGTAGTCGCTATAACTGTTTAGTTTGTATTAAAAAGAACCATACATATTTTTAAAACGGATTAAATAAACACAGAAATAGGGAAGTAACAAATAGGGTGAATTATTACTATTCGGCTACTTGAATGGCACCACACAGTTCCGTACTATCTACGTAATAGTCACAGTCACAGTTAGATGTTATTCACGAAAGAGTTATCCTAAAATTTTTCCCCATTTTGGTAATGACTACGTAGTCTCAGCTTAAACAGAACGTGGCGACACCAAGTTCCGGTTACTTTATCGAAAATACTTGTGGTAACAATGACGTATTCATGCCTACAAGTGCTACTTGGGCGCATTGGGACAAAAAGTGAGTTTCATAATAATATCAAACGAATTAGAGTTGACGAACTAGGCAGCTCTTTATATAAAGAAAATCTTGGCGAATATTGACCATTTTATAAAATAGGTCTGTTAAAAAAAAGAAGTAGGGTGATATCTAAAAGCGATAATATTAAACTACGAAGAATTATAGAGAAAACAGGTGGTCTTGGCGCCGAAACATTAAATAACTTGCAAGAATAGTATATTAAGAAATATTATAAGTGATTTTATGAAAAAAAGTTTAAAGAAAACAAAGAACAACCCAAGAAAAAAAAAACCAACTAATTCAATTAGATTAACTTTAAGATTTGTTTCTTTTGCAATAAAAATACCAATGTTTGAGTACATAACACCTTTTTCCATTTGCCTTTTAACACAGGTCTTGTCAACTTTCATGTGTAAAGGTGTCGCGCATATGCAAAATACATTTTCTCCTAAAACATCCAAGTATCTCAAAATTTAGGAATGGATATGAAACATATAAAATTATGCTTAACAAAAAACTTACGGTAAATGTTAAAAATTTAATGCATAAAAAAGTTCCAATATAAAATCTTTAAATTGATTTTTCTCAGAATAATTATTTTGACACATTTATTCACTTGTATATTCAATTGGTTTAAAAGATGAAAGGAAATACGTTATTCCGAATTGGTACCGGTGAAGTTTTGTAGTGAGAATAAATTTAAGTTTAATTTAAGAAAAGTAATCTGTACACTTACTGTGGCAGTATTATTATGTACCAAAAGGATTTTACATTGTGCTTAGCTGTTTGGTACTAGTTATCGTTCCGCCGCCACTGACAGGAGCAAAATGAAAATTACACATCGAGTAAAGTAACTTCGACAAACTTGTTTATCCTTCATTTTGCACGTGTGCCAGGGTTTATCTGCGCGAATGAGCCAACTGTCGCAACCAGATGGGCTTTTATAAACACGTTCTTTTCTATAAGTCTATTTCCTGTTTGTGTTGTTATAAAAGACTCTTTCTCGGGCTGCTTGTCGTCGGCATTGCTCCGAAATTGCTTATTTTATGAATGTGGACTTTGCAGGCAAAAATTACTGCTTTACTACAATTAAAAATGTGACGTTTTCTAAAGTTGCTTTACAAATATGAAGATAAAAATTACACAAAACATGCGCGTAATTGTATATTACATACCGAGGTGGAAAGCGTTTGATTTATGTCTAAAGATTAGCCGGTTAACCGAGACGCGAAGCGTCGAGACAGCAATGAAACTTTCCACCGAGGTTTGTATACTATTTTATTTACAACCACCGGCAGCGAAATTTTGACTACTAATTGAGGTGGAATTGATCAAAATTAAAATATATGTGCCCATATTTTTCAAAAAATACTCAACAAATAGGATGAAATAAAGTTAAGTATATAGAATATGCTTATATGAATAATTGTGTAAAAAATTACGCTCATAAAATGTTTAATATAATCTTTACCAATCTCATACTCGATTTGAGGCGAGATTGTTCACACAAATTTTATTGGATAAACTACAACGGAAGATAGCTTAAAGATAAATGGTTCAGAAATTATAGCATTTAGTGTATTTTGGGGTGAGATTGTTCAGTAGGGGTTAGATTGATCAATATTCATACCTAATAAATTCCACGGCGAAACAACATCTTTTGCTTACCTGGGTCGTGTTGCAGATTTGTCTCGTCGTAATTGAAGACGTTGCATGCTCGGACATCTCGTAGTGTCTCTCTTAAGTTATGGAAATAAATCCTGATCGTATCACTTGAAACATTAGCTCGGGATCTTTCGATGTTCGTCGCAATTTTTGGTTTATTTCTGTTTTATATCTCTCCAGTAAAGACCGGGCCCAATCTGTACCTGGCAAATTAGATTTAAACTTGCTTATATTTCGACCTTGACTATCTAGATAATTTTTAGCTAAATATCGAATATCGGTTATTGTTAAAGGGAAACCCCATTCTCCACAGCAATTCGCAGCTCTAATGAAGACGTTTTCTTAGATAGGAGTAAAAACTGTTTGACCCCGCTTTTCTTATTACGTTGACCAGTATATTCATTGCCAAGTGTTCCAAATGGAATTTTGTAGATAGCAGATGCGCGGCGAATAGACCATCCTTCTTCAGCAACCTATTTAGGGCCTCTTCAATGCAGTCTTGAGGATAATCTACGAAGGAACGCGCTGATAATTTTCTCTCATGTTTCCTCGGCATGTTTTGTTAAATTTTCGGAATTTAACAATAAATATTAACCAGCTTAGGCATTTATGTGCGGTGAGATTATTCAATGGACGGGATCAATCTCGCCTCACATATAAGATCAATCTGACCCCATCAAATAAAATGTCGAATAATATCAAAACAACTACACAGGTTTTGTACGGTTCACAAGATGTCAACAAAGCATAATAACTGACCCTCATTCCCCAGAAATATCAAAATTTAATCTAGTTTCTAACTTACCTGACAAAGTTCTGAAGGTTCACTCTTGTACAAAAATACCAGTCCTAAAATAAATATAAGTTTTCTCGCCAAATATAAAAGCTTTAAACCTTACATACATACACCATATTCAGCCATCTTTCTGCTGTTAGAAATGGTCGGCAAGGTTGTAATCTATGTCTTGGTTTCGGCGCCAAATTTGAATTTATGAAAACGGGATTTGCTGAGCAATCTCACCCCAGGAGATCAATTTCACCCCGAATGACGGTACTTAAATATATATAAATTAAACCTTATTTTGACAAGTTTTTACTTATTGAGAAAAATGTTTTACACATTATGAACCAGAAGTTTTCCCTGCCATTTTAGGTATTCTTTAAATACTGTTTTGATCATGTGTTATCTTTTGTTTCTTTTTAATACGGCAAATAAAAAGATATAATACAGTCGTCAGTTACTGATGGAATTAATCGGATAATAGATTCCGCAAACCCCTTTTGTCTATTTGTCCAAACACTAAGTAGTGTGAAATTGGCAGGTTTTTAACGTTACTATGGCGTAAAAAACTGCCCATTCAACAAATATGTCAGTTTAAGTAAGATTTTGTTGCATTTGAGATAAAGGAAATAGTAAAAACCGCAAAAAAGTTATGTATTGTACCACGCCTAAATAAGAGAAGCCGCAGGTGTAGCAGCACAAAACTTGTTATCCGAAAAAGTAAAATTTGGTAACGAAAGGCTATTGCGGATTATAGGAAATGGTATGAAGCAAAAAAAAAATAAGAATTTGAGCTCAGAAAATGTCCTACTGGTGTATTTTGGAGAGCAAAGTAAATAAAACAAATCATCAATCTTGTGGACAACGTATAGTACGTTGAGAACAATGCTAGACATTGAAGGAAAATTCGGCATTTCAGAACATGAGAAACTCACAGCCTATCTGAAAAGACAATATGTGGGTTTTAGGCCTAAGGATTTTAATTTTTGAAGCCATTAACAATATTGCAGAATCAGTTGATAAAAAACTCTGCATTGGTGGGCTGTATTTTGACCTGTCCAAGGCTTTTGATGTCATAAATCATGTGAATAAATTAGAATTTCTCAGTTATTTATTCAATAGAAAACAATATGTTAAATTACAGGGAGTGAATGAAAAAGGATTAAGGCAGAAATTTAGATACAATATAATGCTGCCACATATGGCGTCCCTCAAGGAGGCGATTTTGCGACTTTTTGTAGTGAAAATGGTAGATGTCATGGAAGTGTGATTCAATATGCGGATGATACGTCCATGTTGATTCAGTCTTTGAGTGAAAGTAACTGCTGCTGTGTTGATGAGTCTGTAGTGCACTAAAAATGAACTAGGCCTAAACGCGGGTAAATCACATATGATGAAGTATGGGACTACTCATAACAAACATTGGTAAAATTTCAAAATAAATCACTTCTAGTTACTAACAAAACTAAGAGTTCCCATTATGCCTTATATAATCTAAGATATACTGCCAGTCAAACAATCCTGATCATGTTTTATAATGCGTATGTCATAAGTAGATTGGAGTATGGAATTGTCATTTGGGGATTTTCCATACACGTTGAACGTCTACTCATACTACAAAAGACCATTGTTAAAATCATAGCAAGGGCAAGCTTTCCACAACATTGCAAACCACTTTTTAAATTATTAAAAATCATGGCAGTTTCTCTTTGTATATGCGAAACAGGGAACTTATTCCCTCGAATGAGTCATACAATATTGGAACACAGACGAGATATAGGAGAGAACCTTCAGTCCCTCTCCACAATACCGCTTTTTTTGAAAAAAGACCGTGGTACATGTGCATCAAGATATTTAGGCATCTACCTCAAAAAATTAAAAATTATCAGAATGAAAAAAATTTCGTGAAGAAAACACAAACATTTTTCAGCGAAAGTCCCTTTTACTTGCTTGATGAGTATTTTCAATCAATATCTGAGTATAATTTATTTTATTTTATTTTTTCTCCTATTAAGTTTTAATGTGCCTGGAGTTTTCATACCCACATAACCTAGTGCAAGTATTGTTTTTTGTTATTATTATTATTTTTTTATTACCTTCAATTTTAACCCCTTTATTTGTTGCCTCTCAATTTATTTTGTTAGTTCTGGCACGTTGTTTGTATTTTTATGTGTTCTACCAGTTTTGTTCTAATAAATATTATAACTGTTAGTTGATCTTTTAATATTGTTTGTATGTTTAATTTTTTCTATATGTTTTTTGTTTTTTTTATATAAACCATTTATTGACGACCCTATATTACATAATGTAATCCTTGGTAATATATCATTTGAATTTGAATATATTTTCGAGTGAGAATATATTGATTGAATTGAACAAGGCTCCAAATGAACTTTTGGTGATTAAGGTTCATTGAGATGTCAATATTACATGTACAAACTTTGCTTTTCAGTTAGATATTATTAGAATATGTAAGTAAATAAAAACTTCAAATTTTCAATGCGATCTCAGACCCGTGTGGAACATTACACCACTAAATAAATTGAATTAATTAAATATTATTAATGTTAACTCAAAGCCAAGTCCTTATTCAATAAATGATGACAGTTTGGTTAATAAGTAATTATAGTTCATATTTTTTATTTTACTGGGTGTCACATAAAAAAAGTGCACTTTTAAATAAAGATATATTTTTTTAATTTATTACAGTTTTTAAACAAAAAACAATGAGAACAGAGTATCGGTACATCATGTTTATATAGTATCAGGGGCGTGCGGTAAAATTTTAAGAAAGGGAAGCAATTTTTAGAAACTTACCTATTTGTAACGTAATTCGATTGTTCGATCATTTTTTGCAAATTCGTCAATGACATCATCATAAAAACGTCGATGCTCCGACATATGTTAGAGAAGTTTATTTTCAATGGACAACAGCGATGTATGCGAAAGTCTCTCCTGCCCCGTTGAATTTCTCACGAAATTTTGTATACGTTTAAGTATTGAAAAATTGCGTTCTACTGATGAACTTGTGGCAGGTATTGTCAATGCTAATTGACACAATTTCGACACTTCGGTGTAGGCATCTTCCAGCTCCTTTTCTTTTAAAAATTGCATTAGTTCCTTAGTGTTATTTTTTGCACTAATGTCATCAGTTTCGTAAATCACTTTTACTTCAGACCGCAGTAACACTCGGTCGAAGAACTGGCCATAATGAAGAAGAAGAGATTTAAATGCATCTTCTGGAAAAGTTTTTCCTTTAAATGCATCAAAATTGCTGAGCTCGAGGAATTTAAAATCATTTAAACCGTTAAATCTTTAGTTTATTTGTTGCTGAATTTGATCGATTATTTCATAAAAGAGGCGTCTGTATGATGTTTGAACATCCCCCACCTTGTCTGTTCGAAGACGCTTGGCTTGTGGCTCTACATTTAACGTCATCGTTTTCTCCCAAAATAGGTCAAAGTCATCTCTTTTTTGGCTTAACATGGACTTAAAATCATCCACTTTTTTTAGGCAAAAAGCAATATCATTTGTTTTAGTTTGTAATATATTAAAAACATTGTCCGAGAATGGAAATATTTCTGAAAATATGTTCAACAAATAATTAAAGTTAAAATCTCGTTTCAAACAGTTCAAAAACCCCCTCGAACTATTTATTGCTTCTGAGTCCCACGTTTCATTATTTGCTATTGTATTCTCAAATAGTTCAATCAGTGATTCACGATTCTCAGATACTGTTAACACAAGTCTTCCATTATAGTTCCACCTAGTAGGAGCTACTTTGAGCAATCGTTTGTGGACAATGGAGTCCAAAGCTTGTATAAGTTTTGTTGACTTGGAAAAAAAAGCAGCCATGCCACTTAAAGTAACGAAAAATACTTTACACTCTTTAATGTGGTTGATGGACTGGGATAAAACTAAATTTGATTTATGAGCAACACAATGGACAAACACAGCACTTGGGAAATTTCTCGAACTTTAACTTGCAGACCCCTTAATTGTCCTACCATCACTGCAGCTCCATCATAGCTTTGGGCAACTAATTTCTTCTCTCTATTAATTTTTTAGTAACGTTATAAACTGCGGTATATAATGCATCTGCTGTACGATTTTCGGACACGTTCTTAAAACCTAAAAATCGCTCTTAAATACTTCCGTCTGTTTTAACGTAGCGCATTACTATAGATAATTGGCTAAAATTAGTGATATCAGTTGTTTCGTCCAGAACAATAGTAATGAACCGCTCCTCGCCAATCTCCTGCTTAATTCTTTTTAGAATAATAGTTGCAACAGCGGAAATTAAATCATTCTGGATTCGATTCGACGTTCCCTTGTTTCGTCATGACCTCTAAATCCCAATTCGCGCTGTCGGAGAAAACAAACAACATCGATAAGTCTTCTTAATATTTGCCTATTTTTATCGACTAGTTCATTGTGTTGGCGGTGACTAATTTCCAACTATTTGTTAAGAGCGTGTTGGATTCTAGTTTTGCCGAAGACTTTTTCTTTTATGACGGCCTGCAAATGCGCTTTGGACATAATGTGTTTTTTTACAGCTTTATGGTAATTGTTTAAATCGGAAAAACCAGTTTTATTCCAGAGACCTATTTCCTTTTCAAAAAGTAAACATTGCCAACAAAATAATTTACTTATATTTTCACACCCTGTTAGCCATTTAAATTGTTCGTATTGTTTTTCCGGATTTTCCTCATTTTTGTGCTTAAATTTTTCATAAGCGGTTTTGCTCTTGCTTTGGAAATTATTTGAGACTTATCAGCAAAGTTTAATGTTGAAAATCCCTTTATTATTAAGACACACACCACATATTCGCACACACTCTTCTTACTAAATTCTGCAACATATTTAACGTTATTACCGACAGCCGAAGTTAACGGTATTTGCATATCTACGTCCGTAGAATAGTCTTCTATATCGCACCATGCACGACGCAACTATCACACAACACACGGAGAGCCGTTCAAACAAAGAACCTACTCTAACGATAGCTTCCGCCCCCACTTAAAGCACGCGACTGAAATGCAAAAATTACAAACAGCCGGCGGAAAGTTCAATAACCTCTAGCTCGATTCACAGGAAATCAAGCATACAGGAGTTGGCTGCAGAGAAGCTAGCGGCCCGCATAGGTTGTATTCGATTCTATTGCTCGGTCGGAGTCAAGGCCGCATTTATTATGGGCTTGATAATTAAGATAATATTTTAGCATTTTTAATATAAACTAAATTAATGGTTTCCTATTTCAAAAATTACATTTTAGGAAATGATTTGTAATTTTTTTTGGGGAAGCACTGCTTCCCTTGCTTCCATGGACTGCACGCCTCTGTATAGTATTTTAATCGTGAACAAATCACCCTGCCAGATTTTACAGATCTTCACGTCTTAGATTCCCTAGATGCCAAAATACATGTTTTCTCAATTCCGTCGGTCTGTCAGTACCCGACAAAAACTACTTATACGATTGACTTTTTTTGGTCAAAAATCAGGGCCCATAAGAGGATGAAACGGTTTTATGTTGGAACATAATGGCGGCCTAGTGAAATGTTAAAAAAATTATTGCTAAAAAACTGTTTATCCAATTTACCTGAAATTTTACACAAAAATCCAATATTATGTAGAAATCATGTAGTAAAATTTTGGTACGCTTCCATGTTGGTGAAAAGTTACAAAAATATTACTAAAAAACTACTTATCCAACTTACTTGAAATTCTACACAAAATTCAAGGAATACGTAAAAATCAACCGGTGAAATTTTGATACGAAACCAAGATGGTTGCCAGGTTAAATAAAGTATTTAAAAAATCAAAATGGAGAAACTACTTATTAGATTGATTTCAAATTGTAGGCAAGAATTAGGTGTGATATTGAGATTAAGTGGTAAAATTGTGATGCGAATTCGGTTTTACATAGCTTCATGATTTAGTTTTTCTAGATACCCAAAAACATGTTTTCTCAATTACGTCTGTCTATCTGTCTGTCAATTTGGAGCATAGCTAAAAAACTACTTACCAGTGGCGGCTCTTCCATAGGGTCATTTGGTCAATGACCCCCAAAAATATTTCAGAAAATAAATTATTGTAATTGTTGTAATAAAACGCGAAGTTAAATACGCTACACTATTTGCCGCGCACGGCGATTCGAACTGTCTCGATGCGTTCCTTAGGCATAATAAAATACGCTATACTAAGCTAGGCTGGGCAGTTCGAATTGCCCTGATTACCTTAAAGCTTGACGAAAGTACCCGAAGATTTCACAGCTACCATGCGGCAGCCGCAAGTGATAGTAAATGGAATATGAAATCGCGATTTGCATCACGTCGGCATGCGGAAGTTCAATTGTTCAGAGGTCACGTATCGTCAGTAGGTGAAAATTAATTTATATGCTGTTTTTTGAAATATATATTTTTTTATTTTTATGATCCATGTGTGAGTTAAAAATATACAGGAAATAAAATGTTGGTAGTGAATAGTGCAAAAAAATAAACACTAAAAAGTGCTTACGAACTTAATTTTGCAAAAATAATCAATTTCAAAGTGGTCTATGTTTGAGTTGTGAATGTAGATGAAATAAAATGTCGGAAGCGAAAAAAATTAAACAGCTAAAGAGTGCTAACGAACTAAATTTTGAGAAAATAACCGAATTCAAGGTAAGTATATCGCAATTTGCCAGAACTTAGTATACGACAAACTAGTAAAAGACAAAAATAAAGAGGTTCATCGAGACTTTCGCAAAAGTATGTACGATTTAGCTAACTAGATATGTGGTTGTGAAGTCTCTAATTAATTTTACAGTTATTTTAATGAAAATTTATCCAAAAATCGTTATATTTTAAACAAAATTATAGATTGTGTAAGATTTTGTGGGGCATTCGAGCTGGCACTACGTGGCCATGACGAAACGGATGAAAATCCAGAGGTTTTTCGAAGGCTTATAAATTTTGTTGAGGAGTTGGGCCAAGATAGACTATCCGCTTTAGCAATGTTAAGTATCGAGAAATCGTTTATAAAAGGAATGTACGTTCAATTTTAACGAACGTGCCATTCAGCATTTTTCCAATTCTAAAGAACGAAGAGTAGACCTGAACTTCAAGAGAATTTAAAGCTCAATTTAAAGATAAGATATTTTTTTTTTATTTTAAGTATGCCTATTTTAAAAATCCCATTATAATTCACCATGAGCCGCCACTGCTACTTACCCAATTGACTTCAAATTATGGTCAAAAATAAAATGTTGTAGTGGCCATACATTAATTCATTAGGAATTACTTAACGAGTATTAAAAAATCCTATAGTTACCAAAACCTCTCTTCTGTCTACATCTAATTAACAGGTACTGCTTTCCAAATTTATGTAAATTGTATTTTTTGTCAGATTAGTGTATACCTATTATACAGTTAGTTATTAGTATTTTATAAATCAAAATTTAAATATATTTTCTAATATTTCTAACTAAGTAAAACATCAAAATTCATCTATAAGATGTACTCAATTTACATGAAACCTATTGTTTGGCATTGGTATAGTAATTGTAACTTTATTACTATTAATAACTTTTCAACATTTTGTTTATTAGATTTTCTGCTTTTCCCTCTTAATATTAATGTGTTTTGTCTATTAAAATTATATAAATTCTACATTTAACTGACTTCATTCCAGTTGAATATGAACATTGGTGTTTTAGTAAATTAAACATTAATAGATGTCAAAATTTTGATTCAAATTTGACATGAAATATTTATTGCAATTGTGGGATTAAATTTTTTATTTATTTTGCTTTTTGTATTTACCTCTAATATTATAGATGGACTACTATAATTGAAATTATCTTACGTAACTTTGATATGAGATATAATATTCTGTGGGTTTAGTATTAAACATTTTCCTAACTTAATTTTGCTTAAATTTTTATAATCCAGTTATTGGAATCATGTGTTCAACATAGACATTTTGCATAAGATCAGCTATCAACCGTTCGTAAGTTGGGTTACATTGCTTGTACGACCGAAAGGACTTCATTTTTGTAATTAACTTTCATCAAGCTGGTTAAAGATCAGCTGCTTAAAAAAAACTAAGGTTTTGGTACCAATTAAATGATTAACTCTTCTGATATTTTTTTTACTTGCTCTGCTCTCTTCAATCATTTGATTATTTTCCATATCTAATTTTCCTTTGGAGAAATTGTTTTCCGATATTATATTATTAAATGGTCGATGATTATAAGTATTAAATTTTGATAGTTTAGATATAAATTATTTATCTATAATATTTTTCAATAATAGTGAATATTAACATTTTATCTAGTTTTAAATGCAAAGCCTTTTTTTAAATAACATCTTCTTATAAGAGAAATTTAATTATTTTCATTTCTTAGTTATATATTGTAAGTCTTGTTATTTCACACATATTTAACCTAATTAATTAATGCCTTGTATGATTCGTGTGTGAATAACAAAAGCACCTCTAACAATAATTGTAGTCCGAGGAATAAATAAACTGGTGGTAATGAAATATGTCGTTTTCATTTGTTTAATTCAGGATATATTTTCAGCATATTGCCTTAGCTGGTTATTTTCTAAAGTTTGGAGTATTTTAATACCTAAATTTGTTTATTTGTTTTACCTTGTATAATTTATCTTTATCCGAACGCTCAAATTTAAAATCAGCTACTCGAGTCGAATTCACAAATTTATAATGGTTATTTTTGGTGAACTAAATAGTCATTAAATAGCAATATAAAAAAATACCGAAAATAAAACCTTATAATGTCTTATGGGGATGAGCTGATACATTTCCAATACGGCGGATCAAAATGGTGGCCTAGTGAAATTTTAAAAAACTTATCACTAAAAAAATAATTATCCAAATTACCTCAAATTTGGCACAAAAATCGAGTGTTACGTAGAAATGAGCTGGTAACATTTTGGTAAGAATCCAAGATAGCGGCCTATTAAAATAGTTAAAAATCAGCCGGAAATACTATTTATTAGATTAATTTCAAATTTTGTGCAAACCTTAAGTGTTATATAGAAATAAGCTAGTAAAAATGGTTACCAAATAAATTTTCAAGGAATCAACGTAAAACATTTTTTTTTATTTAATTGACTTCAAATTAAATATGATATAAAGATAAATTGATACGATTTCAATATAAGAGAACAAAGTGGCGGTCTTACAAAATTAGTGTAAAAACTATTATTTAATTTATTTTAAATTTTGTCCAAAAATCAAGAGTGGTATAGATAAAAACTGGTAAAATATTGGTTCGAATCCAACATGATAGAACAAAAGGGCGCCCCAATAAAATATTTGGAAACACAATATATGTAGATATATTTGTTAATAAATGAATCACTTGTTTGAGAAACTCCACATGTCCTAAAATCTTGATTTTGAGAAAAGATGAAAAAACTTTTGTTCAAAAACGATCTAAACATCTATCAAATCAAGTACTCTAATAAAAAGTTTGGGTACTTACTTTAAAGTTTTCAACAAAAACAAATTAAGAAAATTGTTGGTCTTGTGAGAAAAAAATTAAAATGGCGATTGACATGTGGGATTTCTAAAACCAACACATCAATTTTTGTTGAAAAACATTACGTTATTTTTGTTACAAACATATTACGTCAAAATAATATGAAATACAATTAAAAAAAATATAGTAGGCCGGGTCAATCTTCGTTAACATCATCACCACCAGCGGTTGGCCATTCGAATATTTGCAGATAAAATGTTACAATTTCCTCATCTTCCTACGATAAACCGCTCAAACTTTTTGATGTTCGACATTTTTTTTTTGCACTGATTGGTACTTTTGTATTGGGGTATGCAACGTTTACAGGAAAAGATATGGCGACAGTGGATATTCCCAGTCTGAACTCGTGTTGTATCAGTGTATCAATAAAGTCGCGAGCAGTTACAACACCTTTCTCGTCCTTGCTGTAGCTGAAGTCCATAAAATTAGAAATCAGAAAAGAAATTGTATCTTCCTTTCTAAAGCCCCTTCCGAACGATGCGGTGGACAACGAATTCTTATTGTAGTAAACGGGCCACTCTGTTAAAGTCTTCGATCAATGTGTTATTAGGTATACAGAGAAATTCTTCTTAGTGCCTGAACTGACAATCAGCGAAACGTAATCTTTTAGTAGAAAAATCCTTTCATTTTTTAACATTTTTTTCTTTATCAATGCAAAATCCCTGTCAAAAGGTATGTAGAAATGTCCCCTTATGGGGAAATACTAGTTAACACTTTGAAATCGTCCGAAGTCTAGAAGCAAGCACATTCTAATGACTGAATTGTCAGAACCACCGCATCCGTCTGACAAAATATGGAAATGTTAAATGTCTCGTGAAATTTCCCTGTTTATAAAATCCATAATGAGGGAACAAACTTCATTGGGTCCTTTTTGGCCCATACTTTCGTGGTATACATAGAACATTTTTCCTGTCTTAAGGTCATGGATATTAAAAACATTAACAGTAACCTGATGCAGGTAAAATGTGTCAGGGAGGGCAGGATTTTGCATATAGCCAACGCAAATGGCTCCTACCTTGGAATGTGTGCGGCATAACTTCTGAATCGACTTCATCTTGCTATAAAATTTCTTGGCCTTTCTTTGGTGGACAAATTTTTCCGCCACAGCTACACGCTTAGCAACGTCATTGAGGGCTTTAGACTTGATTTTGTTGGAAAGTTCCTCACACCGAAAGACAACCTGAAACGTTTCTTGAAAATCTTGCGGTAAAAGCTGTAATTTTTAGATGATTCGGGATTGTTCAAAAAAAATAATTTAATGCATCTTCTTAACGTCCAATTTTTCATCAAGGTAGTTGCCTGACCACTCCCCCAGGTTTTACATTGCCTGGAGTATATTTACCCCTTCTATCACTAGCTGGTTTTCCCAATGACAATAAATTAGCCAAGCGCCGAACACGGTCCACAGTAATCCCAGAGCTTATATGATTTGCTTTTTGGTTTTGCATTATTCTGTTCTACTCTAGGTCGTTTTTTTGAAATTTCTGAATACTCAATCAAAGCCTGTAAATATGCATCTTGTTCATTTTTCGTCTCTAGAGTATAAAATTTATCAAAAATATCTCGCCGATTACCTTCAGGAACTTTGAGAAAGTAGCCTAATTTACACCTAAAAGTACAAAACGTAATCAAATAACATTTTGATCGACAAAAACAAAATAGTTTTACCTTACGGGTATGGTTCACCCATTTTCCGTTCATTGACTTTGATACCTCTGTAATTCAGATATTCTTTTCCGTTAACTCGTGTACTTTTAATAATTTCACTTTTATAAATCACTTGTTTTAGTTCCTTTTTGCGTTTTCTAGGAATAATTTCCACAGGAAGTTCCTCCTTGGACGACGCCATTGTTGAGACTAAAAGCAAGTACGCACCGCCACGATTCGTTCACAAAATGGATGCAACGCGCGCCATCGGCATGGTCTACTTGACAAATTTTGTCACGTAGGCCATAGATGGCGTTTATTGGAGAAACACCACATGTCCAGGACTTGTGGTGTGAAATAAACACATATTTTGGAGTAGTGTAATAGCGTTATAAAAGGTTGGACATGTGGGATTTCTCTTAAAAATATGCGTCTTTTATAATAAAGTGTGTTGAGTCGAAATGTCAATTTAAAGGACATGTGGGGTTTCTCAAATAAGCGATCTAAAATCGATCACACTTCACGATGGCCAAAAATTCGTTGCTGCAGTTCCACTGGAATATCTGTTATTTCATCATGTATACAATTTCGAACGTTAAACCCATTGGTGCCAAATCGGGGTTTTCTGTCTGTCTAAGGATTCTAAGAATTTGTTTACTGTCACGTAGTCTCTTCTTGATGAAACAATGTTTTTTGGTTTAAACCATCAAGATTGTTATGGGCGGGACCCCAAAAAATCAAGACTCACGGCTTTCATTTTGATTCAAATTTTGTCAAAGCATATTGTTTCTATATTTAAAAAAGAAATGTCAAATTATACAACTGTAGAGCTGATTGCAGCCCAAACTGTAAATTTTGGGCTAGGCAAAGGCCTTTGATGTTTTTTCCTAGAACTTAGCTGCAGACTAATAGCCGGACTTTTGCTTGTTTACGTAACAATCTTTATAAAAATCGGCCTTAACGCTAAAAATAATATTAAGTGAAGCCAAACGCACTGGATAATCAGTTTCCTTTAAAGCGTCAATCTATACCTGATGAGAGTGCGAGTGTAAGAGAAGTTTTAATATCCTGTAGATATTTGATTTGCTTGCATTTAGAGCAACACCTTGAAACTCTTATGCTGGTTTTCCATCAAACAGACAAAACAAAGACATAACATAAACCCATGTTGAAAAAGAAAACGGCGACTTTTTTACGACTCCAGGGTTTGCCGACACAAAAACTAAAACAAAGATGAACTGAATCGAAGGTCGTTTGTTTGAAAAAGAGTTTGATTTGTTGTGGATCTGTTTCGTGAACGTGAGTTGACATTTTTTAAAACAAAACGAACTCAATATTGCCCTCTTGGTGAAAAACCGACATTACACGTTCAATATTTTCCCCCTGTTTGAGTACTTCTACGTCGACCAGTAAACTTTAAATTTGTTGCGATAAGTTCAAATGCAAAAAACTCGCTGCTCACCTGTGTACCGTTGGCTTGTGAACTAAATTTTCAAAGAAAGTGGTAAAAATTCCAAATCCAAAAGTGCATTCCATTCTGGGACATACACCATTAATAGATCTTTAAATATCTTTTTGGATAGGCTCGTTACTAAGTGTGACATGATAGAAAAGGACAATTTTCAGCTATAATTCAGCTTACTGTAAAACAACATATCTACAACAAAACCCTACGAATCGTAAATAATGCTCTTTGATATGTATAAAATTATAACGTTTTGCAGGTCTAAGACCAGTTAACCTATACGCAAAACTAAATGACAAGCACTGCACTTCAGCAGGACGCAGTGATATCAGGAGATACTACAGCCGAAAGCCAGCGGACCATGATTTAAATAGAGTAGTACGCTTACGGAAGTGTATGTTCCAACGAAGCCTGCAGCCCGATTCGTTCTCTTTATTCTCCAATTAGCTCTCACTTCTCCTATATTGAGTAAGGTTGTGGTTAGCTTCCAGAGGGAGGAAGCCCAGAAGGATGCTATGAAATAAATTCTTTTTTGCTACATTTTCACAAAATGTATCAGACCGCGATGAAAAGGTTAACTATTTTAAAAACAATATTTACAACCACAATTTAAAATTGTCATTTAAATTAGCAGAAATATCTGATGTTAACAAAATAGTATAAATACCAATGCAACTGGGATTGATGGCATTTCGGCTGCAATGCTTAAGTACTGTAGTCCTTATATTTCATATTCAAATCCGAAAAATTTTAATGAATTGCGTGTTATAAGTATACTTCCTTCTATATCAAAAATATTTGAAAAAATAATGCATAGTCAAATATATATTTATTTCGTTAACAATAGTACTATACCCAACATCCAGTGCAGATTTAGAAACAAATTTGGTACTACAGTGGCTCTTGCTAACGCAATAGATGATATTGTTCGGGCTTGTGACAAGCAAATGAATAGTTTGTTAGTACTGCTCGACTTTTCGAAAGCTTTCGACACTATTAATCATGAATCGCTTGTTTCTAAGTTGAAATATTATAGTTTTCAAAATGAATCTTTTCTTCTTATTAAGTAACTAACAGATTTCAAGCTATATTTTCTAATAATATAAATATTCTGATCGAGTTAAGTTACTTTCTGGTGTACCGCAGGGTTCAATTTTAGCTCCGTTACTTTCTTTCTTATTAATACCTCGGATATACTAAAATCTTTAACTTTTTGTCAGGTCCAAGCATTCGCCGATGATATACAAATATATTGTAGTTTTTATTCTAATAATTACATAGAAATTGAGACCAATATAAATCATGACCTAAAAATTTTGCATTTAAATTCATCTAAATCGTGTCTTTTAATTTTTGGAAATAAGAATAAAGATGATTTTGTGAGAAACTCACTTATTATATCAATAAACGACTCAAAACTAAATTTTGCTCATTGTGCGAAAATTTTGGGTTTACTGTTGGATACTAGACGTAGATTCAAGGACCACCTTAAAAATTTTTTTCAAAAAACTTACCTGTCGTTGAGAATGTTATATAATAACAGACTTATATGAAATAGGAATTTAAGAAGACATTTATGTGAATCCCTTGTTTTGTCCAATTTTAATTACTGTGACTTTATCTACGGATTTTGTTCGGATCAAGAGAGTAAATCTCGAATACAAAAAATCCAAAATGCCGGCGTGCGATTTGTGTACAGTGTAAGAAAATATGAACATATATCACATCTATTTAAGGAAATCAATTGGTTACGAATGGATGCTCGACGAAATCTTTACATTTGTACTTTTTTAATTAAAATTATCAATGATCCTGCTTCTCATTCAGTTCGATAGCGGCTGCTATTTCATAGTGACATTCATAATGTTAACGTTAGAATGAGACATGGCTTAACTATGACCAATCATCAGAGAGCCATTTTTGAGCGTGAATATAATGCTGTAAAATTCTAAAATTTATTACCATTTGAATTTTTAGATTTAAAGTTTGATTTGTTTAAATCCAAGTATAAAATGCATCTTATGAATTTGCAGAAAAAAACTGATTCTGCATTAATTAGCATATTTTGAATTCACACTTAAATATATTATTATTACCTACAAAGTAAAAATTATTTCTTTTGTTCAGTCAGGCATTTTCATTAAAGCTATTAATTTTTTTACTTGAGTGTTGTGGCAAATCATAAACTATCGTATTAACTGTTAGAAGATTTTTTTGTTTTGCTTAGTGCTTACTGTTACATTCTCAGGAATATGTAAATTAACAATTAGTCCCTGCCTGGTTGAGTTGAGTAGCTATTAAAGCTAGACTACGCCTGGCTTTTCTTATGTCTTAATTGTTTTATAATCTATAGGGTCTGCACAACTCAGAAAATATATAGGATGTGCAAAAAATATGTTCAGATTAGTTAAAAAACTAACGAAGATAAAGATCATATACGTATATTTCAACACCGTGTACCCAGGTAGCACTTTTAGTCATGAATACGTCATTGTTATCACAAGTATTTTCATTGAAGTAACCGGAACTTGGTGTCGCCACGTTCTGTTTAAGATGAGACTACGTAGTCATTACCGAAATGGGGAACAATTTTAGGGTAACTATTTCGTAAATAACATGTAACTGTGACTTTGACTATTACGTAGATAGTACAGAATTATGTAGTTCCATTTAAGTAGCCGAATAGTAATAATTCACCCTATTCGTCACTTCCTTATTTCTGTCTTTATTTAATCCGTTTTAAAAATATATATGGCCTGTTTTAATACAAACAAAACAGTTATGGCGACTACAAACACTCAAATTGGGAATACGGTGTAGAGCGTATAGAAAACGTTATTGGTATTTGAGGTAGGATATATGCGTTTCACTTAGTTTTCTGGCTATGCTAAAGACCTAAAATTAAAATGTAGGCAAGTTCTCTGATGAATATGCTGATGATAGTCGTAAAAAAATTACGCGCCTTTAAAATTTGTTAATTTTCATTACAATTTGGTCAAATATATTGGCCAATTTAAATCTCAAAAATGTAATTTTGGACTTTTGTTTAAATAGTAATTATCATTAAATATCTTGTTATAAAGAGTAATTTTCTTTTTACGTCATGTTTAATGTGTATGCATTTTTAATCTTTATGCTCACAAAAACAAACATCATAGCTAAATATTTATAGGGAAGATGAAAATAAACAACGGTGTTCTATTGCACTTTTACTTTTAGGTTGGCTGCATTTCTTTATTGAAAAAATTACTCAACATCAACTCAACCATGCTTCCATGCGCTTTTATAGTTTTGGGTTTTTAAATACGCAACTGTCACTTATACCCACTGAAGTCTTGAACACTAAGGTGGTACGAATAAAGTTATTTAAGTTCTTATTAAACCTTAAATTACACTGTATATTATTACCAAGCGGTTACCGTAGCATGCGGAGAGTTGTGGTACTTGAGTCACTACTATAATTCTGCTATCTATCATAACCATAACCCTTTATTTCGTTTTTATTTTTTGTTTCTTTAAAATACCGCTTCAGGTTGTTTTGTTCAGGTACGACATAGTAGTAGCAGTAGTAGTTAGAGGGAGGTCTAGAGACCTTACTATAAGGCCTATAAAGCTCTTTCAGTTTACCCCAGATCCTCCCTCAACCACCACCCGCCACCAGGTGTACATCCTCGAATCTGCCTGTCCTTACTATGTAAGTCTGTATATCCTTCCATGCAAGATCCATAACTTCGTCCCTATCCAAGACCGTAGTGCCGAAAATATCTCGTCGCAGTCTTGCTCGCGCTTCACATCTGCACAGGAAGTGAAGCGGAGTTTCCTCCTCTTCCTGACACTCCGTGCAGATAGAATCTTCCTCAATGCCTAACATAAAGAGGTGTCTCCTCAACCGACAGTGCCCCGTTACTATTCCTACGATGGAATTTAGAGCTTTCCTGTCTCGGGCTAGTAACCACTCTGTTCAACCTTTATCGGGCTTCACAATGAAGTCTTTAGCTTGCCTCCCGACCCCGGACTGGCCCCATTCACGTTGAAGTTCATGTTGTGCCCATTCGTCGAGTGCTGTCCTTATCTGCTGCCTAATGATGCCTAAAGCTGGTTCTGGTCCTACATACGGGCTGGTGGCGCCGAGTCTAGCAAACTCATCTGCCCTCTCGCTGCCCTCAATCTCACAGTGTCTTGGCACCCAAACCAACTTCACTCTTTTACGTCGCGCCAACTGCTTTAGCCTGTCACCGCATTCCTGAACCAAAACTGATCCCGCCGTGGGTGAGTGAAGCGCCTTAAGTGCTGCTTGACTATCTGAGCATATGACAATCTCTCCCTCTGACCCCTCTATGACTTCCTTCATCGTTATTGCCATTAGAATGGCATATACCTCAGCAT
This sequence comes from Kuschelorhynchus macadamiae, assembly GCA_030620095.1. Taxonomy (NCBI): domain Eukaryota; kingdom Metazoa; phylum Arthropoda; class Insecta; order Coleoptera; family Curculionidae; genus Kuschelorhynchus; species Kuschelorhynchus macadamiae. Next base: position 744,200 of record JAUTXW010005043.1, on the reverse strand, counting down.
GAAACACCGTTGAAAACTTCCTCAAAGGGAAGCTGGACCCGGTTTGTGTAGCCTCAATATAAACTCCAGCACCAGAGGATTGCAACTGTGTCATACGTGAACCATCCGTATAGCAAACAATTGCCTCTCAGGTCTGTTTCTCTCCGAGTCCTCTCTTTCGGGGATTGAGATACTATAACCCTTATGCCATCTTAGTCTGCCTGAGGGTCGTGCTACTCTGTAGGTAGATAAAGGGATCTCTCTTTCCACAATGTGGGAGATTCTTGCATGACCCACAACCTCATCTTTGGTATGCCAAGCTCCTGCGTCTCCCATTCGCAAGTGCGCTGCCATAGCCTCTTTCTTAATGAAAGTCGACAATGACGGCAGCCCTAGCAAGACATCCAATGCTGCTGACGGCGTCGTCCTCATTGCTCCAATTATTGCTAGGCTAGCCAGTCTCTGGACTTTTGCAAGACTGGAACGAATAACTAACTTGTAATATTTTTAATTTTCTATAAAACTAAGTTGTAATATTTTTAATTTTCTATAAAATGTGGCTGAGTGACGAAAGCTGCTTTTTTTCGTTATGGTATATGAAGCCATTGTGAACCATTTTAACTGGTAGACGACAACACAACACATACACAACTAATTAATGGCTGCAGACCGAATTACAATGACTTTAGCAGGACAGTGGCGACAATAGAAGCCCACCCGCCAAATTGATGCAAAATTTCTAAAGGTTTAAATGGGGGCACCCATATTACCGTTAGCTTTTTGCAAAATATGACTAAATTAATTTACTTTTACATTGACAACCTTTGTCAGCACGAGTTTTAAATGTAGGGTTATGTTAATGTTTTACTTTAATAATCTATTCGAACTATCTAGTAAAAACTTTCTTTTTCATTTAGATTTTTAACAAATAACAATGTTTGTGCAAGCAAATAATGAGAGTTGCCTGCTAAGTGAATTTAGTAATGTAATATGTACTGAAGAATTCCTACAAAATAAAGTTTCTTTTGTGCTAATCTTAGAGAGCTTCTACCTCAAATTGAGTTGCTGAATGAAGTAAAACATACACTAAACAATGAAACAATATTGTCTTTTACAGCAAAATAAAACCAAAATATAATAATGTGCAATATTTAATAACTATTCTTGGAGTAAACTTAAACCTAAGACATTTTTACGGTCATAGTCATTTACACATTCATCACAAACACTTTATAATTACAAGCAAAAAACAGGTGAACCAGGCCTAAATACATTTCTCCATATGGCCAATGGCTGAGAACTTCTTGTTTGAGTCAATTGTCATTTTAATAATCACAAAACATAATAAAATGGGACACTAAAACAACAAACCTCATGAGAAACCCACGCAGGCGAAAAGTAAACAAAATGATTTTAGCAGCAATATGGCCGAACCAATCAAAAATTGGTTACTCCATTGTTGCCACTGTCCTTATAAAATCGTACCAACGCCCCATATCTCTGGAACCTCAAGTACAAGAGGTAATAGTTTACTTGTAGTAAATAACTACTGTATAATTATGACTTCTTGTAGTTGCAACAGAAGAATAACGACTGGTAATAGCCAGTTTAAAGTAGCAGTACACGATAACTTTTTCTACTCTGCAACGACTCGTTTTACTTCATAGTAATACGTTATAGGAGTACATTTGAACGTAATGGAGTAGTCTCTGAAAAGTTCAAGAAGGTACTGATACTTAAAAGTTGTAATTTAGTAAACATATTAGAAACAGTATTTTTGAATAATTACTATTATGTAACAGAAAAGAAATGACGACCTTGGAGTCAATTCCTTAAGTAGTTGCTTGGCAGTAGTTATTATATAATTACTTTATATAGAAAATTACTATAAAGTATTATTCGTAGCAACAAATACTTATATAATACTTAAAAACGTGTAATCCAAAGTGTTTGTTGATATATAGTAGGATTATTAGTAATTAATACGTAAAAACTCTTAAAGATTAGTAGTGGAAGCAGTTGTAGCTACTTTAGTGCTAGCTGGATAATGAAATAAATTTAAATTTAAGGGGTACTGAACATTTTCTCCAAACGGGTTTTTTATTTTAAAACTTTTTCATAAGCCAACTGCGTGGTCCTTCATTTGTGGCTAGTTTAGAATACAGTACATTCCAAAATAATCCAACAACATGCTCTGTTTACAATGGGGCGAGTCAACCAAAAGTCATACAAACTGACCCATTGTCGCATCGGCGTATGTGAATCTTTCCTATTATAACGGTCGGCCGGCCAGAACGTTTGCACAATGGCGGACTGAGGGGGCCCTTCAATAGGGAAATTCATAGAAATTACATTAACAATCACATCACTATTTACACTTCTGATTGAGCCCTGATTCGGTTTCGAAACAGAACATTTTTCGACCGTTTCGTAACGAGCAAAACGGCGAAAATGGACGATCCATGTAAATTTCGTCGCTTCGGCCGTGTTTAGTTTTGCTATAAAAATCACCGTGCATGTGCCCGTACGCTTGATATTTAATTTTCTACAGGCGGTCTTGCAGGCAATTGTCGAAATACTAATGCAATAAGTACGTTAAAACTATAAGATTTACCTGAAGCTTTCTCTCGAATGTAAGACTTAGAATAAACTACTACAAAGGGTTTTCGTTATATTTTGACTCCTATCTATAGGTTTAACTTTAGGAGATAAAAACAAATTTCAAATCCAAAGCTGTACTGATTGTGCTTCGATTACATTTAAAAAATATCGAGAAAAAAATAAGTTATTAAAATAGAAATACAGGGTATTTTCCAACCAGTGTCCGATATTTCACTGGATGCTTCTTCAAGTATTTCTAAGATAAGATATCGGTAAATTTCCTTTACCCTTGACTGGGTCTAATGTAAAATAAATTCCATAAGTAGTTTTTAGTAGTTCACATTTAATTTTTCTGCAAGTTTTAAAGCCAATTGAACAAGATTATTTAAAGTCGATTTTTAAAAATGTTACTTAACTTCCATCTGAAACTGGTACCACAACTTTACCAGTGGATATCTATATCACACTTAATTGCACAAAAATTGAAATTAATTTAATAAGTAATATTTTCAGGCTGATTTTTTAAATATTTTATTAGGCTGCAATTTTGTTTTGCTATCTTGGATTCGTAACAAAATGTTACCAGTTCATTCCTATATAACAAGTTAATTTTTGCACAAAATTTGAGGTAAATTAGATAATTAGTTTCTTGGCATAATTTTTTTAACAATGTTCCGCCATAATGGATTTTTTCCAAAATAGTGGGCATCCCCATATGACCTAATTTTTTACTAAAATTTTAAGTCAATCTGGTAAGTAGTTTTTAAGCTATCCCGCAAACTGACAAACCAACGGAATTGAGAATACATATTTTTTGGCATCTAGGGACGCTAGAACGTGAAGATAAGTGAAACCTGAGGGTGATTTTTTCAAGATTACAAACATTTTATTTGGCCGTCATTTTGTTCCTCCCTCTTGAATTAGAACACAGTTTTACTAGTTGATCCCTTTACCACAATTATTAATAGCACGCACTTTGAAATCAATCCATTACGTAGTTTTTTTCTAACAGGAATTTTTAATGCTACCATTTTGTTTCGCCATCTTGGATTCGTACTAAAATTTTACTAGTTGTTTCCAACATAATACTTAATGTTTCTGCAAAATTTTAAATAAATTGTATAAGTAGTTTAATAATTTTTTTAACATTAGGCCGCCATTTTGTTTCGCCATATTGGATTCATACTAAATTGTTACCAGATCATTCCCATATAATTCTGAATTTTTTATGAAGTCAATTGGGTAAGTAGTATGGAATCTATGCCGCGAACTGACAGACAGACAGTCAGACCGACAGACGCACCGACCGAATTGATAAAATATATTTTTTGGCATCTAAGGATGCTAAAACGTGTATGTAAAAACCTGAGAGGCAGATTTGTACCACATTTTTACAAATTGCAATTTGAAATCAACCCATTTAGTAGTTTTTTCAGGCAAAATTTTTAAATATTTTAGTCACCATTTTGTTCCAGCATCTTGCATTCGTACCACTTGATTCCAACATAGCACTTTTATGTTTGAGATAAATTGGATAAGCAGTTTTTTAATAATAATTTTAATATTTCTCTAGGCCGCCACTTTGTTTTGATATTTGATTTTTACCAAAATATTACCAGTTCATCCCCATATGACCCTTATTTTTTATCAAAATTTGAATTCAATCGGGTAAGTAGTCTTTAAGCTATGTTGCGAACTCACAGGCAGATACACCGACGTAATCGATAACATATTATTTGGCACCTAGGGACGCTAAAACGTGAAGGTATGTAAAACATTACAAACATTTTATTTGGCCGCTATTTTGTGCGGCTATCTTGAATTAGTACCACAATCTTACTAGTTAATCCCTATACCACAATTAGTTATGGCACGCAATTTCAATTTCCTAATGAATTTTAAAATAATTTAATAAGCCGCCATTTTATTTCGCCATCTTGTATTTGTACTAAAATGTTACCAGTTGATTCCAACATAAAACATGATGTTTGTGCAAAATTTGAGATAAATTAGATAAGTAGTTTTTTAATAATAATTTTTTTAATATTTCACTAGGCCGTTATTTTGTATCACTATATTGGATTTTTACCAAAAGGGTCATCCCCATATGACCATATATGCTGCAAACAGACAGACCGACGGAATTGACAAAACTTGTTTTTTGACATCTAGGGACCCTAAAACGTAAAAGTCTGAAAAAATCTCGGAGGGTGATTTTTCACGATTATAATACTTCCCTTTTACGAAGAAAGTTAAAATTCATATAAATATGTGGTCAAAAATGCTTCGTTTCCAAGATACAGGGTGTTAAAGTTTCATTTTCATTTTATAGTCCTGTTTCTCTCATTTTTAAAGAAAATCGAACCAAATTTAATATATTTAATAACTATAACAATAAATACAGTGCAGCTTTATTACTATTTAATATGATCTATAGGGTGGTGGTTTTTTCGGAGCCATAGCAGGTTTTTTAATGCCACCCTCTCCCCTAAACTTTTGTGTACAGCGACACTAACTGACTTCCGCCGATTTTATAATTAGGTTTTGTAGTCCTCTTAGAGAACATTTTGACATCAGTGTCACCGTTTTGCAGTTATTTACCAAGATATAAATAAATTTTTACTTGTAATGACCTCGCTTTAATACAAATATTATCTATATTATTTTCAACTGTTTTTGAAGTTTTATTATTTTTATGACAATTATTTAAAATTGAAACAATTTTATAAAATAGCATTTTTGTTAACAACAAGTATCGAAACACTACATAAAAAATAAATTTAATTTACCCGGAACTTTCCTTGTTATGAATCTTTCGTTTTATATGTAAATGTATACTGTCTTTTTTAAAATTTTTATTGGGCACTATTTTGTTCTAGCATACTGGATTCCTACCAATCTTTTACCAGTTTATACCTATGCCACACTTGATTTTTGATTAGTTTCACATTGACACACTCAACCATTTTGTTACGTCATGTTGAATTCATACCAGTTTTTCCCTATATCACGTTTAATTTTAAGATTTTTTGTATGTTGATTTTTTAAAAAAATTATTTGGTCGCCATCTCGAATTCGTACAACAACGTTATCTCTATATCACGCTTAATACTCGTACAAAATTTAAAATTCAGCTGATTGACAGACAGACAAACCGACAGATGAACCGACTGAATTGATAGAACATATTTTTTGCCATCTAAAGACGCTAAAACGTAAAGCCTGAGAAGTTGAGTTTTTTCAAAATCACAGCATTTAATTTGGCCTCCATTTTATTACGCCATCTTGAATTAGTACCACAATTTTACAAGATCATATCTATACCACCATTAGTTAAGGCACATAATTTGAAATCGGTCCATTAAGTAGATTTTTCAGGCTGAATTTTTAAATATTTTATTAAGCTGCCGTTTTGTTTCGCTATAATACTTGATGTTTGTCCAAATTTTGAGATAAAATGGATAAATAGTTAATTAGTAATATTGTTTTTAACATTTCATTAACCTTTAGCTACTCGCGTACCAAATTTTCCCGTTACTACTCGCGTGGTGTATTTTATACACCATTGCATTTTTCATTGCAGCGAGATTATTTATCACTTTGTATATATTTTAAAGAACAACAAATAATAATACTAGGCCATTTTGGTTGCCAACACAGTTTTATTTAAAGAAAAAAAAATGTAAAAAATTATCAAGGTTTTAAAAAAAATTATGAAAAACTTAATGCTAATATTATATAGAATAAAACAACAACAAAAATGGGATTCAAACATTTTCCACGGGGTTTGCCTATTCACTAGAAGAATCATGTATTTTACATTTATGGCATGTAATAACATTATCACTATATTCTTTACATACTGATCTGCTGCAAAGGCCACATGTGATTGTTGTAACTCTGTTTTTTTTTCTGCCACAGATAAAGCACCTCCCTCGAATTTTTGTGGGAGGCTCTTGGTCCATCTCCTCTTCATTTTCTCGATACTTAGACAAAAAATATTTAATATCGGTTGGTAAAGTTGGAATTTTAGCTCTTTCTGAAAGATGTGGTCTCATCAGCTTCAAAGCAAGCGTTTTCAAGAAAAGTCTTCTGTATTTGTAGGGAGAATAAGGATGATTGGCATTGTATAAAACTTGACTATTAATTCCAGCTATGTTTAGCAACTGAAAGAAAAAAGTCAAAGGCCAACGTTTTGATCTTCTACTGACAGAATATGTGTTACACATTTTATCCACTGTATCCACTCCGCCTTTTGTCCGGTTGTAGTCCAATATAATTTCCGGTTTATTGGTATTTGGATCGATTGCAGAATCATCGTGCATTGTTGAAATCAAAACGACGGATTTTTTTTTTGGAACGTATGAAACTATTGTTATTTCCCTTTGGAATCCAAAAATAGATGAACCAGCCGCTCTAGTTTTGTTGGGCAAAAATTCTTGTGGCAACTCTCGTTTATTTTTTTTCAAGGTTCCAATCATTGTGATCTTATTTTGTAATAATTCATGTGCCAAAGGGTAGCTTGGATACCAATTATCACACGTTAAATTTCTATTACTTCCTTTCAGTTCTTCAAGTAAACGGTGAACTATTGCAGTTGGAGTATTCGGTACGTGTTGTATTGTCCGTCTGGTTGTTTTCCACAGTACAGCTCTAAATTGCTAACATAAAATCTTTTAGCGTCACAAAGGACGAACACTTTCAAGCCATATTTAGCAGGTTTGTTGGGAATATATTATACAAAATTGCACCGTCCTCTGAATGATATAGGCATCTCATCAATTATCACAAATTCACCAACACTGTAATTTTTTTTGCAATTAACTACAAAGCTGTCCAATATGCATCGTACTGTAGCCAACTTGTCCGTTTTTTTTTCTTTTGTCTCTGGTTGTTTTGTCATCAAACCTGATAACGCTAAGCAAAAATAGAAATCTTTGGTAGTTCATACAAGCTCGAAATATTTCAGATCCTGTCCCATCCTTTGTCCACAATTCCAAAAAATGAGTGTGATTTGGCTTCTTAGAACCAGAAAGAAATAATAATCCAAAAAAAGCAAGCATCTCGGTTTTCGTAACGTCCTTTGCGTCTCGCTGTCGATCATAGTTTGGTCGTACTCGTGAAATTTCTAAAATTGTACATTGAACAATCTGCTCAACCATGACTTGATCAAATATTTTCATAAAAGCGCTCATCTCATCAGTTATATCACGTGCGCACTGCCTTGGTCTCGGGAATATTTTCAATAAATTTTTCTTACTGGTTTTACTAAATTTACTCACAATTTCATTTTTCGACCATACACTTTTTTTATCCTTTCCAACATACTGATTGTCTAAGTCAACTACTTCTCCGAAATCTGAATTTTCCATATTTTCATCCATGAATTCGTCTTCTGGAATATCTAAGTCACTCATTTCCTGCTCCGAATTAGTATGGTGATCAGATTCTTCTATAAGCTCGTCTTCTGACAAATCTGGTTCACCACCGACCTCTTCTTCAGAGTCGCTATCAAAAATAACCTGAGCCATAGCTTCCAACTCATCTTTTTAACTGCTACTTGATGCCTGAAAATAATTATTATAAGTAAGTATATAACAATTGAATACATATATATATACATATTTTTAAATAAGAAAGTATTTTTTTATTGCAGAAAACCAAAAAAATACAACTTTTCAAAATACTTACATAGTTACTCGCGTTGGCGTATTTTGTACACCACTCAAATTCTTGAAAAATATCTGACTGCTTTATTACGCTATTAAATCGACACTGCGCGTATATCCAGAGGACATATCAGGCAAAGGTTAGCGAGCTCGGCGACCTTGAAAAAGAAATCGTAAGAACTCGGCAGCGTTCGGAACAAATTTGGTGTATTTTTTACACCAGCGCGAGTAGTTAAAGGCTAGGGAAATAAACATTAAATAAAAATCACAATAAATTAGTTATGCTCACCTCTTGCCAATAGACTTGCATCCAATCTTTTTCTCCCTGATTCAAGCACTCTTTAGACAATTCCTGAAGTATTTCAGATTTTTCGACATGAATTTATTATTCGATTTCCTAGATCTTGTTAATTTTGAATAGGAGTTCTGTAAAATAATGAGGCACTCGTCCATCTATCCGATATTTATTGAAAGTTCGATTAAAAAATTCTCGTACTTTGATGTTGAAATGCGCTGGTGCATCGTCATGTATAAATCACATTTCATTCCTCAGTAAAAGTAGCACATCGTCAAGTAAAATAGGTAAATCTTCTTTAATAAAATAACGATTCTATCGCCGTTTAATCTTCCCGGAAGAAAAAATGGAGCAATCAAATAATCTCCAAGGATTCCAACCCACACGGAGGCAGAGAATTGTTCTTGAAAGTGTAATTCTTCTATTGCACGTGGTTTTCCTCTGACCACAAACGATTGTTGTGAAAATTCCGTCTATCGTTGCGTGAAAAACTTGCTTCGCCAGTTAATAGAATTTGATATTAAAATAAAGGACTTCGAATAACGCAATAGAGGAACCAACGATAAAAGTTGATACGCACTGGGAAGTCATGAGAGAGTGTATCCAGGAGGTAACTGGCTTTCTTAAAAGTTCCTCTTTTCCTTAACGGAACGTGGATCCTTGACCTTTTTTAAAGTAGAAGTTGTGCGGTTCGGATAACGCTTCTGATACACACGTCTAGCCTCATTTGAATTCCCATAAGCAAGTATATATGTATGTAAAATATATGCTTAGCATTGTTAAAGTTCATCATATTTGACAAATAATTACAATCATATTCTTTACTACTTAACTATACGTGAAAATATTATTTTTGACATGACAACAAAAACTACGGAATAAACTTACTTGCTATTTGATTCTGGTCATTTATGAGTAACTTGATTGTCAGGACTATTTAAATTCAACTTTATCACACGTACAATAAAAATATAAGACATCAAAAAGTTTTATAAGAGGAGCAGAAACTTAATTATAAAAACAGCGTATGATCATATTAAATATATAATAAGGATGCATTGTAGATATTATAACAATTATTGTTAAAATATAAATAAAAATGTAACATCCTGTATTTTGGAAACGAAGCGTGACCACATCTTTTAGGGAAATTTTTATCTTAGAAATATTACTTGAGGAATTTTCCTGTGAAATATCGGACACGTATTAAAGAACGCCTTGAATAGACATAATGTTTTTCTTTAATAGAAAAATGTTAAAATAATAAACATATTGCAATTTTTGCGTTTTGCTAATTTTTTATGTAACACCTTACGTCACCTTAGTTTTAAATTTTGCATCAAAACGGTATATTATCGATTATATCTATTATATATTCTATACTTAAAACAAAATTATTAATTTAAGCGTAATATTTGTGCCTTTAAAAATGTGCGCGTCAGGCTTTATTTCTGAAATCTACTCATTCTCTTTTAACATATAAAACTTCGTATTTATATGTTAAAAGCTAGAATACTTTTTCTCCCTTTTTCTACCGCTTTTTCCCTCCCACCCTATCTCTCTCTATAGCTCACTCTCAACGCATTACCTCTTATATAGTCAGAAGCAGTGTTATCGTGTGGATCATACGATTTATCAACGACAAACTTTTTAAGCTTGTTTTTCTTTTATTACGTGTAATCATATCCTCCCCATAAAATCCGGAAGATGAATTAGATAGGCCTATGATATTTTCATATGAAAAAAGAGGATAAACATATAAATACCAGCAGTTGCAAAAATCTTTGAGCGATGTCACTTCAAAGTCTGATTGACAAGTCAGTGACAAAATGAGTAATAGAAAACAATTTTCGGGTCTTTTGCATCCACAAAAACGGTATTAAATATAATAAAATATTTCGAAAATGAAAATTCACTGGCCAATATCCAGGAGACAGTAGGAAAAGCTCTGGGAATTGGTATAAGGATTGTGCAGAAAATTGTGCATGAAAAAAAGCATAATTTACTACCGAAGAAGATTAAGAAATGTACACGACAAAAGCCAGACTCAAGACTTAAGTGACAATGTAAAAATGGATGTTCGTAATGCAATTTACGATTTATACACATCAAAAACTAATATAACCCTTCAAGTTTTAAAAGAAGCTTTAAAAAATCGAGGTATATTGGAAATTGGACTTAAATCGTTGTCAAAATTAATAAAAATGTTGGGTTTTTGATATAAAAAGGTCTGTAATAAAAGATTTTTATGCGAGTTGCCCATATAGCAAGTCAGCGTATCCAATTTTTAAAGAAATACACGGAAAATGTTAATTCAAAATTGGATATTTTCTAATGGAAGTGGTTCGAAATCTTGGCAGGACGAGTCTGTAAAAAGTGTCAAGAGAAAAAAGGGATGTGGGACGGGAAAACGGTTCATCATTTTGCAAACAGGTTCTTCAACAGGATTTCTCCCAAGTGCAAGTTTACTGGTTTCTTCAACATCCAAAAGTATGGACTACCATGATAATATGAACTGTGAACTGTTTGAAAAGTGGTTAAAAGAATAACTAATTCCAAATTTAGATGCTCTATCTTTAATCATTCTGGACAATGTATCTTATCATTCAAGAATCTTAAATAAACAACCTACTTCATCCTGGAAGAAAAGTGATATTTATGACTGGCTAATAAAACAAAAACAAAATGCTTTACTCAATATGCTGAAACTAGAACTTCTTTTAATGGCAAAATCTATTAAAAACCAACAATATATGCCGTAGATGAAATTTTACAGAAAAATGGACATGAGGTTTTACGACTGCCGCCATACCATTGCCAGTTTAACGCAATAGAATTAATATGGGCTGGGGCAAAATCATATTACACAAAACATCAGATAAAGCGCAAATTGTTTGGCAAGATTCATTAGATTATATTACGCCGGAGTACTGGAAGAAATCTGTGAAACATACGGAGAAATTTTTAGTACATTTGTAATTTTGTAGGCAATAAATAAATAATTATAGAATACTTGTTCTAATTTTAAAGCGTGTTTGAAATAAGTAATTTTTTTTATTAATTATAAGACAAAGTTTGATATATAAAAATCGGTAAAATCGCTTTACCAGAAACTCGGGGCTAACGAAAAATACAGGCTGTATATATACATATATATATATATATATATATATATATATATATATATATATATATATATATATATATATATATATATATATATATATATATATATATATATATATATATATATATATATATATATATATATATATATATATATATATATATATATATATATATATATATATATATATATATATATATATATATATATATATATATATATATATATATATATATATATATATATATATATATGTAGCCTGTATTTTTCGCAAGCATGGCCCTTAATTTTAGACTAAAATTTGCAGATATCGGATAAGTAGTTTTTTAGCTATGCCGAGAAAAAACATGTTTTCCGGCATCTAGGACCCTTAAAGGTGAAGATCTGAAAAAATCTCACGAGGGAAGTAATAACTAATTATCTTGTGTTTTTAACAAAAGTGTATAATATTTTTGCAAAATAAAATGTTTTTTATCACAATACAAAAAAAAACAAGTTTTCTTTGCACAGGGGTGGCCCGCATTTAAATAAATGACACTGTACAAGTGGTTAGATTTTTAGGTCAAGCGGGGCTTATAATTTTTGGCGATTGATAAAAAAATCTCGCTTTCCTTAAGTGGCTGTATAAACAGAACATATCCTGATTGTTCCACTGATTCGCCTTCCGACTTTATTAAGGTGCTTGCCATTTTGTGTATTTTTGTTTTTGTCAACCAAACAATTTTAACCAAATACATATTTAGCGAATTTTCTTATTTAGTCCCTCGGCATTTGATATATAAAATAATATTAAGTGGCTATCTTAGTAATATTGCGTAATATAATAAAAAAAACTATTTTCTTTCTCCCGGTATGTTTGTAAATAGCTCATCGAGATTTAATGGTTCGACAATAGAATCACACAACATTTTGGTATTCACTGTATTTTCTGATTTGATTTATAATGCTGGTGACTTTGGACCCGCACGTTAAGACCGCATTCGACTATAGCATAGTTTTTGTAATTTTTCTACTGCCTCTAAGTAGCCTATTTAATGAAACAGTAACATACAGGGTGTTTGATATAAGGAGAACTCTTACAGGTTTTTTTAAATCACCATTAAGTGTGATGAAAATAACAAAAAAAGTCTTAAAAATAGCCGTTGAATTGAAGTTTACGCTTTTAAAGTTTCTACAATTATTGTTTCGTGCTTTCTTGGTAATACGACAGCTATGCTGATGATGACGTCCATTTCATTCAACTTTAAATTATTACTACCCAATATTTAATTGGGCTGATTTTCATATTCCCGTTTACTTCCGTTTAGAGTTTAAATATCTCAGTAACCAGTTGATGCAAATAAAAAAAAAACGTATTTTTAAAATATGCAAAAGTTATTGCAATTGTTTTGTTTCTTCTTAGCATCACGACGCTCATGGTGGTGACGGTTTCGATTTAATTTTAGCGGTTTTATCTGTAGGTAGATTAGGTATCAAATCAAAATTTGATTTTATATCTAATCTACCTACAGATTTAACTGCACAGAAGTTTCCCTTACAACTTAAAATGACGCTTTTTTGGAAATTAACAATTAATTGCAGAAAAGAAAAAGAATCTCTCGGTCTCAGTCAAGTGGTTTAATACACTAAAAAAACTATGATTACACGTGCTTCGCCACATAAATAGGCATTATCAGGTCTAAAATGCATTAAGAACCTAATAGTATTTAATTTTTATTTAATAAATTAAGAATTAAAAAGCCTACCTTAAAACAACAAAACAATGTAAAATATATAAAACTGGCACATAAAACTACATAATTAGACAAATACTAAAGCGAGGTTATGTCTTCCAACAACACATAAAAATATCATAAAACTTATCAAAAACTTTGTCCATGATAAGGATCGAACTCTAAACTTCGGTTCCCAGATAATTTACTTTACAAAACCATAGACCACTCGGCTACCGTCCTATTGATATAATGATGTGAGGTATGTGATTTTTGTTTAGTATCTAATTTAAATTATTAATAATCATAGACAAAGTTTCCGATAAGTTTTAAACTATTTCTATCTGTTTGTTGTTGGAAGACATAACCTCGCTTTAGTGTTTATCTAATTATTTAGTTGTATGTGCCAGTTTTATTTACTTTACATATTTTTGTTGATTTAAGGTAGGCTTTTTAATTTTCAGTTTATTAAATACGTTTCTATTAGGTTCTTAATGCATTTTAGATCTGATGATGACTGTTTCTTTGGCGAAACACGTGTAATCATAGCTTTTCTACTGTATTAAACCACTTGACTGAGACCGAGATATTGTTTTTTTTCTGCAATTATTAAACCAGGTCTCTTAGAGATATTATGGACAAATTACTGATTCTTCAGAATTAACAACTATGCTAAATTTTGGTAGAATGTGTTCCTCCGGTGTAATTATTTACAGCTAACTTAAGCCGAAAGCTTATGTAAAAAGCCTGTACAAAAAATGAAATAAAAGTTTAAAACATTTTATTATATTTAATAATTAATAACATCTCAAGAGCCAATAGGATACAATTTTAATAAAAATATTGTTACCTTTTTGTCTCACTTAATACCAGGCAGGCTTAAATAACGAGTGATTTTTCTAACTTTAAGATATTCGAAGTGTAATTTACTATACTGGTTTTCTGAACCACTAAATAATTTCGCAAATTCTAGTTTTAAAAGTAGCTAATGTCTCTATTTTTACAGCAGTGTGTTAAACAATTATTTTTATTAAACTGGCAAATGTTCAGATTTGAAACTTCTTTTTATTGGTAACACTGGTTTAAATCCTTCAATAAAATTATTTTTACCAGTTTTCCAGCCTTCAAAGCCCGGGAAAACAGAAATATAGACAAAGAAGCCGGGTCTTTGACGCAGACAAATATTCATTAACCTAATTAGACTTAGTCCAATGCGGGACTGCTGCATTACAAATTTTAATTGCATCAGCTTGTAAATTGCCATCCTACGCTAATGAATTCTCGGACTCAAGTTGGCAAGTCAAACAGTCGTCGGCTCGAAACAGCCCGTGTTTTGATTTGTAGTTAGCTATCATGGCCTGCCTTGCTGCTCCGGCTCTAAGAATTTGCAAATATTTACTTTGACCTTTTCCAAAAACTTTCTCTAGAAAAGGATTCTGGACAAATTAGTAGATTATAGTTGCTACAACTTTGGCTTTAACATATCGCTTTAACTAGAGATATCTTAATCGAATTACAACCGAAGAATATATGATACACATTCTTTTGTAGATTCCGAAAATATTCTTTTAAGTATTTATTCCTGTCGTATTAAAAAAAAACATTTTAATATATTAATGAGCCGTAGGAAAGTAGGTTAGGGTCGGACCCTGATTATAATGGTCTAGTCTGTTTTGCTGATTATGTTCAATTTAATAGGCGCAGCCTGAAGGCACTTACTTATTTTTCGTGCTTGCAATTCTGGAGCTTCGGAAAAATTTTCATTAGTAGTTTAAAACTCTCAGAGCTTTATCATTTCCAAAAACTTACCTTTTAGGACAATTTATTAAATGCTTGATGTCTTTGGATGGGCCCCAAAGCCGCATGTTTGATCCTCCTTGATATATTTTAGTTTTCTTTAGGATTGCCCTCGACTGGGTCACTCCTGTTATATTATTTTTTATATGTATACTGCATTTTAAAAAGTAGGCATGTAGCTTACGTGTACATAGGAACAGGGTGTCCTATAGAGGACTCCATCCGCATTAAGGCCATATTCCAACCTCTTCATCTAAAGAGAAATAAAGGGTCCATGAGATACCTTGGTTGGAAGATTATTTCTTTTTGTGTGTATCGGAGCTTTTATTTTGCAACTTTAGCCATTTGTTCCAAGGAAATTAGGAGGATTAGAAAAAATTATATCTTTGATGATAATATATTTATTTGAGTTATTTTAATAACTTTTAAAAATGACCTTCATTGCCCAAGTTGTTTACAAATATTAATTAATATTTCTAAAAGTATCTAACGACATTCAGGGATTCTATAATGTAAATCTTGAAGAAATTCTGATTTCGAAGCATAGTCCTAGATTTTTCGGAAGTCTCCAGTAGAAAAAAATCTATTGATCTAAAGAGTAGTGATCTGGACTGCCATTCTACCTTGTTTTAGCACTGCTGCTGCCATTGGTTTGGAGGTGTCTTCCTGCATTTAAATATTCGGGAAAAAATGGTCCATCAATGTCCAGGTTGAGATGCCTGGTCAAATGTTTGGGGGTGTGTTGATTGAAATACATGGGATTTTTTTTCGCTACAGTATTAAGTAACTTTAAATAAGGACCATTTGTCAGAAAAACAACAAAAACAAAAAAGAATGTGCCAAATTCCTAATATTATCCAGCAAGTCGCTTTAGTAATCAGAAATTTGCAGACAAACATCAAAGTTATTCTCAGTTACCTTTAGTACCAATTTTATTACATAAGGATAAAATTTGTGTCGTTTTAAAAGTTTCTGCGTACAGAAACTGCATACTTGGGTCTCCAGATTGATTGACATGTTTTCGTACGAAAATTTTATTTTTTTTCTCAATATGACCCAAAATGCTATTTAAGCTATAATGCTAAAACTAGCATTTGGTGTCCAGGTGGTTTTCATTGAAGACGCGGGCTGTCGCTCTACCAAATTCATTGTTTTGCTCAATCTCGGTCATTTCTTGCAAAAAGTTAATAAATATTCCCGCACTCGAATTTTGAATACGCTTAGAAAATTAAATTGGGTGGATATAGACTTTTTTAAACATGACATGGTTTTTACTATATCCTTTTAGAAATATACAAAATAGAGAGGGGATAGACGAGAAAATAAATAATACTTGTTTGTTTAGCGAGTTTCGCTGTTATTGTAGTTGTTGGCAAGCAATTTGATGCTCAATTTGATGAACAACTACTACAAGGATGCAACTGACAATATCGTACTGGTGAATCTAAACGACTGGGGTCATTAGATACACAGCTACTGGAATTTTGGGCAGATCAGACTCTCTCCTAGCAAGGAGAGATGCCATTATTCCGGTCTCAATTGCCTCTAAAAGGTTTTGTGTAATTGTTCCTGAGAGAGAACAATGGAGGGATTCCTCCCCGTCCTTCCTCAAACCGAAGGGCCTTGTCTGGTTTACAGATGGCTCTCTAATGAAGGAGGGATCTGGGGCGGGAATCTATGGGGAGAGTCCCCGGGTAAGAATTAGTCTTGCTCTTGGACGGTATGCGAGTCTATATCAGGCTGAGATTACAACAATCTTGGACTGCATACAGGAAAACCTTTCCAGAGGATATCACGACAAACATATCTATATATGCTGTTATAGTCAAACCGCGATTAAAGCTCTATCCTCGAACAGGGTCAATTCGCTGCTAACACTTGAATGCAGGAGAGCCCTAGAGAGGCTGTGTGAGTCCAATAGGGTTAGCCTCACTTGGGTGCCTGGCCACCAGAGCATTGGGGGTGATGAAGGGGCGGTTCAGCTGGCTCGGGAAGGTAGCAACACTGCTTTCACTGGGCCGGAACTTGCCCATGGAGTTGCTCCTTCAGCTGTCAAGTCTAAGATTAAGAATCGCACTGTCGAGGAATTCCGTGCTGAATGGCACGAGCTATCAGGACTCTAAGACAGTCTAAGGTCTTCATATCAGGCCCTTATAGCCGTTCAGGGTCTAATAGACTTCTAAATCTAAACAGAGGTCAACTTAGGGCCATTACCGGGGTACTAAATGGACACTGGCTGGTGAAATATTACCTGCATAAGATTGAACTCAACAACGATCTATACTGCAGGTTTTGTGCTGAGGTAGATAAAACTACCGATTATCTAGTCGCCAGGCTGCTTTGCTTGGGTGACATCTATGTGGAACCCGAGCTTGTGGGACGTGCGCGACCTGAAAGGGTCATTTCCTTTCTAAAAAGGAGTGGGCTCTTGGCCTGACACGTTTACTTGGGGGGAAAGCACAATAGGCCCTAGTGAGCCTAAGTGCTGCCCTTGTCGGGCTCCCCATCTATGTCAATGTCTATGTCTACTGGTGAATCTATATTTGTTGATTAAGTTAGCAATTTGATAAGAATAACTTTTTTTAAACTATTCTTTGTTGTGTGAGGGTATCGATAGCAGATACTGTCGACGTAAATTTAAATTATGCCCATCCGTACGGTTTTTTAGTTTATCGAGGAGATATGGGGGCGATGAAATTTTAAAATCTTGTAAAAAAAGCAGACAGAGTACAAGATTCGACGGTCTTGCAACTCGGAGTGAAACCCATGCCAAAAATAAACCTATAAATGAATTTTGTACCTTTTGAACCCGATTTTTAGCCTGTAAATCAATAAAATGACCATAAACGTTGTCTGCGAAATTTAATTGTGCCAACATGAGAGTCGGACTATAAGGCCTTATTTTTTTGATTAAGTACATGTCGATAAGAGTACAAAGGTTTTAATACTGATAATGCCTTTTGAAGGCATGCAGTTACGTGATCATTAAATTTTAATTTATTGTCTATGATAAGCCCGAGACTTTTTGACGAGTTTTTAAAAGCAACATGGTTGGTGCCGATTTCGATTTTAATGGTGCCTTCAAGACGTAAACGAAGCGATGAAGCAAAAGCCATTGCGAATGCTAAACTTTGACAAAATTATCGAATAAAAAATCCCACATGATTCAAACTTTATACAAAAGTGAAGATGAGGACATCCCGAAACAAAATAAAGGTAAATCGTTTAGAATTTATCGTTAATTTTTTTGACCGATTACTCCTGTCAGCGGAAAAATCTGAAAAATCAATTTTTCAGACTTTGTTTTTTTACATAATTGCTCTATCTGTGTCAATTTGAAACCAGTTTACATGTCTTGAATTTTTTGCCAAAACTACCATGTACGTACTATTTTTCCGGAGACACCCTCTTTAATTGAACCTAGTGAAATGCTCATTCAAATCAATACCACAAAATAAACAGGTTAACTGATATATTGCGTTTACATTCAAGTAAGCAAATATGCTTTAGTCCAAATTTCATTTACTGGGACAATGGCAAAGGAGAACGGCCTCATATTCGAACTGAGCTACAAAAGCAAATCGTTTCCCAATGAACACAAATGGGGACTTCATTAACAATCAGCATTAACAACGTTTCTTTTGGCTGGATATGCTACGCTGACCTTTTCGTTTAACGCAAAAACAAAATTTTTAATTTGAAGTGTGAAAAAGTGAACAAGGTACTTATTTTGGATAATAAATT
The DNA here is from genome assembly GCA_030620095.1 of Kuschelorhynchus macadamiae. Lineage (NCBI taxonomy): Eukaryota > Metazoa > Arthropoda > Insecta > Coleoptera > Curculionidae > Kuschelorhynchus > Kuschelorhynchus macadamiae. The sequence goes on along the minus strand of JAUTXW010005043.1, from coordinate 725,276 downwards.
ATATGTACAAATTATGTTTTAGCTCATTACTTGTACTCAAATTTAATTAGATTTGTAGATGATCGGTTTAAATTTAATAATAATAATAATTTATGCTTTTATCGTCAGAAACATACAAAAAATAAGTAACAATTCTAACCAATGGTGAGAAAACAGATCTGACAGAAGGCAGAGTTCGCAATCACTGGGGTGGCAGGGAGCAGTGCTTTTCAACTCAACCTAAAACTAAATAAAGTTCAGCAAAAAGAAGACGATAAAATAAAATATAAGTAAAGTAGCATTAGAGTTACTAGTAGCAATCATAAATGGATTCCTAATATATCATATGTCTAAAGTTTGGTAACATAGAAAACTATTCAAGAAATAAAGAGTTTTTTTCATTTACGAATTTAAGAGTTTCAGAGCTGTTTTTTAACTTGCCTTTTAAAGGCCGTAATAGATAGCATTCTTAGATGATCTGGTAAATTATTATATTTTTTGGAGCATCGAATGAAAGAAAGATCCGCGATATGAAGTCGCCTTGTGCTGAGGTATAGTGAGGAGATGCTTATGTCGTACATTAACCGAATGCACAAATGTTCTAAATTTTAATTTCTCATAAAGATAAGACGGTGTCATTAAAAACACCATCATTATCTTCTGATAGAAAATTAGTGAGTGTAGTTTGAGTCGGTTCTCCATATTAAGCCAATTTAATTCTTTAGGCGCCCTAGATACATGACCTCGTCGTCTTATGCCACATATAAGTCTTACACAGGCATTCTGAATCAGTTGTAGTCGTCTCACATCAACACGTATTAAGTTAGGGCCAAAAACAAGCGACTCGCATAATAAATATCTTGTACTTATATTAAAATATTGTCGGTTTGAGAAGACAACTTTAAGTGTACTAAAATCTTTCTTTATAAAAGCACTGACATGCTTTTCGAATCTTAGCTTATAATCTACAAGGATCCCTTAGTTTTTTACCTCATCCGTTAGAATTAACTTGTCTGTACCTATGATGATATTGATATGATCAACTGTAGCGTTACGTGCCAGTTTTCTACCAAACAACATTACTTTCGACTTGTTGGCATTGATACTTAGACCGTATTTGTTAGAAATATCAAGGAAACATTTTAAGTCATTATTAATTATTAAACATGCGGAGTCAACTTCTAATGAATTAAAAGATAAGTAGATTTGAGAGTCGTCGGCGTAGAAATTTGATGCACAGTGCTGAAGGGCAATAGAGAACCGAGGAGTACAAATGGTGAAGAGAAGCGGTCCTAGAACGGATCCCTGTGGCACTCCGTAGTTTACCATAGCAAAGTTCGACATATTCTGACGCAATTTCACTGCCTGCAATCTTCCCACTAAATAAGAAGACAGAAGGTCTGTAGCACTTTTTGAGAAGCCCAGATAACCCAGAAGAGCAATAAGAAGTGTGTGACTGAAGCAGTCAAAAACCTTAGAATAGTCAATAAGAACAAGAATCGTCAATTTATTTTCATCAATACCTGTTAGAAGGTCATCAGTTACTTTAGCTAGGGCCGTCATACAACTATGGTTTTTTCGAAATTCTGATTGAGTTTCTAGTAAGATATTATTCCTATCAACAAACTCTCTAATCTGGCCCTCGACAATTTTTTCAAATATTTTTGAAGGCACACATAGAAAGCTAATCGGTCTGAAATCTTTAGGCTCTTCTGGAGAATTAATCTAAGGAACATGAGACATTTTCAAAATTCCTGGATAGGTATTGCTAGCAATAATAAAATCAAAAAGTTGTTTAATTATAGGCAGTATTATGGGACAACACAACATTTACATGTCCACGTCTGCACCTGTGGATTTTGACTTAATCGAAAGAAGTGATTTGTAAATATCATTCTCATCACTATACAGAAACCTAAAATTTAGTTGCTCATTAAATTTATTTCTAGTTTTAGTCCGCAGTATTTTGAGCAGTTATGCTTAAAAAGAACTTATTAAGTAAAAAGAGATCAGAAAGGTTATCAGGTATGTGGTTATTAAAATTTTTAGAGTTCTGATTTAAGTTTTTCAATTCTCTCCACAGTGTTTTTTTGTCCGCATTACTACATTTATATAGGCTTTCTTTTCACGTTTAATGGCATAATTTACTTCATTGCGAAGAGATTTATAAAAATTTCAATCGACCTGGTTAACAGTACGCTTAAATTTCTTCAGCGCTTTGCCTCTTTTTGAAGTGCTTTTATAGCTTCTGTTAGCCAAGGGGCAGGACTTTTCGAAATTTTGACCGTTTTGAAATGAGCTACAAAAACGAATAGACTAAGAATAATTTGGCTAAAATTATTTATTTTAGATTCAATGTCAGTTCCCTGTAAACACATGAGAAATCCACAAGAGCAAGATCAGAATTAAAATTATTTACGTTTAGATTTTTGAAATCTCGGAATTTGTACAAAAAGAGTGATATTTTTTCCTTACTCTTAAATATCTGGCATGCTACAAGGCAGTGGTCTGCAATGTCAGATATGTTTAGCATTTGGAGTTTCTCTTTTCGATATTATCCAAATGGACAATCATATCCAATAATTTGGCACTATTCTGACCATACCGTGTCGGCTCATTAATGATTTGGCATAAGTTAATTATATTTAATAACTGCTCGCTGCCGCGTACCTCAACTCTTTAGTGCAGATGATTTACATGAAGTACGTACATACACAGCGACCCCACCACCTCTCAAACCGCCAGTCCTATCGCGACGATAAAGTTTGTATCCATTTAAATTAATAACATCATCCAGAATGCCGGCGTGAAGCCATGTTTCAGATACAGATATGATATCATATTTATTAAAAACTCCTCTTTTAAATCCTTGAAAATTTGCTACCAGTGAACGTACATTTATGTGGCAACAACTAAGAGACATAATTACAATTTACACCTAACATGTACAAAGAAAAATATTAAAATTTAAAGTATTAAATTTAATATTATAAGCACTAAATAAGTAAATTCAAATAGATACGCTAAGCCTAAAACGTTACTGGTTTTTGGCAGAATTACGCGTGAGAATTTATCGAACGCAGATTTATATGAGTCGTGTTAGGCTGGATCTTGACATGTTTTCTTCTTTTAGAGGGTTGCTCTGGAGTATTCTTCAATACAGTGCTGCTTTCCAGATCTTCATCAGCGGAAAATACTTTGCTGTCAATTATAAGTTTGTTACCTTTTATTTTAGCGTTTACGTTATGAGTTCTGGCTTCTTTTAAGTATTTCCACACGGTGGCGTTCCGTGTCCTTAGGGCAGAGGTCGTTGGCAATTGAAATGTTAGTTCCTTTTAATTTTGAAACATGCTGGAATATAGATGTTTTCTTTATAAAAGAGACAAAGCTACAGTACAAGCTGTGTTCCTGACCTCGATTTTAACTGGGTAATATTATTGATATCAGAAGTCACAAAACTTACTCCTAGAAGACTATTTATCAGAGTGTCATTTAACAAAATAGTAGATTGTGGTAATCCAAAAACGATTATGTTGTTTTTGCGTAATTTACGCTCATGCTGTAATGCTCGAGCGCTAATCTGGGTAAGTCAAGTATTACATTCAGTAAGACGAAAATCGAATCCTCTGACTGCAGAATCAATTTTATTAGTTAACTTCTCTGTTTGAATATCATTTGCCAACGTTAATTTAGCATATAGTTCGTCAGTAGTCATAGGCATATTCGAATATAGTAGGCTGCGATTTAATCGAAGTCCATCAGCTATAATTTCAGCGACAATATATCACAGTTTCTTTGTGTTGTTTAAGTCCAAGGCAATATGAGCCTTATTGAAAGTGGACATGTGCAGGTTTACTTTTAAATCTAAATTCACCCTATAAGTAGTAAATATAATCGCACATACCTTACATGTACGCCTTGAGGGTACCACCTGCTAGCACTTATGTATTTTGTTTCTAATTTGTTTGCCGTATAGAAAAAGAAAACTTAGCTATTTTAGCAGAGAGACATAAGTATAGTCTGTCGAGTCAACAAGCACAACACTGTGTATATCCTACGATCACGAAAAAAAATTCGTGCGGAAAAGTAACTTTTTAGCACTACTTGCACTGAAAAGTAACTTTTCCTCGCGATTTATTAAATTAATAAATATCTTATCTAAAACACTCAATAAGGTGAAATACTTACAAAGTAAATATTTTTTTGGGTAAGAAGCTCAATAATTTTTGTAATTACAGTATATTATTATTGAACTCAAACCTAATTGACGTTTATCTGAGGACTATATCGATCGTAGGAAAAATGTTGTACCTAACCCATGCGGAAAGTGTTTTTTCCGCTCTTGACGGCTTAACCAAACTGCCGTCGTGTGCGGAAAAGTATCACTTTCCGCACTTGTTAGGTAAATAACTAATTTCTAGGATTTTTTATATTGGAATTAAAATGTACAGGGTGGCACATTTTCGACACTTTTAGGGGGTCTGACAAAACTGTAGGTGCTACATAAAAACCGATCGTACATTTTCGAATTCGATTTACAAATGCGCTTTAACCGTAATTATTGATCATGACTAACCTGACTCGTTATTGAGCTACCGGTTATTTTCGAAAATTAATCAGTTTTGATAGGGTCCTGTATCTCGCTTATTATTGGCGATAGGAGAAAAAAGAATTTGGTGATTTAAAGAGTTTTTTACGTAGAATTTAGTGGCGTTCTTACTTTTTTTCTATCTATACCAGCTTTTGAGATATAACATAAAGTTATGTTTTTTTCAATGCGACAACCTCTATACTTTTTTTCAGTCGATTGGAAATTAAATCATTTTTTCGTACGAAATACTAAGAGTTATTTGAAATTAATAATTTTTTAAAAACAATCAATTTTTCATTATATTTTCTATGTGACTGCGGTAAACCTAGCAACTGAGCCTTTTATTTATATCTTTGGAGGCAATTGATTAAACTTCATGTTTGATAACTACAAAAGCCTCTTAAGAACATATCTGAGAATATTACATATAATTTTAACAATACCTTTGATAAAACAATTGAATAAATCGAAAAAACCCTACCTCACTCAATATGTGGGAATTTTAATTATTATCTTCTCTCCTTATGTCTACTTCATTTTCCCCAGAACCTATTTGAATTAATTTGAATAATAATAAGTGCCATTTACGCAACAAAATTGCGCTTTCGAAAGTATAAAATGTTAAACAAACATGTTCAAAGCCTGCTTAGAGTCCAATTAACTATGGAGCTCACGCAGAGGTATTTAAACTTATTTATATGGAGTAGGCTTTGGAAACAATTGTTTGACGCCATCTTTTTCAATATTTTGACAGCGCTAAAAGCTTGAATTACATATATTCCGATAAAACTCGCGAACTTGGTATACAACAAAATGCAAAAATTCAATATGATAGAGTGTTACATTGAGTCCAGTAAAGACAGCATTGCTGCGTTGGAACTACATTTTACATATTTTTAAACAACTGGAGAAAAATCTTAAGCTGCAAGGTCAAAGTCATATAGAAAGTAAAATAATTAAATTGAAGAAATCAGCACAATCGCATATATTGCAGTGAACCCAACAATTTCTCTCTTTGCTGACAACACAAGCATAACATGGAGTGATTGTGATACAACGTCTTTACATTCTAATATTCCAACGACCTTGTTATGATTAAGGCTTGGTCCGATTTCAATCTGCTTTGCTTCAATGTGGATAAAACGGTGGCCTTATCTTATAAGGGAACATTACAACCACTTTAGCAACTTAACAGCAATATTAAATACGTTGAGTCGGTTAAATTCCTGGGTTTGAATATAAATAACAACCTAAAATGGTCTAAGCATATTGACGTCTTAACTTGAAAACTATCTACCGTCTGCTTTGATATTCGATCAGTTTCAAAAGAATTGGACGTGTCTTTTGCCAGATTTACTAATTTCTCTCTAATCGAATCCCGTCTCAGATATGGCTTTCTATTTTGAGGCTGCTGTACCTCTGAGCAATTTCTTAGTATTTTTAGGCTTCAAAAGAGAGCAATTAGCTATTTGCTTGGTCTAAATAATAAAGCGCACTGCTAATACTATTTCAAAAAACATGAAATATTAACACTTCTTGCATTATTTATTTTAGAAACCGTCATTTCATCAACACATTCCCGGAAAGGCCATAACACATATATACTACCAAAAACGCTAGGCACGACATATACCTTCTCATTTCTTGCCCAGAATTAATATAAAAATCAATTATTTACAACGCCATAAAACTTTACAATCATCTTCCAGAACATTTTAAACTAACATATGGTTGCACTCTTTCTCAAAAAAATCCAAAGTGAACCTCATTGAAAGATCTTTTTACTGCGTTAGTGATTTTTATAATGAATAAGTCTCATTAAAATGTTTTCTATTTGGTTGTTTACTTAAATCTTTTTGGGTGTCATGTACCAGCTGCTTGCACAGAATTTGAAAATATTTTATAGGGGAATGAATTGTCTGATAGTCTATTAACGCTAATTATTTTTGTTACTTATTAGATTAAAGTTATACATATCCTTTTTTTTAATACACTCTAATTACTATATTAGTTCAGTACTCTTTTTATTTAACTTCACTTGTATACCGATAACAAACTAGAGTTTAAAGTCGCGTAATTCTAATTTCAATGTAATAGAAATTATTCACCTCGCATATATATTGTTACCTGCATTCTTTAACCGGTTTACGGCAATGTTATGTCCTAACGAATGTTGTATTTACAGTTTATGTATTCGCATTGACCTATCGAAAAATATGATTTTTTTTTCGTTTAATATTTTCGTTTTTTCATTGTTTTGTTTTTTTCTTTTAAGGTAAATTTCGCTTTGTTCATAAAATAGTAAAAATTTTTCTGCGGCAATAATGCATACTTTTCTTTGTTTGTTTGTTTAAATATTTGAAGTTCAATAGAGTTCAATGGAGAAAACGTTAAACAAAATTACTTAATTGTTTTGTTTAAAACGCACTTATATAAAAAATAATTAAATTAAAAAAAGAGTATTTTGTATAAATTCAGACACTAAATGTTTGGTATCGTTGAAAAGGTAATTTAAATTCTAATCGACTAAGGAGAAAATATACAGGGTGTCCCATTGAAAAAACAAAACTTTATATCTCAAAAACAGAAATAGACAGAAAAAAAGGATGAGCACCACTGAATTCTACGTAAAACACTACATAAAGAACCATTTTACTTTTGTTTTTCTATCACCAATAATAAGCGAGATACGGGACTCTATCCAAAAAAGCCAATTTTTGAAATCACTCCCTGGCTCAATAACGAATCAAGTTAGCGATGATCAGTAATCATGGTTAAAGTTCATTTGTAAATCAAACTAGAATATGTTCATACAGTTTTGCCAGAACCCCCTAAAAGGACCCAAAAAGTGAGCCACCCTGCACAATTATTTTTCAAAAATAAGGAAAAATTTTATAATACAAATTATACATATACATTAAATCCCAAGCTTAACTAGTAGTAACGGAGCATGTCAAAGTTTAGTTTCACATAGCTATTTAGTAATATATATATAGCTGGATACATTTATAATTTCCGGGTATCCCTATAGGTGATAATTTTTGTATCACTGAATTCAGAAACAATCCAAGTCAACTTTTTGTCGCCTTTGAGCTAGAAATGGAAAAATTTCAATCTCTATAAAAAATTATATAAAAAAATTTGCATTCTGTGGACGAAAATATAGATATTCAGAACTGTCGCACATAGTACAAAATAAATTTTCGAACTTACATATCTTTATAGAAATTGTCTAATTGTGACTATTTTTTTACTTGTTTTCATAATAAAAATCGAACATAACTCAATAGTTTTTCATTTAATACAGAATCCATAATATGCCTGACCAGACGAATAAACAAACTGTGTAAAAAAATTGAGCGCACTATAACTTGAGAACGGACAAATCTATTACTTTTAAATTTGCGGCACTGTGAAAAATGTCATACTGGTAGCCGGAAGTGCTCACCACACTGACTAATTGGCATACATATATATACAGGGTGGCGCTTCGAAAACTTTCCACCCAGATTTATTTTCTTGTAAATAAATAAATGAAAATATGCTTGGACACATAAACCTTAGTTTCAGGAGGTCATATTTTTCGATATTTGCACCCTCCTTCTCAAACCTTTACAACGTGGTGGCTTTCCCGTTTAAAATCTTAAATGGAAAGGGTAGTCGAGTATCATTTTGTTTTAGAGAAATGTATTGCCTTTCTAATGGGACCTTGCTCGTTGAAATCGAGGGGGCCATTCCTGAAAAATACGGTAAAAAAAAAATAAAATGTGAAAGTCATAAAATTTATTACCACTTGTGTCAATCAAGCAAATGTTGAAAATATTAACCTTTAACATCATCTTCACATCCCATGGGAGTTAAAGGTGTTAAATGTGGCAAATCTAAAGAATTGGGTTCAGTTGCATACATTTTATATTTTAACACCCGTATTCACTAAAGAGATTTAAATTTAGACGGGGTCTAATTGACAGTTACAGGTTTAAGATGACATTTTCAACAATTGAACAAATATTTTTTCTAAATGTCACAATTACAAAATGACAGTGACATAAGTGAAACATAACTGGCAAACTAACAGCCGGTTGCACAAAACTTAATTGCTGTTTAGAATATTTAACCGAGTTTTCGGATTTGAGAAGCTGCTTATAAAAATCTAGGAACTCGGTGTCAAATTTGACATTCCGTTAAACATTCTAAACTTTAATTGAGCTTTCTGCAACTGGTCGTAAGAGTGTTAAATACTATAGCAACTAGACCTGGTCTAACTCTTAAACCTTTTTAATGAATAAGGGGTAAATGTCCCCACAGAAAAAGTTCAATAGCGACAAATTAGTAGATCATGCAGGCCATTTAATATGACCACCTCCCCTGGAAAAATTTTATCCAGGAACTGCTCTCTAGGAAGCGTATAGTGCGATGGTGCACCTTCTTGCTGAAAAATTACATCTGCTGGTTGATAACGGTCGGTTCTTCAATGGCATTCGTTAAAGCAGGGTCAATAGTGTTTTCCAACTAATACGGTCCCAAAAAATTCCAGCCCACACATTTAATTTTTCGGGTTGTTGAGTATGCACTTCTCTAAAGATTCTAGTTTGAATCCGAGCAATATCTACAGATATGTCGATTGACAGCACCATGAAGGAAAAAAGAATTCATCTGAGAAAAAAATATTAGAAATTAATTGTAGATCGAGAATTATTTTTTTCAGTCATTAACTTGCAAAATTGCAATCAGCGATCGCAATAGTCTTTAGGTTGGATCCTATGCTTTTTTAAAATTTGCCGGATGGTTCTATGCGAAACGCCCGATATTTCGGACACTTGCCTCATGCTTGATGTGGGATTGGTTGCACTATCATCCAAAATTGCAACTTTTACAGGATTTTCCACATTTCTTTTTTACTTCCCTCGTAAAAGGGAAGTATTATAATAATGAAAAAATCACTCTCCGAGATTTTTTCAGATCTTTATGTTTCAGAGTTCCTAGATGCCGAAAAACATGTTTTGTCGATTCCATCGGTCTGTTTGTTCGCAGCATAGCTAAAAACTACTTACACTATTGACTTAAAATTTTGGTCAAAAATTAAGTGTCATATGGGAATGACCTGGTAACATTTTGGTAAAAATCCAATATGGTAAAACAAAATGGCGGCGTAGTAAAATGTTAGAAAATGTATTATTAAAAAACTACTTGCCAATTTATCTCAAATTTTGAACAGAAATCAAGTATTATGTAGAAATCGACTAGCAAAATTTTGGTATGAATCCAAGATGACGGACAAAATGGCGGTTTAACAAAGTATTTAAAAATTCAGCTTGAAAAAGCTACTTGGACTTGGACTTATTGTGTGCTATAACTAATTGTGATATAGAGATGAACTAGTAAAACTCTGATACTAATTCAAGATGGCGGCCAAATAAAATATTTGTATTTGTAAAAAAATCACCCTCTCAGCTTTTACATATTTTCAAGTTTTGGCGTCCCTAGATGTCAAAAAATATGTTTTATGAATTCTGCCGTCCATCCGTCTGTCGGTTTGTCTATCTGTCAGTTCGTAGCATAGCTTAAAAACTACTCATCAGATTGACTTCAAATTTTACTCGAAAATTAAAAGTCATATGGCGATGAGCTGGTAATTTTTTGGTTAAAATCCAATATGTCGTAACAAAATGCCGGCCGAGTGAAACATAAAAAAAATCTTACTAAAAAAAACTAGTTATCCAATTTCCTCAAATTTTGCACAAAAATCAAATCTTACAAAGAAATAATTTAATATTTAAAAAATCGGCCTGAAAAAACTACTTAGATTAATTTAAAATTTTGTGCACGCATTAAGTGTGATATAGAGATAAACTGGTGAAGTATTGTAATCGTGAAAAAGTCACTCTTCGAGATTTTTTCAATTCTTCACCTTTCAGGGTCTTTAGATGCCGAAAAAAACATGTTTTCTCAATTTCGTCGATTTGTCTGTCTGTCTGTCGGTTTGTCTGTTCGACGCATAGCTAACAAACTACTAAGCCGATTGGTCAATAATGAAGGGTTATATCGGGATGACCTGGTAATATTTTGGTAAAAATCCAATATGATAAAACAAAATGGCAGCCTATTGAAAGGTTAAAAAAATTATTATAAAAAAACTGCTGATCCAATTTAGCTCAAATTTTGTATAAAAATCAAATATTATGTACGAATCAACTGGTAAAATGTTGGTACAAATCCAAGATGGCGGAACAAAATGGCGGCTTAATAAAATATTTAAAAATTCAGTCTGAAAAACGACTTAGTGGATTGATTTCAAATTGTGTGCTATAAATAATTGTGGTATAGAGATCAACTAGTTAAACTGTGGTACTAATTGAAGATGGTGGAACAAAACGGCGGTCAAATAAAATATTTTGTAATCGTGAAAAAATCATCCTCTCATTCTGTAACAAACTTTTTCGTTCGTTACAGTGTTTGGTTCAAAATAAGCAGAAATACCAATTTAAATTAAAACTATTCTAAGTTTTCTAAATTAATAGCATTAAGCCCCAATTTGCCTGGACTATCAGACACCGCGTGCACGTTCAAGGTACTAAAGTATTTTATCGATCCGGAATCAACTGATTCGTAGTCTCACATGGCGAGAAATATTCAAAAAAGAATATTCTAGTTTGTATAATAACCGCTGAATTTGAAAATTATTTCGTACATAATCTTTATAATTTGAGTAAAATAGTATGATATGGTTCCCTAATTGATTTCTTTTGAGGCATACTACATGGAGACTGGTATTGAGAACAATTTATAGTGTTTGAATACTATTCATATATTGCACTAATTTTGTTTTGGCGTCGTGTTTCGGAGTGACATACGAAGGTTCTGTTTTTTTGTATAGTACGAGTGAATAAAACCGAATGAGACGGCCATTTTAGGTCTCTTTTGCAAAACTTCAAGGTTGAAGGCAACATGAGATAATTCTCTTAGATTTTAGTTAATATTTTAACTTAGTCAGCCTAGATGCTGGATTTCATCCGATAAAATCTCTATTCAGTGATGGACAAATGCTTTCATAAGCTATAACATCTGATAAATTCTTTATTCAATTGATAATTGCAAAAATTTCAGTCTAGTGTCTAAAAAAACGTGGACTTATATTCACTATTTTGTTTCAGGCTTTTTCCTTTTCCATTTTTTCTTCATTCTTTCATCTTCCGAGTTAAAATTTAATATTAAAATTTCTTTTCAAAATTTTATATAAATCTATTTATACTAAGAACTAAAAGTAGTCCCTGGGAGAAAGAAAATTTACACCCGTATTCACTAAAGAGGTGTGATTCCTCAACGGGTCGCTATTATGAAAAGGTGTTCAGCGCGCTACGTTTTTAAGTTATTATTTTTTGAGTAGGTATATAACGCACTAGTTTTTATAGAAAATAATGGTATAATTAAGTAAATAATGTGAATTTATATAAAACATACTACATTTTTATAATAGAAATGTAGATTATAAAATGCTTTTTGTATATTAGATTTTCTGTTTTCCTCTTAATATTAATATGTGTTGTCTATCGAAACTATATACATTCTACATTTAACTCGTTCCAGTTGAATATGACCATTGGTATTTTAGCAAATTAAATATCAAAATTTTGATTGAAATTTGAATTTGCTTTTTGTATTTACCTGTGATATTATATACGGACTACTATAATTGAAATTCTCTTACGTAACTTTGAAATGGGATATAATAATCTGTGGGTTTAGAATTAAAAATTTTCTTAACTTATTAAATTTTGCTTAAATTTTAAAACTCTAGTTATTGGAATAATGTTTTCAATATAGAAACTTTGCATAAGATCAGCAATCAACCGATCATAAGTTGGGCTACATTGTTTGTACGACCGAAAGGACTTCATATTTGTAATTAAATTTTCAACCTGATTAAAGGTCAGCTGTTTAAAAATTAACTTATATTAACCACTGAACATAATTGAGTTACATTGTTTCTACAATCCGAAAGGACTTTATTTTTGCAATTAACTTTTTTCAAACTGATTAAAGATCAACTGCCTAAAAAAACTAAGATTTAGCTGGGAATTAACTGATTAACTCTTCTAACATATTTTTTTGCTCTGCTAGCTTGTGTAACGTTACACTTTTACGGTAACAAAATAAGATAAATTTATAAGTCTAATTATGATATTGCTATGGTGCTATATTTATATTTTGTCATTCACTAAAATGTCAGGGCCTAAATTTTGGGAGTTATCTGGATTGTTTGATTTGAAATATTGTTTTACGATTCCTATTTTTCATTACTATTTAAAATAAGTATCTACTTAATATTGTACACAACCGACAACTTGGTGTGTCATATACATATGTTTTAATTTTACAAATGCTGAGGGTCTGGTTGTTGAAGCTTTCTTTATTACCCACCATATAAAAGGACCATATTTGTATAAGAATTTTATATTAGATGTTCATTAACACATGATTGTCCAATTATCTTACCTTAATATATTTTTGTTCAGAAACAAGTCCATTATAAAAAACATGGTTGGGCATGAGCTGTTGTATTACAAACTATACCAGATATTTCCACATATCTCCATTGTAGCCTGGTAACGCTAAATAAATTAGAAACATTTTATATACCACCAATTTGGTTTAATAATACGTTATTGCCTTTCAAAATCACGTTCAGTTCATTAAATGACTTGCCTTTTGATAAAATATAGATTAAAAAATGTCACCTATATTGTTGATTTCCTGTAAACACATGTCAGAGATTCATTAGACAAGGGTTTGTGTTATTTAAGTAATCCTTCTAAGGTTTGGTTTAAAATGCATATTGTTTATTTTCGTTTTACAATTTGGGTTAACTCAAATGACACTAATGAAGTTTGACGTTTTACTGCGGCGAGTCTAACATCTCTTTTTCATGTACGCCTAAAACCCAAATAATTCCTTCCGACCACTTCAGTTTCGTTATGTATTAAAAACCTAAAATTTTAAAGTTAATTATTAAGGGCGAGGCTTACGTAAAGGTTAGAGTGAAATATAAAAAATATCTGTCATAAATTATTCGAAAATAATTTCATAACTCATAATTCAATATATATAAAGATTTATTGAAATATTTACTGTATTCTGAGTTGCCTATCCTTTGAAAAATAGTATATTTTCATCAAATCAATAAGGGGGAAAGAGACAAAATATTGGAACATTAAGACCAAGTTTTGCGCGCACTTCCAACATGTTAGTTTTTTTTAGCCAAATTCCTACCTTTTTTTAAACATTTTTTTTTTTGATAAACCTCCATAAAATCGTTTTGGAATGAGTTCGTTCTATTTAGTTTTGACTGTGGCCGTGAAAATTGAATTAAACGGCTGATCCTGTTTAAAGGTTGTTTTAAAATTTGTCTTGAACAGTGATCGAATAATAGCCAGCTCAGCGGTTATTTTACCACTTTGCATTTTACCACTTTGCATTTTACCATTTTGCATTTTATCACATTTATATTTTCATTGAAATGTGAAAGCCTATATTTCACTTTTGTGGTAGTTTTGAACCCAATAGTTTTCACATTAAGAACTTTTGGGTGAAGCCAAAATAAAAAACAAAACCTTTTTGCCACCGCAAGGGTTATGGTTCCGACAGGACGCGTTTAAAAGGTTTTTGAAAACTGAAGTAGTATTCTACTTACCGAACGTTGGCATAAACAAGACCCACTTTTACCGAAGAGGTTTTGAAGTATTTGGCCTCTAGTATGCAGCCCAACAACCAGGCCCAAGTTTGAATTATCACCTCCTGCTTACCTGCTACCTACTTGGTGAGATTTTTAACTTAAATTTATAAATTCGTCGTACCTTTTATTTTTAAATTTCATTTTCGAATTCTATGTTCTATCTATAAATATAATTTATATCACATTCTTGCATTTCCTTTAAACACTGGTAAATATTCACAAGTATAATCTGAAATAAAGGGAAATAATAATTGTATATTGTGTTTTACTGTTTGTCTCAGCATTTTTACTAACACACGGGTAAAGAGTGTATGAAGGACGTAATGTAGATTATCTTTTTTATACGTGTGTTGGCGCCCTTCCATTTTATATATATTTTTTGACTTTCCTTCTTCATACACTAAATGAAACGGATTGAAAAGTTTTGAACTCCCCCAAAGCCGAAACACCGTACAAGCTAGCCTACGGGTCGTAATTGCAAACTCTTGAAATTGCAGTTACGTAACAAATCTTTATAACATGACTTATAACATATATATATATATATATATATATATATATATATATATATATATATATATATATATATATATATATATATATATATATATATATATATTTATATACATATATATATATATATATATATATATATATATATATATATATATATATGTATATATATACAGTCTTTTCAAACATTTTTATTGGACGCCATTTTATTCCAATATATTAGATCCCTACCAATATTTTACCAGTTTCTACTATGCCCTACTTGATTTTTGGGAACAATTTAAAATGTATTCAATAAATAAGTAGTTTTTACATTGATACACACTGCGATTTTGTTACGTCATGTTGAATTCGCACCACAAAATTTACAATTTAAATTGTATAAGAGAATTTTTATACGCTAATTTTTTTAACATGTTATTTGGCCGCCATATTGTGCGGCTATCTTGAATTCGTAACAAAATTTTACCAGCTTATCTCTATATGATACTTAATGCTTGCACAAAATTTTAAATTAATCTAATAAGCAGTTTTTTCAGACTGATTTTTTAAATATTTTATGAAGCCGCCATCTTGTTTCCCCTTGTTTTTCAGATTACAAAAATTTTATTTGGGTACCGTTTTATTTTGCCATCTTGAATTAGTACCACAGTAGATCATCTCTATACTACAATTAGTTATGGCACAGAATTTGAAATCAGTTTCTAAATATTTCTTTTCAGAATTTCTAAATATTTTATTAAGCCGCGTTTTTGTTCCGCCATCTTGTCTTTGTACCAAATTTTACCAGATTATTCCTACATAATACTTGATTTTTGTGCAAATTGGATAATTAGTTTTTTAAGTATTAATTTTTTTGACGAATCATTAGGCCGCCAACTTATTCCGGCCTACTGGATTTTTATTAGATAGATATTACCAGGTCATCCCCATATGAGCCTTAATTTTTGGCTAAAATTTGAAGTCAATCTGATGAGTGGTGCCGTGAACACACAGACAGACAAATCGACAGACGGACCTACGGAATTTATAAAAGATATTTTTTGGAATCTAGGGACGCTAAAATGCGAAGATATGTAAAACGCGAAAGGGTGACTTTTTCAGATTAGAAAAAATGTATTTGGCCGCCATTTTCTTTCGCCATCTTTAATTAATACCACAGTTTTACTAGTTCGTCTCTATACTACAATTAGTTATGTCACACAATTTGAAATCATTAAGTAGTTTTTTGAGGCTGAATGTTTGAGATAAATTGGATAATTAGTTTTTTTAGTAATAATTTCTTCAACGTTTCACTAGGCCGCTCTTGTTCCGGCATATTGGATTTTAACCAAAATATTACCAGGTCATCCTTATATAAGCTTTAATGTTTGACTGAAATTTGACGTCAATCTGATAGTATTTCAACTATGCACGAATTGACAGACAGCTAGACAAACCGGCAGATGAACCAACGAAGTTGATAAAATATATTTTTGGCATCTAGTGACGCCAAAACGCGAAAATATGTAAAACTTGAGAGGGTAATTTTTTCAGATTACAGAAATTTTATTTGGCCGCCATTTTGTTTCGCCATCTTGGATTCGTACCAAAATTTTACCAGTGGATTTCTACATAATACTTGATTTTTGTGCAAAATTTGAGATAAATTGGATAAGCACTTTCTTAGTAATAATGTTTTCAACATTTCACTAGGCCTCCATTTTGTTTTGCAATATTGGATTCTTACCAAAATGTTACCAGGTTATCCCCATATGACCCTTAATTTTTGACTAAACTTTGAAGTCAATCTGGTAAGTAGTACAGACAGACAGGCCGACGGAATCGAGAAAACATGTTTTTCGTCATCTAGGGACCTTGAAACATAAAGATCTGAAAAAATCTCGGTGGGTGATTTTTTCACGATTACAATACTTTCCTTTCATGAGGGAAGTAAAGGTGATCATTGAATTTTAATAAATTTTTTTAGGCGGCTATTTTGATTGTATTTTAATGTGTTAGATATTTTTTCCAGAACAACGGCACAAAAGGTACAAAAAGAAACTATTGCGGCAAAAAGAATCCGTGCACAAGGCGTTCAGGCCGGTTCCCAAGAGACACTGACTGAATGAAGAGAAAATTGAAGGAAATAAAACGAAATAAACAGTACAGAAATTGTTCGCATCTAAAACAGACAAGAGCCTGCGTCTCCTGGCCGATTAGATAACTTGTCAACCTTAAAGGAGAATTTCATTTTAGGAACTCGTTCGGCGAAAGAATTGGACCAAATTGATGTTGAAGTGAGGCAGAGAAGAAAATAAAAATCGCACATAAAAAAGCAATTTAAAGCACCTACGGCCCAGTCTGTTTAAAGGTAAGGACTCTAAGCCGGTTGTTATGTGACGTTTGCCTATTAGGGGGATTAGATTTTTGACGTAACATATGGGATTAAAAATTGATGAAAATATCCAAAGCACGTAACATAAAGTCTGACACTGATCGTTATATACATCGTTGTTGGGAATGCAGAAATTGTGTTTACGTATACGATACAGTTGGATGATAAAATAACCCATTAGCGAAACATTAATAAAAATTTCTATTAATTTCTACTACCCATAGTTGGTCTCACGTACAGGGATTATATTCGTTCAGATTACTTATCTGGACACTATAATTATTAAAATTTTTACATATTTTTTAGCATGCACCAAATTTTGCTGGCCTTTATAAACAAATTCCAATTCCAATTTTCTTTCCGAGTGCCATTACTACAAATCCGCCAAATTTGAAGAGCTATGAATTCGGTTGTATAGAGCGTTGCCAAATTAAGTCATTTATTGAGAAACATCTACAGAGACCATTTTTATTTTGGCTCTGAAGCTTCCGTCCGCGCTTAGAACTTACCTCAAAATAAACACAAAAAAAATGCGGATGAGATGATCTACTTTTTTTGAAAAAAAAAACGCAATTGAGTAAAACTTTTTAAGGCCCTATATTGTTTTAAACGTCTATTCTTACTTTAATTATGATAAAACTGCGTGTAGAATAGACAATTAGAGTATATTATTATACAATATACTCTAACTGTTTTTACTTCCCTCGTAAAAGGGAAGTATTGTATTCGTGAAAAAATCACTCTCCGAGATTTTTTCAGATCTTCATGTTTCAGGGCCTCTAGATGAAGAATGTTTTCTCAATTCCGTCGGGATGTCTGTCGGTCTGTCTGTCCGCGGCGTAGCAAAAAAACTATTTACCCGATTGACTTCAAATTTTGGTCAAAAATTAAGGGTCATATGGGGATAACCAGGTAACATTTTGATAAAAATCCAATATGGCTTAACAAAATGCCGGCTTAGTAAAATGTAAAAAAAAATATTATTAAAAAACTACTTATTCAATTTATCTCAAATTTTTCAAAAACATTAAGTGTTATGTTGGAATCAACTGGTAACATTTTGGTACGAATCCAAGATGGCGGAACAAAATGGCGGCTTAATAAAATATTTAAAAATTCAGCCTGAAAACCTACTTAATGGATTGATTTCAAATTGTGTGCCATAGCTAATTGTGGTATAGATATTACCTAGTAAAGTACTAATGTTACTAATTCAAGATGGCGGAACAAAATGTCGGCCAATTAGAATATTTGTAATCGTGAAAAAAATTACTCTATTGGGTTCTACTTCAAGTTTTAACGTCTCTAGATGCCAAAAAATTCCGTTGGCCCGTCTGTCGGTCTGTCTGTCTGTCCGTCAGTTCTCATAATATCTTAAAAACTCGATTGGCTTCAAATTTTGACAAAACATTAAGAGTCATATGGAGACGATCTGGTAATATTTTGGTAAAAATCGACTATGGCAAAACAAAATGGCGGCCTAGTAATATGTTAAAAAATTATTATGAAAGCTACTTGTCCAATTTATTTCAAATTTTGCATAAACATCAAGTATTATGTTGGAATTAACTGGCAAAATTTTGGTACGAATAAAAGATGGTAGAACAGAACAAAAAACAAAAAACTCTTTAATGATTTTAAATTGTTTGCCATAACTAATTATGGTATAGGGCTCAACTAGTAAAACTGTGTTACTAATTCGAGATGGCGAACAAAATTGCGGCCAAATAAAATTACCCTCTCAGGTTTAACATAGCTTCATGTTTTAGCGTCCCTAGATGCCAAAAAACATGTTTTATCAATTCCGTCGATCCGTTTGTCGGTCTGTCTGTTAGTTCGCGACATAGTTTAAATTTACTTACCCGATTGACTTAAAATCTTGACCCAAAATTAAGGGTCATATGGGGATGGCCTAGTAATATTTTTTTAAAAATCCAATATGGTTGAACAGTGTTAAACATAATTTGTTATAGTGGTGTATTATTTGGGGTTAAGATCCAGTAAAAAAACAAGCTTTTTTTGAATTGTCGACGTTTCGGAATTTAATTTGTGCACCCTCAGGACACATATATAGTTCCTATATCTTGCATGAAACCCGTATTATTAATCTTTACTTACTCCATTGGTTTGCACATATTTACTATATATTAATTTTCTAAATGGTTTTCGTTAACAAACCTCTTGTTGTTATGTTACAGTGGTCTATTATTTGGGGTTGGGATCCAGTATAAAAACAAAAGTTTATTTTTAAATAGTCGACGTTTCGCAACGTTATTGTTGCATCCTTAGGACACATATAGATTCTATATCCTGCATGAACCTCATTATTAGTCTTTACCTACTCCGTTGATCCGCAGATATTTCCCAGATATTATGTTTCTGTGGTTTTCGTTAACGATCCCCTTGTTATGTTAGACTTTTTTAAATTGTTGACGTTTCGCAACTTTATTATTGCATCCTCAGATCAAATATATATAGATTCTATGTTCTGCATGAAAAACCTATTATCAGTCTTTAACTACTACGTTGGTCGGCAGATATTTTCCAGATATTAAGTTTTTAAATGGTTTTCGTTAACGATCCTCTTGTCTTTATGTTATAATGGTGTATTATTTGGGATTAGAATCCAGTAAAAAAAACAAAAGTCTTTTTTTAAATTGTCGACGTTTTGCAATTTTATTGTTGCATTCTCAGGACACAGATTTTATATCTTGCATGAAACCCATATTATCAGTCTTTACCTATTCCGTTAATTCGAAGATATTTCCCAGATACTAAGTTTCTAAATAGTTTTTGTTAGCGATCTTCTTGTTGTTAGAGTGGTGTATTATTTGGAGTTAGGAAATATCTGCAGATCAACGGAATAGGTAAAAACTGATAATATGGGTTTCATGTAGGATATTAAATCTATGTCTCCCAATAAAATTGCGAAAAGTCGACATTTTGAAAAATAAGTTTTGTTTTTTTACCGGATCCTAAACAATCATACACCACTTTAACATAACAACAAGAGGATCGTTAACGAAAACCAGTTAGAAACTTAACATCTATGAAATATCTGCGGACCAATGGAGTAGGTAAAGACTGATAATATGGGTTTCAATTTAAAATGACGAAACAAAATGGCGGCCAAATAAAATTTTTAAAAAATCAACGGAAAGAAATCTTATTCAGTTGACTGTAAATTTTCCAGAAAAATTAAATGCGATATAGAGATAAACTGGCACGAATTCAACATGACGTAGCAAAATGGCAGTATGTGTCAATGTAAAAACTACTTATTAAATTTATTTTAAATTATGCCCAAAAGTCAAGTGTGGCATAAGTAGAATCCAATATGATGGAACAAATAAAAATGAAAAGGCAGTATATGTAACACATATATACTCTGACTACGTACTGAACTAAATTGGGTCACACTTCACTACTCCTAACAAATGGAAAAAAATCATAACGAGGGAAGTTCAGGGTAAAGAAATTTACCGATTTTTTACTTAAGTTTTTGAAGAACTAATGTTAAAAATATGTTGATGTTATCCAACTAAAAAATTGTCAAATAGAAAATTAACTAACATTTATTAATTCATGATTAATCGGCATTTTCCATGTATTCAAGAAGCAATGTTTCCAAGTGTAATTATGTTCTGTCTGTGTAGAATTAATTAATTGTTTATTAGGGTTGTTATGAATATTTTGTTATATAAGTTAATATTTTCTTGTACGGTTGAAACCCTGCTATCCGCAGCGAAAGGTGAAACGATAAAAGGTTATCTCTAAGCCGGGCGCCGAGGGCATCATCGTTAAAGCCATAACACAAAGAATGGAATAGCGAGAGCCCTAGGTGGAATGGTACCGGGTTAGCCCTCGGTTGGGATTCGAAGGCATCATCATTAAAGCCATAACTATGTGGAATTTGTATGGGTAATACTTATATTTTTGCAAAATTCTTTGAGCAGCAGACTTTCTGTCTCCCTCTCTCTCTCTCTCTCTTATGCTAACCATAGCGCTCATTAATTTTGGAAATATAATTCTGGACACTTTTATTAGATTGTATGAAATAAACCAACATATTCGACTTTTCATAATTTTCGTAAACCGCTATTATTGTAAAAAAAGTAAATTAAATATAGTATATAGTTACATAGAAACACCGAAACAAAAAAATGTATTCATTAATAATCAAAAACTGATAAAACCGCAAAGTTTTTAACATTTTGCTTTTTGTTTTAAACAAATTAGCTATAGCATACTACTATACCAACTATTTGGACACAGAAAAAAATTTTAGAAAACCTCGAATATTGAGCTTGTTTTTCAAATTAACTGCATATTTGTATATATTTTTGGAAAGCACACATTATTCCTAATAAATATAATATTCAGGGTGCCCCATCTAAAAAAATAAAGTAGGGTCCGGTAACTTTTTAACCTGACCCCGTATACTTACTCTGAAAGCGACACTGAATTCTACGAAAAAATTCATATACAACAGTTTTCGTCTTTTTGATAAGTCAGATAGCTGGGATACAAGGGGTGCCTCAAAATGCAACATTTTCAAAAACGCTCTGTATATCAAAAACCAAAAGGGCTATGAATATGGATTCTGCTGAGGACATCCTTAATTTTACAAAAAGCAGACTATCGCATACCGGAGACCGCAACCCTCTATGTTTAAAAATAAGGGAAATACCCCGAAAAAGTGCCGAAAATGGTATACCCTGTACAGGTGATTGCTTTTTATAGACAGGTGTCAACTTGTTAAGATTATTACAGATTTAAAGAAATGACATTAAAACAAATTTAATGATATATAATTACATGGTGCGGTTCACTGTTTAAAACTTTTTAGACATCCGATCAAAACTAACTTAGGCCTTGTTTCAAGTATTACTAACTTAGGCTTTGTTTCAAGTCTTACTAACTTAAGATCTTATATCCTCTCATAAACCTTGAGCACAAACCTATCTTGTAAGTGTTGAGGCCATAACCATAACGTGTGTTAATCGCGAGGCGTCTAATAACTGATACATGGTTAACCATGCCTGTAATAATACCACAACAAAATTCGTTCGCCCAGAGCCACGTTGGTCTACTAGGTGTGGACTAAGACGCAGCGAAATAATGTAAAATTTAAAAAAAGCTATCGTTGATATGAACGCTAAAACTGTAGAGGTTTGGACAATCGTGGACGTGCGTTTCTGACTGACTAAGTTCTTCATTAGTACAAGCAACTTATTAAGAGACGAGCAAAACGAGCACTAAGTCAAAATAAAACACTCTATAAAAACCAAACCAGAGTGATTAATTAACAGGAGCAGATAACTTATGAAACAATATGGTACAAACCAATAGTAACTATGTATATATCGCAAGAATAGCATAGGATTCAACCAATCAGCCAAAGATATTTTTTAGTTTCTATCAGGTTTTTCTAACCCCTTAAAATCAAACAGAAGAAGCCTAACCTTGTTTTTCTCTCCATTTTTTCCATTAGCTGCATTATTAAGGCGTCGCAATTACTAAAAAGGTTTTTATCAAAATGTAAATGAACCGAGGAAAATAAAAGGCACACTATAATGAATTATTCATTATTTTGGTATCCCAACTGTTTGCTATATTTCACTCAATTATCATTCCAAATCGATCATCGTGTTTATTTTTTAAAAATGTGCTTACATTTACTCTAACTCAAATTAAATCACTTAAAAAATAGAGTGCACTTAAATGTGGCATCTGATGGGAATTCATCAACTGTTTTTTTTTTTTATATTAAATTTTATAGATTTAGGATTAATATTCTTGAATCAAAACAAAAACATTAGAAGAACATTAGGTTGTTAATATATTTTATTTCCCGTTACACCAACGCCATAACAAGTAATATGTCAGGTTGTCCCTGTGGACCCTGGATGCGTGTATTAGTCGTGGGCGTGACCTTAAGTGTCTAGTCCTACACGTTAATTTTTGATCTTATTTTACTATTATCATAACCTTGACGGCTATTTTTGATTAACAAACGTCCGCTAGTCCGACACATCCGGTTACGGATATATATGCTATACATTTATCTGTAAAAATTTCATTTAAAAAAATTTTGCTATTTAAAGGTTAGACTAGACTTTTTTTGGACACCTGCAAAAATATTTCACCAAAATAAATTACGAGATTAAAAGTTACAAAAAACTGTGAAACCCGTATCTAAAAATTTTAAGAAGAAGAAGAAGAAGAATTTCAGAAGTTAGGGGGAAAACAATTTGTTTTAATCACTTCAATAAAACGTGTCTACCGTATTTAAAAATAAAATTACGGAGAATTTTTTTGTAAGAGATGTGAAAAAAAATTCAAATAAATGACGTCCCTAAAAGTTACATGGAACTGAGAAAACCGTATATAAAAATTTTAAGTAGTTCAGAAGTTTTTTGTGCAAGTTGATATGTGCACTTTTTTTTTAAATCGAATTTTCACCCACTTGCTGAGTGGTTAGAGGGATATGTTATTAGAGCTTTTTTGTAATCTAATAAATGTTCCGTCCACTGGTCTGGAAATAATTTCGATTACTATTCGCAGTAAGCGGCAAAATGAGGTTAAATTTGGGATTTAAATTATCAACTTTAAAAAATTGCAGTAATTAAACCGTTATTTAAAAGTTATAACTCGAAATTTGGTCACGGTCTACCTACAAATATCTTGTTTTGTAAAAAAATACCCTACGCGCTTAGATATATTAGTTTCCTTGTAATACAGGATAATGTTAAAAAATGTACCCATACTTGGAAACTTTGGTGCAAATTTCACCCCGTTAGTGCACCCCTTATATATAATCCACGACTCCTCCTAAATAATTCATTTTGTGTAGCTTTTTCAGCACTTTCCGGTGCCGTAATAGGTTTTCTGACCAGATGCCTACTTTTTTTTTTTAAAGAAAAAGTAACTAAAAAAAATAATTTTTTATGAGTTTTTCGAAAAATTTCAGTTTTTCTTAAAAATTTCTATTTTCTCGCCATTTTCCGAAAGAGGTGTATTTAGGTTTTTATTATATTAAATATGTCCTATGAAAAATATCTCTTGGAAAATTTCGATAGGACTCACCCACTTTGAGATATATGCGCTCCAAAACTCCCTTTTTCCAAACCAAAAATAATAGGCTTCTGTAAGACCAGAAGAGCCATCGTTCCAGAAAGTTTCGTCAGAAAAAAATTTAAATTGCGACCACAACCGCGTTACATCGAAGTTGACGTTTTTGGTCAATTTTGCGGTACCATATCTTCGGTATCAAAGGTGGTACAGAAGAATGTTTCAAACATTCAATGTCCTACCTTTAATAGTTTCCGAGATATGTCCGCCGGAAGGTCGAAAAACACGGTTTTCTGAAATGACGCGTCCCACACCAGGTATTCGTTCCTGAGTGCGAGTAACAAGGACACTACAATCTTTGTCTGGAAGATGTCCTGCATTAGCGCAAGCGCAATGATCTACATTAGATTGTCTAAAAAGCATATCAAATATAACAAATTGGGGGTATATTGTTTACGTATTAGATATGCATTTTTTGCTTCCCTTATAAGAATGAAGCTTTGTAATTGTGAAACAATCCCCTTTTCAGTTTTTTTGCAGATATTCACGTTTTAAAGTTTCTAGAGGCCGGAAAACATGTTTTCTTATTTCCATTGGTCCGTCTGTTGTGGCAAAAAATGCTTACCCGATTGAATTAAAGTTTTGTTAAAAAAAAACTTTATGGGGATGAAACCATAACATTCCAAATAATAAAATGTCAAAAAAATGTGGTTTGGCAAACATATTACATCCCCAACTATGTAGGTACGTCAGTGTTTTTTTTTTCAAGTTGAGGTGTATATGCAAAAAATACTTTAACGTCGTGTTTTTCACTCTTTTTAAAATATTGATTACGTTTATTAATTAAAATTTAGCGTTTTACATCTTTAAAGAAAACATGAAAATTTAATTTTATTTTCAAACAGCTCTTTCACTTCCGTAGATTAAACCTATATATGTTTTGCCGTTTAAAAAAATACATTTGCTTTTTTAACAGGCTCTTGTATTTTCTAGGCTATTCTGTATAGTGGAAAAAATTACACAGAAAGGAATGAAAGAAATTTCACATATTTCATGATTTGTTTTTTTTTTAAATTAACCGCTTTAAAAATAGATATTTTTCTTTTGGAGCTGCTATATATTTCTAGAGGTACCTTGCGTAAGGGAAAAATATAATTAAATACAAACAATATACAAGTTAAGTTTTCAGGCTGTTGCTTAGTCCTCCTAGGGCTACCTTGTATAGTGAAAAAAATGTTTTTATAAACAAAATTATAAAGACATTTGATCTATATTACTGTTTTATAAGCAAGCTAAATGGTTCTGAAGCCCATGAATATAGGAGTAAACTGAAAAAACTTGGATAAGATTCCAAGATGGCAGATATAAATGACGGCCTAGTAGAATGTTTAACTTATTCAAGTGATTTCAAGTTTTCAAATGAACTGGTGAAATGTTGGTACAAATTCAAGCGGAAGAAAAAAACAACCTTAAATGGTCTTTTTACTCAATGGACTCTAAATTTTGCACACAAGAATAAATGTGATATAGGGATAAACTCTTAAAATTTCAAAAAATGGAGGTCTAAAAAAATAAAAAGAAATTAGTGCAGAAACTACTTATTCAACTGATTTTAAATTTTACCTAAAAATGAAGAGTGAGATCTAGAGAACCCGGCTAAAATATTGGTGCGATTCCCGTAAGGCCTAAGAAAATGGCGAAATGTTTGAGAAAGCAATATAAAAATATCGTTGAATTGGCTAATTTCCTTCGTTATGAGTCTTTTCTTTTTCCAACCCAGAATTTCTCTCCTAATGAATCCTTTCCTTTATTAGGGAAATTGACGATAAAATTTTTATATGTACTATAAAGGGTGCTCCAACGAGGACTGAACAGAGCTTATTTTTGGTATGTCCTAGATTTAAAAAAAATTCCAAATGTATTTTTTCTATAGAATCTAAAAATATCAGCAAAAAATATTTAAACCAAAAACAAAAGACTTACGACATGGATGTCATTCTTATATGGTTTTTGGAAACAAATATTTGTTTTTAGGATAGCTGTATTTAGTCTATTTTGATGTTTTATCTTTAGTATTTTAAGCGTAACCTGTTTACTTAAAAGGTCTATTATAGGTGATAAAAGTATTATCACCTCTTATAAGAAAATGGGGACTTATTAAAATGTTTGAAAAGGCAATATAAAAATATCGTAGAATTGGCTAACTTCCTTCGTTATAAGTATTTTCTTTTTTTAACACATAATTTCTCTCCTAATGAATCCTTTCGTTTATTAGGGAAATGGACGATAAAATATTTATTTGTACTATAAAGGGTGCTCCAACGAGGACTGAGCTGGGCTTATTTTTGATCTGTCCTAGATTTCAAAAAAATTCCAAAATAGCTATTTGATGTATTTTTTCTGTACAATCTAAAAATAGCAGCAAAAATATTTAAACCAAAAATAAAAGACTTACGACATGGATGTCATTTTTATATGGTTTTCGAAAAAGACGCATTTTTTTATGTCTATTGTATTAAAAATATTTGATATTACGATTGCTGTATTTATTCTATTTTAATGTTGTATGCTTAATGTTTTTAGGGTAACCTGTTTACTTAAAAGGTTTATTATAGGTGATAAAAGTATTATCTACTTTATATCCCTTTAAAGTCAAAAGAAATTTGATATAATATTTTGTATTCTGCCACCACGAAGTACTCATTTCTAATGATTATATATGTTACTTTGGGTAATTACACCGTAAACAGTTTTCTGCAAATATTTCACTTTTTCAAAAAATGTTTGCATAAATCCTTCTTTTTGTTGACGTGATTGACACCTCGGTTGCCATTTATCATATTTTGATTATTTTTGCAATTTATAATCAATTTCAACATCGCAACTACAATGAGAAACCATAGGGATATTAAGCTGATGAGAATAGATATTATTTTTTAATATGTATCAAAGGTCGAGAAGGGGATTGCAAGTTCGATTCAAATTCTAAAATATTAAAAAGAATACGCAGGTAAATAAACTTTTATGATTTAGACAAAGATGCAAATATAACTTATTGTTGGATCTCGACAACGGTAAACTCCCCTGGATATATTGTTGTAAATTCTGCAATTTTCAAATAAGATATGAAAGAAATAAGTGCAGAAAAAAGTGTCTAATATACGTAGCTCGGAAAATGATGGCTTGAAATAATTGTGAATACCCTTTAAAAGATTTTATATGACTTTTTTCAGATTTTTAGAATTCAGAAAATTAGTTGATGTTTTGGTTAATCGTGGACTTTTGATGAAATACAGTACTTACAATACTTGTATTCGTAGAATAGAGTTAAACATAAATTCAATACCCTATACTTGGGAAGATCTAAGAAGTGTACATTTAAGAAAAATGCTACCGTGGAAACTTGGTTTTTTAAGTCAAAGTTGCCATTGGAAAGTGTAGTTTATTTTACGGTGTTGTGGTTGAGAATAGGATTTTATATACCACGATTTATCATCAATGAAAATGTAATGACAATATTGTCGTTGATTGGTCTTCATTCTGTAGGGGGGTATGTATTCAGTAGGTTGTTACAAATTCACGACAAATCGGTGGAGTTGGAAAAATTGTTGAGATAGATAAAGCAAAATTTGGCAAAAGGAAATATACTAGGGAGCGTAATTGAAAGAAAATCGGTGTTTAGAGGTTTTGAAAAAGATTTGAAAAAGGTTTTCTTAGTTCCAGTTGAAAATAGAACTACAGAAACTTTATTGACAGTTATCAAACAGTGGTTACTTCCAGGCACCATTATTGTCTCTGACAACTGGAAATCTTATGACGTTTTACAGAATGATGGTTTTCAGCACTTACAAATAAATTATTCTATTCAATATGTGGATCCTACCAACCCACAAATTTATACTCGAAATAAAAATTGCTCGTGGCGGGATGTAAGAAGTGCAGTTCCACAATATGGGAGAAAGGAAGCACACCTCGTTAGATACGTAGCAGAATTTTTATTTAAACGTTCGTTTTTATTGTTAAATGATATTCTTACATTTTTATTCAAATAGTCTACATATATCTACCTAATTTAAGTTATATATTTTTGAACTTTTTTAAATAAATAAATATAGAAATACTTATTCTTTTTATTTTAAACCTTACACATAATTAGACCAAATAAACTAGGGATATTTTATTATATCATACCGTATTAGGGTTGGGTTTGTTTAGGTTAGGTTTGGTTAAAGTAGGTTAGGTTTGACTGGGTTAGGTTAGATTAGGTTTACTTAGGTATGAAAATGAGAAAATACTTTAACTAATATTTTACTTTTTTAAAACTTTTTTTCATATTTATCCGACAAAAAATTGGGAAAGTTTACTTTTCCCGTTTATCATTCCTTTTTAATTTAGCAATGATGAGATGAGATTTACTTCTTTACCGTTTTTATTGTCCAATATTTAATATTTTTATACATTTAAGGTGATGTTGTTAAAAAATCTAATTTTTTACATTTTTAATAAAAAGAGAACTGTTTTCTTACTTAATGTTTTATATACACGTATTTTCTAATATTTTATGCCCCACCCAGCACTCCACGGGCCCCGAAAATTTCTCAATTTTTTATTAATTAACGAACCTTTTTTTTTTAAATCGCAACTGAATTGCTAGCTTCTGTTAACATTCTAATAAGTGAGTATACAATTTTTTTCAAAAATCAAAAACGTTCGTTTTATTGTTAGATAATGTTCATAATTTTTTTTCAAATAGTCTACGGATATCCACCTAATTTAAGTTTATTTTTACAACTTATTAATTTTCTTTTTTAATAAATAAATATAAAAATACTTATTGTTTTTATTTTAAACTTTACAACTAATTAGATAATATGAACTAGGGATATTTTATTATACCGTACCGTTGTTTTTTATATTATATTATATTTTACCATACCGTGTGCGGAATATAGGGGAGGTTTAATATTTGTTACAATTTTGAATTCGCGAGTTACCATTTTGTGATCGGATATATCCTGATTTAACACATTGATATTAGTTATAATTTCCTGGGAAAACAAACAATAATATCAATTAGACTCCTAGATGTGTGCGCGATTCGAGTAGGTTGTGAGATAAACTGCTGCAATTCATATTTATTTAAGAAGTTTTAAAAAAGTAACAAATTGTGTTTTTTGTTGAGGAAATCGACATTAAGATCGCAATCAAAAATTAAATAGTCAAGTTCTGGAATTATTTGAATAATAGAGTTTTCTAGGTGATCCAGGCACAACGCCAACCTACAGTTTGGAGATCTATACAAAGTACCGAAGCTAATCTTTTTTCCGTTAATTATCTGTGCCCCTGCTTAATTTAATAAATAGCTCGGTGGTGAATGGGACAGTTCCTTAAGATATGAAGGTTTCAACCATCGTACCTCTGTCGAAAGTTCTAAATAATAATAAAGCATTCGAATTAAGGCCAGTCAATATGCTCAGTTATTTTGAAAAAAATTTGGAGAAAGTGGTGCAGGAACAACTTTTGTAGATTTTTAGAATAAAATAACATCATTAGGAGAGTGTAGTCGGGATTTAGGTCAAAACTTTGATAACAGGAGCAGTATTTTTGGACCCACAAAGAGATTTTGAAACTGTAGACAGAGGTAGGTCAATTACAAAGTTAAATAGCGTGGGAATAAGTAGGACCGCCTTTTTATGGTTAAGTAATTATTAGCAAAATAGAACCCAGACTGCTGGTCTATGTTCTATATACTTGTTTGCGTGTGACACACTTGTCTGCTTTACTTGTTCGGATAGTGGAGGTAATAAATAATACTTTAGAAAACATTTATTGGTGGTGCTGCACAAATATGTTGAAAATAAACTTTAATAAAAGTAAATTTATGTTAATGCCAAAAGAACGTTGTTACTAAAATTTTTGCTCAAGCAACTATCTTGTTCAAATCAATAATAATGTACTCGAATAAGTTCAGACATTTAAATATTCAGGAATTATTATCCCCCGGATATTAAATTTTAAAAGTTAAGCAAATAGCCTAATTAACACTATTTCTTTTAAGTTAACTTATTTACGTAGAGGTAGCAAGTATTTTAACTCGTTAATTAAACAAATAATTTATAATACAATAATATTACCCCATTTTAATAACTGTTCTACAACTTAGTTTTTATTAAATCAAAATGAACTAAGTCGTCTTCATAAACTAGAAAATCGAACCCTGAAAATACTTTTATCTTGCCCTAGGCTTACTCCAATAAAAACAATGCTCGCTGCCCTGAATTGGCTCTATATTGCGGATTTTCTTCTTTATAGAGCCCTAGTTTTTGTGTTTAAAATTAAGATAGGCAATGCTCCACCCTATTTGCAAGGACTTGTTAATTTTAATATTCAGGTATATACCCATAACACTAAATCTAGTAATGACTTCCATATCCAACATGGAACAAGTAAACATGCTCAAATATCAGTATTTTTATAAAGGGTTAGTAAAATTTAATCAACTACCACCTTTTTTAAAAATCAATCTCTCCCAATTTTTAAAAATACATTACAAATATACCTACTCTCCAAAAATACAAACACAAGGTAATTTATGTTTTTGTATCATTTCTTGTGGTCTATTGTCTTAATTATCCTAGTCTGTGCAAATTTTATTTACTATAATTTTGTGTATTGTTTTAATTAATCTGTCTTTGTAATTATTACTTTAACTTTTTTACTCTTATTTATTTTGTGTATATCTATTGATGTAGTGATGTATTGAAAATTGACTAACTGACTATTGTAATTATAAATTAGCTGTGACTAAAAAACGATTTATATTTGTATTATCCATAGCAATACTAATATTACTGATAAACTTTACGCTTACTTAAATTGAAAAGACATCCGCGTTGACATAATCAATGGAAACAATAATTTCTTGTTATAAGCTCATACATCTCCTATGTTCGAAATATGTGGCCCTATTCGGTTTTCATACGAACTTGTCAATCCTAACGAAATCGGCGCGACAGTGTGCCTGATTAGACCCAGATGCGAAATTCACGCTTATTACATACTGATCGGAATATGACACTATGTATACCTTCGATTCAATTCTAGAGGCGTCGAAACATTATTGCAAATATGCGTACTTGATGGGTATTTCGGTCGCAATTCGTATGTTATTTGATCTTCTGTAGTGATGCCGCGACACGAGATGAGACGAGATTAAAACTCGAAATTCAGAAACGAGACGAGGGTTTTGTCTCATCTCGTGTCGAAAAATCTCGTCTCTATATTGACCTATTCGGTTAAAGTTAACTACACCACAACTTGTTACGTTCTGGATGCGCGTTTCGCTAACCAAGTTAGCATCATCACCAAGTTATAAACTAAAGTAACTTATCCTAACCGAGACTATTTATAGGTAAATGTGGACACACTTGGTTGCACCCGACTGCACTGTTGTCAAGTAAGCAATAGAAGGGACTATAGGGAATAGGCTCTCTATCTTTATTTAGTGCTTTCTTACCACATTTGACTATTTCTATACTTTCAGATGCATCCAATAATCTATTATTAGATACATTTTTAATTAACTTAAGATTATTTATTCCTATTTGGTGATTGTTTTCCAAAACGAATATTTACGGAGCGTTTAGTTTTCCCAACATATTTTAGATCGTAGTCATTACAGGTAATTTCATAGATGCCACTCCTCTCCTTCAAGTCGACTTTGTCTTTAGGGTTTCCAAGGAGACTGACTTGAGAACTGTTCTCCGTGTTGTGGGCTACTCTAAAACCTACCCTTTTAAATAATTTTTCAAGACCTCTCGTATATCTGAGATTATATAGGATTACTATGAACTTATTGGGGGCCTCAGGTGCTTGAAGAGTAGTGGCATCTTTTAACATTTTCTTATGCTTATGTCTATTTACTAATTTATATACAAAATTATCATTATATCTATTACTTTTAGCTATATTTTTAATCCGATTCATTTCATTGTTAAAACGTTCTTTACTTAATGAAAAATTGACTAACCTGTGAGTTAAGAAATGAAATGCTGCCATTTTACGTGGACGGCAATGAAATGAGTTGGATGTTATATACCTATCAGTATTAGTAAATTTCCTATTAATATCAAATTCTAATTTATCGTTATTTCTAATAACTAACGTGTCGAGAAAAAGTAATTGCCTATTGTTCTCCTTTTCGTACGTAAAATTAATGGAAGGATATTTATTGTTTAATGTATCTAAAAAAGGGTCCAAATTTTCTGTTTTAGTATCAAAAATAGCAAATATATAGACTACGTATCTATACCACACCTTTGAGAAGTACTTGAATTCTTTTTTGAATTGAGTTTCTAATCTACCCGTAAACAAATTTGCAAGGAACGAAGCTAAGCAATTGCCCATCGCGGTTTCCTCAAGTCGTTTATAATATTTGTTGTTGAACTGAAAAAAAATTTGATTCATACATAATATGGATCAAAATACAAGAGTTCTAACCACACTACACCACAACTTGTTACGTTTTGGACGCACGTTTCGCTAACCAAGTTAGCATCATTAGCAGATGATATAAACTGTAAGACCCATACATAATTTTGTGAGAAGCAAATATTCACCAATAATTTCTTTCCTCAAATTATTGAATTCAGGTAGTTCCCTTAGGTACTCTAAAGCTAGTGGTTTGGGTACACGTTTTAACAATGAAATGAATCGGATTAAAAATATAGCTAAAAGTAATGGATATAATGATAATTTTGTATATAAATTAGTAAATAGACCTAAGCATAAGAAATTGTCAAAAGATGCCACTACTCTTCAAGCACATGAGACACCCATATGATCCCGGACATACGAGAGGTCTAAAAAAAGTATTTAAAAACGCAGGTTTTAGTGTAACCTACAAAACGGAGAACAATTTAAAAAATCTCCTTGGAAACCCTAAAGACAAAGTCGACTTGAACGAGAGGAGTGGCATCTATGAAATTAGCTGTAATGACTGCGATCTAAAATATGTTGGGCAAACTAAACTCTCCATAAATATTCGTGCTAAAGAACACATGGCACATTTAAGATACGGAAGAACAGAAAAGTCAAGCGTTACTTAACATGCTTTGGAAAACAATCACCAAATAGGAATAAATAATCTTAAGTTACTTAAAAATGTATCTAATAATAGATTATTGGATGCATTTGAGAGTATAGAAATGGTTAAATGTTGTAAGAAAGCACTAAATAAAGATAGAGGGCTTATTCCCTATAGTATTGCTTACTTGACAACGGTGCAATCGGGTGCAACCAAGTTTGACCAGATTTACCTATAAATATTCTCGGTTAGGATAAGTTACTTTAGTTTATACCATCTGCTGATGATGCTAACTTGGTCAGCGAAACGCGCGTCCAGAACGTAACAAGTTGGGGTGTAGTGTGCTTAGAACTCTTGTATTTTGATCTATCTTTCACCACAGGTTCCAGTGTTAGGACTTAAATAAATATGTTCAGATGAAACATGAAATTTTAGCTAGAAAGACTTACAGTTTATCAGTAAATCGAGTGCATTTAGAAATTAATGCTCTATCGCTCCTGCTTGGATGTTAGTGCCTTGAAAATGTCTTCTAGGCTTTTATTTGATAAGCCTTCAGACCTTTTGTTTCAGAACTTTGACTAGCCACAATACCTAATTTACCACTACGTAAAATTAAAGCTTTTATAAAATAATCGTAATTTTGTATGACAAAATTATAACAGAGCTCACTGAGAAACATCTTGCTGAGTGTGTGTACAAGTTTGAACCCTTCCGGGTCTACTTGTTCTAAGAGTATGGTGTTTGCTATAGAATATGCATTTTTATGCGAAATAATAAATATTTCAAAATTAAAAAAAATACATTTATAAACTGACCACAATTTGTCTCCCGGAATATAGGTAATCTTCACGAAAATAGGCGGATAGCAAAGAACAGGTATGGACTGATACCATAAGAATAATTATCTATTTTCTACCGTGCGTAACAAATACAATAAAGCGATGATTGACCGTTTCGCAGCGAAGATCATAAATAATTACTAGTTTGTTTTTGTTACATTGTTAAATTATGATTCTCCCCCCCTAGGTTGTTTGAAAAATAAAGCAAAATTTGTAATTTATTTTATCTAAAATCGTTTAGCTTGGCCTGAGATATTCGATCAGAGGTCTTTAAAAAGTCAATGTTTTATTAATCCACTTGACTGACATCGTCAATTTATACTTATAAATTGTTTTGATTTATAAAACTATACTTATCTATGATAAAAATTCAATACATAATAAAGAAAATAAGGTGGTACACAGCCCTCTTAAAGACTTTAGCGAGGTTGCTATGTATGTTCATAGGTATAAAATTAACAACATTCGACGAATCCTTCTCCTTTAATATTAAGGAAATCCTTCTTAATTTCTAGTACGAAGAATGTACACGTTTTTATAAGTAAATTAGAAAAAAAACAGTTTCCAAAAAACAACTTTATAGTTCACCAGAAATCTTGATACAAGGTCACGCCAAGCAGTCAGTTTATTGGTCATAATTTTTATAACTTCTTCTAGTATAAAAATTTTTTAATATTATACATGAGTGCGACATTATTGTAGCAACGTCAAATAACGAAAAACTCAGAATGCTTGGACTTTAAACTTTATGAAAATATGTATTAAAAGCATTCATCAACTATGCATGGTCATAAAACGTATAAGCCTGGCATACATATATTTTTTTATTTTTGCAACTTTTTTTTGCCTGTGCCATTCGAAGATTTTTTAACTCACCATATAGAAGTATTATTAGTGCATTGTAATATATTGCATTAATTGATGAAGGTTTCTAAAAAACAGTCCAGCTTGTTGGAGGTGTATTTAAAAAAAAGTGTTCTATTCTATATTATTCTAAAAGAAGGTATGAAATATTCGCTGAACATTTTTTTCCAGCCAACTACATAAGGTAAAAGTTAAATGGCAAATACCTCAATATGTGAAAGTAGGAAAGAAAATATTGTATAACCGAGGATCAAAATCTAACCTTTTCTGAGAAAAAAAAGGTAAGTTGGACTTATTTTGTTGTAATTTAGGCAAATTACTAAATGTTTTATTTATTTTAGTATCTAAGAGCATTAGTTACATTTTTTTAGGTAGTCTGTTAAATAAGTTCTTTCACTAAAAGTCGCAATGTTAAAAAAAATATTCAAAATTTAAATAATTCTTTAAAAAACACAATCCGGTAACACGGAACAAAACTCACTTGCCGCTGCAGTTGTTTTTCGCTAAATTGTTATTGTAAATATATACAAACTATCCGTTTTTGAGCAAAAGACTATTTTATTAGTAACTACTTATATGAATATAGCTTATTTACGTTCATTTACATTTTAGACACAAAAATTTAAAAAGCTGTCAAAAAATTGTCAACACGAAATTTAAACTGCCAGAATTTTTTGTAAAATAAAAATTCGAGCATCGAAAATGTCAAATTTTTTTGAAAATATAATTTTTTTTGAACTCCAGTTGTTTTCGAAATACTGACGTTTGAAAATTAATAATTTTTATATTTATGGTTGTAAAATCTAAATGTCTGAAGTTAGAGCAAAAAGATTTTCTTCCCTATTTTACCCTTTCAAGAACAATTTATCCAAAAATGTGCAGAAGAATTAGTAGTGATATGGAAATTAATTGCAAAAGACTACTTATGTAATTAAGTTCAAAATTTGCAAACAGGAATGAACAAATAAAATGTTGTCATTTCTATAAGGCAAAACAAAATGGCGACCTAATTAAATGTCTAAAGAGGCGCTAAAATTCCATTTTCTAGAGTAAAGCCCTGGTTTTTAGGGATGAAAATAATAAATTTCATAACTGACTTTTTTATATATGATATAAATAAACTTACAAAATCAAAAATACAAGTAAAAACAAAATTTTAAAAATCGCTTCTTGGAATGTCGAGTTAGTGTTTTTATTTTAAATAGCTGTGGTAAGTAAATGAATGTTATTATATTTATTTGGCAATAACTTTATAGATATTGTCTAAATTGTAATAATACGAGAGTTTCAATATAAGGTACTTGGGTACAAAAATAGGTAAAGCCCTGTTAACAAAACTTTTCTTATAATAACATTTTCACTTTATCAAGAAGAGTGACCATATTAATAATTATATAATATGTATGATTGTCTTTTATGTGTGTGGTAGAATTCGTTTCAAGGAAAATTCCAACGAAAGCAGCTCAACCGATTTTTTTATTTAACAACACTTTCTGAAGGTTTATGGCAAGTTCTAAAAGTTTTGGATCTAACAGAACTAATGTCCCATTATAAATTATCAAACTTCTTTCCGTCATCAGTTCGGACGAAGGCACATATACCTGAATATTTCTGTTAATGCACGATAAATTACACCCATCCTGTACACCATTGTGTCAAAAAGTACATGATGTGCCGACTAAATGAAACACCCAACCTATGTCGTATGTTATCCGGGACATAACTTTTGTTTCTTATAATGAATTTCGGGCTGCATTATATCCGCTATTATTTTAAAATGTTCATTTTGCACGGACCAGCTGCTACACCGCGCCAGCAAATATTAAAAAGTAACTTCCATACATAAATAAAAAGTTAGACGACGTTGCAACGTTGTGTCCCGATCGGTGTAGGCACCCATGGAACATTTAAAGGCAAAGGGAAACTGGAATATGTGCATTTGATTTCCGGATATTCTTAGTATTTTCGATTTGCTTTGAGATTCTGTGGCCTTAGGTGACGATGTGGTAAACTTATTTTAACAATATTCTTTTTTTGCGATGAATGTAACTTGTTTATTTTTGCTCAGGAACATATTAAGCTTGTTTAACCAAAATGTCAATTACGCTTGCCACACTCTTTATCTGTTTGATAGCAGAGAGTATGTATTTGTTTTAAGATAATATAAATCTACACTAAGTGGTTGATTGAAAGAGAGGCAGTAAAGTTAGTGTACAAATCACCGACTGCTCAGGGAGATTGGTTCGTTTTCTATTTATAAGGGCGCCAACAGTTCTATACCAGTTGACTGTTAACCGCTCTAGATGTTATGAGTACCACTCCTCAACACCACTAAGATAAAATTAATTAAAGTTAATAGTAAAAAAAAAACAAAAAAAAGGCATATTCAACAAATAACATTTATTAACAAGTTCAGTGCTCCCCAAAATATTTCCAGAAATATGTATCTCCTGTAGGTTATTTTATATAACATATGAAAGAAATTGGCCTTAATTGAAGTTTTTTTTTATAAATGACAATTGACTGTGTAATGATCCTATGTTAATCAGTTTTCATACCTCATATGCTGAGAGAAAAATCTAAAGTATATTCAAATAAAGATCACTATCCAAATATTAGATGAACTGTGTAAAATGTTTATGAAAATAGCTAAAGAATCACAAAACAACAAACTAAATGTTCAATAAAACCTGAAAATTAAGTAATACAAATGAGAAAAGAAATTTTCAATCAGCTAATGACAGGTAAAAGTAATAGACTCCAAAATCTATAAATATTTATAAAGAAAATCTTTAAGTTGTTTTAATTTACCGAACAATTTGATCTGACAGTAAAAATTTATTAAAAGATGCAAAATAATCAAGCAATTAACTAACTTCATTAATTCAAACACAATTAACAATAATATAATGAAAGAAAAGAGTATTATGTGAATCTAAGAGCAAGCAAATAAAAAGAAAAATTTATATAACTAAGTTTCAAATCCAGTCACCAATATTACCTAAGAAATTGACACCATTGTTTTATATCAAAATACCTTTCTAAAGCAAGTAAATACAATAAATCATAAATATTATCGCATATTCCAATAGTGTTACCTGTCTATAACACTTCTTATACACCTTGTATAAACTAACTAGATCTTATAAGTTAAAATTTCAAGATGTGATCACACTTTACAACAACACCGTATCTTAAAGTATATTATACTATCAAATGTTGGCAGAAACCTATAGACTATTGTGTCATAAACTTATACTGTGATGTTCTGTATCTTAAAGCCTACTATACGGTCAAATGTTGACAAAAACCTATAGATTATTGTGTCCTTAACTTATAATGTGATATTTGAGTATCAGCATGAGTTATAAAGTAAAAATAGTCTTATTGACAACACCAATAACCATGGTTTATGCACACCAGCACTAGTTAGAACTTTATATCAAAAAGTATACTCTACACTCAAAAGAAATAGAAAAAGTCATAAAGTTGATCAGCAATAAACAATAAAGTCAATTCAGCACAAGGGATGTTAAAATTAAGATACTTATCTAAGTGTCTATCAGCATCGGTGACTTAGATCAGCAGTCTATGATGTAAGTGTCATCGAAGACATTTCCAGCAGGAAAACTGGGTACGTACACACTTAAGTACTAGGTAACAGACTTCTGCTTCACTTACAATGACACATCCAGGTTCAAACCCTGGTTAGGAGAACAGGAACAAGAAGTAGAAGAGGAGGGAGAAGAAGAAAAAAAAACCCTAGAATAGTACAAACGTCTAAGATTTACACCCCAAATAAAAGTGTATAGGTCTGTTTAACAACTCAACACCCAGTATATCAAATAAAGAAAATAATTCCAAACAAAAATGTATCAATATTTCCCAGCTTGACTTCATTTAAACCAATTTACCCAAATTACAAAAAATCTTAAGTCACTCTATTATAGAAATTCAAAATATTAGGCTCGTACATGTCTATTACGATACATAATATTATCAACTACAACCCCTTAATATTATATACAAAATATAAGCAACATATCTATTAATTAATACTAATATAGGTACATTACAGCCCTTATAGTGAATAGTAACAAGAATCCACCCTTAAAAACTTGTAAATATCAATACAAAATGTTATTACTCCAGTATAAGTAAGCTAATATAAGATGTTACAGACAGAAAATGTAAATCACTGATACAATATTGTTCAATTTTGCCAAATTGGTTAAAGCAGATAGCATGTATTTATATCTTATAAGGTTGCTTCGGTCTTCAAAGAAATATGAAAATTAAATTGATTTTTATAGATATATAGGCCTCTTTCCTAATATAACATACACCTGTAATAGTTGTATTGAAACACACTTATTAAAGAAAACAAATTCTCCCCAACGTATTTACTATTCTTTACTTTATGCAAACTTAAATAACAATTGGCTTATGGAGGTTACAAATAGACCTTTTTGTATTGCAGAAATAAACTTAATAAATATAACAAACATAAGGCATATATACATTCAGCAAATATCTTAAGAAAATGAAAAGTACTATTGAATACATTTTTTGCTACACAAATCAAAGGGCAATCAAGAGTGTCCCAATAGCTCTTAATTTCAATAAGTAAAATAACTCTGTGGCCTTGTATTTACTTTTTAATAAGAGAAGTAAGTAACAAAAAAAAAATAACCCCTTTTTTATATATAAACAAAAAGACCTTAGTGATAGCCAAGAAACTATATCTAAGCTAGAGGTTAGAACATATTATTTCTATATACTTAAGCCAGAACGGATAATTTTTCCACGTTTTTTCAAAATTATGGGATAATGGTTACAGTGAGCATAGACAAACTATATATTTTTGGAATCAGGAGAAAAAGCCCTTCTCAATAAACTAAAAATATACAGGGTGTTCCATTTAAAATAACAAAGCTGATGCTCATTTTCCCAATTTCCGATGTTCTTTTTTTTTGTTTGATAACAAATTCTGACGACTCAGACTAAATCCTAAAACATTTGTGTAAAACTTTTTGATATCTTGAGAAATAAAGCGCATAGACCCCGTTCAAAATATAAACGAACACCCTGTACATACATACATGCATACAAACAAACAAACTACATACGTGCATACATACATACATACATACATACATTCAAACAAACATACATACATACATACATACATACATTCATACATACATACATATATACATACATACATTTGTACAAAAATTTTAATCGTTGATTCTCAATTTACATATATTTTTTATTCAAAATTTGAGATAAATTGGATAAGTAGTTTTTGAGAAATAATTTTTTTACAATTAATTTGGCCGCCATTTTGTTCCGCCATATTAGATTTTTACCAAAAATGTTACCACGGCATTCCCACGTGATCTTTAATTTTTGACCAAAATTTGAAGTCAGTCGGATAAGTAATTTTTGAACTATGCAGCGCACACACAGACCGACAGACAGACGGAATGGAGAAAACATGTTTTTTGTCATCTAGGGACCCCGAAACGTAAAGATCTGAAAAAATCTCGGAAGGTCATTTTTTCACGATTACAATACTTTCCTTTACGAGGAAAGTAAAAACGCTATGAGAAAATTTCATTTAGGTGAAACTACTTATATAAACTAATAAAGCGAGTTCTAAAATATAGAATTAGCTTAGTGGTAGTTCTTTTAGTATGCTTTATATCCTTTGAAGTAATTCTTCTACAACAAACTGATATTTTATCACCCCATTAATATTATAAAGTTACATGAGACAATGTTCCTTACTTATTTTTAATTAATTTACAAACTTATTATATTAATGTAACGGTTTTATACATCGTTTTCCTTTATTTTGAGGTACTAAAAGGCTAGACAAAACTATAATCTTTTCAAAAATAAATTTATAAATAATAAACCCTTATCGAGACAGAATATTAATTATATATTATATAAATTAACTTTACTAGCTTTAATATTAATACTAGACATCACTGGCGTCTAGCGAGACACAGCCCACGATCCTCGCTCCTGGATTTTTGTTTCAATTGAAATAGTTTTAATAAGCAAGCCTTGCTTGTTCCTGTTTATCACAAAAACTAAGGTATTCTCAGTGGCGTGTCCAGCTAAGGGCTAGGGGAGCGGATAACCAGCTGTTTCTAGCTATAGACGTTACTGTAAACATCTACTTACAATCCTTCATCTTTAGGGAAGCTAAAGTATCCTAAAGTTGGAATTTTTTTTTGTAACCTTTGCAGCGGAAACAACGAACCACCATGTTAACAATTAAGATACTGTTTAACTAACAAATTAACTGTCCAAAAATCCAACAAACTCAAAGAAATCACCCAAAAACCGAAAGCCGAACAAATAATAAAACCACTGTTCCAATTAAGCGAAGTATTGCATATTGCATTGCAATGTTCACTTTTTGATTCAATTAGGTGCAGCATATGTTTATCTTTCTTTGTATAGGCAAACTGTCATAATAGAAAGAGACAAATCTACGCCGAATAGGTAATAAAAGAAATGGTCGTCATTTGAATGAAGTGGGCGCCGAACATAAGCAGATTTTAAAGGTAGTGGGCAGGCCCAGAATATGAAAAAATAACTGATTCGCTTTGCGGTATAAACATGGTGTTGAAATTTTTTTTTTTTTAATTTTAACACCCTGTATTTCAAAACTAAGGTGTTTCGAAAACAAATGTATATGACATTTAGTCCTAAAATGAACCACAAAATAATATTCTGCATTTTTAGTAATCAAAATAACAACAAGAAAAATTAGCATTTTGATAAGTAACGTTTATATGATTCAATTCGTTTTAAAATATGTTGATACATGTATCTTTTTGCAAACACACAATTTGTTCTAATTATTCATAATCAAAATATGCTTACCCAAGATATTTAGGAATCAATAAACTAGTTACATATCTTAGTTACTTAATGTGGGTTATGTAAAATACAGCCAAGCTTGCGGTTACTACTATTATTTGTCCAATATTAGATATTACAAAATTGGGGTATTACTCCATACCTTTCCCTTCTGGGAAAATGACATTAATATGGCCACTTATAAGGGCAGAAAAGAAAGAAGGCCGAAATTAGATCAGTGTCTTTTGATAATCTCGCATGAAACTTAGAATAACTCTTTAAATAATAAATATTAATTTCTAAATAAATATAACTACCTATACGGATCCGTTAAGAGCTAAATACATACTTTTACATCTTATATACAAAACATCTACATAAAATATTTTCGAACCCTGTTTTTGTGTACCTCAATTATCAGAGTCAAGATCGAGTTGTTGTTTCTTAGCTATATTATTTTTTTTTGCTAATAATCGCTACGAGCTAGCTGAGCAAGGTGCAACGAAATTTGGAAGATTCAGGTCGAAATGATAGCAGCTTGGTGTGGTTTGGTTAAAGAATACATATAACTGAGATCATTTGGCCCAATCATCTTTTGAATCGTTAACATACGTAAGTAAATACTCGTACTCCCGCAAAAGCAATGGGCATCACTCTTGCGAATCTATTTGGACTAATTGAAAGCCCAATAGTCAATCTTGTAAAACCAAAAGATCTAGCATCCGTACTAGACTGTGTTAGGTCTCTAAAGTCCTCGTGAAGGGATATTTAATGGAACCTGGAAATAAGTTTTACTGCCGAGAACCATTTGGAGCTACCAAGTGGATCCAAAATGTCATCAATTTTGGGCTGAGCAAATTTGTCTGCTTTTTCTCCGTTTGACGATTTCTTGGGGAACCACAGAACAGAACTATTATACTCTGAGCATGGTGGCTTAATCACTCTTTGGTTTAGCATGTGTTCTACCTGTTTATTCATTGACTCTTTCTGAAAGTGGAGGGTACGGTAGTTTTTTATTTAAACAGGCGTCGGATCAGACAGTCTTAATTTTTGCTGGTAAAAATTATTCACCGAAACTTTAACAGATTTCAGGGCAAAAATCTCAGAAAACTGACAGCATAAACTTTGAGGTTCGTCTTTAACATAATCGGGAATTCCTAGGGTGTTTAATTCATTTACAAGTTTTTTATGTCTGAAATTTTTCTTTAAATCTATTTTAAATTTGTCAAAATGCTGAAGGCTTGTCGCCCGATTGTATTTTATCTAGAATAACAGTTTTAGAATTCGGTTTCAGAAACTATGCTTCTTGCTAAAAATACTCCAGGCTAAATTTCTGAATTTTGCACTACCGAGGCATCCTTTAGTGACTTAAAACTATTAATTTACTTAATAACCGCACTCCGGAGTGGTATAACCAGTCTATCTTCTTGGAGGATATTGTGAATTGAAATCTCAAGAATATTTTGATTAATTCTTATTCTCATTGGCAAAGTTAAATAGTCTATATTACGTCTAAATCTATCTTTAGAATCTGTAGGTATTGGAAAGTTTGATTCAACCACGTGAAAATCGTGCTCAATTTCCGATAAATTTTATAGCGACGTTGGTGACGCCCTTTACTTGACTAGAGCTTGAAAAATTAATTTTTTGATCAAAATAAATATTTATGTTCTTAAAAATTGAAATATCCGTGCCTCAAACTATTAAAAATGTATTTTTGGTCTGAGTCATTTTTGTGTCAAGAACTACAACATTTGAGAAAGACAAATCAAACGCGAATGCATTTACAAATTCCCCATTATTCGTTGGGGGTCTGATCCGTTTGCCAGCTCAGATCCAAACTCGGAATCGACCCTAAACCGCTCTAACAGGTCTAAAATTATTATTTCCAATAAAGTTACTATTAGTACTTCTGTTAGGGTTGGTAGCCCCATTACAATTATTACTTCCCTCGTAAAAGGGAAAAAATGCAGGGTCCCTAGATGCCGAAAAAAAT
This sequence comes from Kuschelorhynchus macadamiae, assembly GCA_030620095.1. Classification (NCBI taxonomy): domain Eukaryota; kingdom Metazoa; phylum Arthropoda; class Insecta; order Coleoptera; family Curculionidae; genus Kuschelorhynchus; species Kuschelorhynchus macadamiae. The sequence continues at coordinate 681,343 of JAUTXW010005043.1, read as the reverse complement.
GTTTTCTGAATTATGTGGGTCTGTCTGTCTATCTGGCTGTTCGAGGCATAGCTAAAAAACTACTTAACCGATTTACTTCAAATTTTGGTTTAAAATTAAGGATTATATGGGGATGACCTGGTAATATTTTGGTAAAAATCCAATATGGCCAAACAAAATGGCGGCCTAGTGAAATTCAAATTCAAATTCAAAATACATTTATTTGTCAAATAGATACACCAATCTTTAACATGGTATTGGTATAAAAAAAAATTGTTTAACCTATTCCACAAATTGGACAGCCTCTCGATTACAAAACCGTTTTCATTGCGCCCCTAAGCAAGGTGCACAATGTGAAGTTACACTAAAGAAAAACCTTTATGAACAATATTAATAATTAGTATATATAATTAATCAATTAATACAAATATAAGTATATGATTGTGCAAGCGTGCAAGCAAAAATTAAAATATTAAAAATGTATTTTATGTATGTTAAAAGATAATTATTAAAAAACTACTTATCCAATTTTTCTCAAATTTTGTAATATATACGTACGCAAAAATGACAGCCAAATAAAATGTTTCTAATCGTGAAAAATCACCCTCTCAGCTTTTACATATCTTCACGTTTTAGCGTCCCTAGATGCCAAATGTTTTATCAATTCCGTCGGTCCGTCTGTCTGTTAATTCACGGCATAGCTTAAATACCACTTAACCGATTGACTCGACGAAATTTTGGTATATATATAAAATTACGGATCATAGAGTCCTGATAAAATGTTAAAAAAACTATTATTAAAAAACTACTCTCTAATTTATCTGAAATTTTTCAGCATCAAAGTATTATGTTGGAATTAACTGGTCAAATTTGTATGCTAATCCAAGATGACGAAACAAAATGGCGGCTTAGCAAAATATTTAAAAATTCAGCTTGAAAAACTAATTCATTGTGTTATAGGGAACAACTAGTAAAACTGTAAAATAATTTAAGACGGCAGAACAAAATGGCGGCCAAATAAAATGTTTGTAATCGTGAAAAAAATCACACTCTCAAGATTTACATATCTTTACGTTTTAGCGTCATTAGATGCCAAAAAAATAGGTTTTATCAATTCTGTCGGTGTGTCTATCTATCTAGATTGACTTAAAATTTTAGTCAAAAATAAAAGGGTCATATGGGGATTTTGGTTAACATCCAATATGATAGTACAATTATTACTAAAAAAAACTAATTATCCAATTTACGTCAAATTTTTCACAAAAATCAAGTGTTACACAAGAATGAACTAGTAACATAAAATATCAAAACAAAATAGCGGTCTAATAAAATATTTAAAAAGCAACCTGAAAATACCACTTATTAAATTAATTTCAATTTTTGTGGAAGACTTAAGTGCGATCTAGAGATAAACTGGTAAAGTAGTGGTACGAATTTACGATGGCGAAACAAAATGGCGGCAAAATGAAATTTTAAAAAATCTAGTTCAGTTGACTTAAATTTTGCAGAAAAATTAAATGTGAAAATGAGATAAACAAAATGGCGATATGCAGTGGCGGCTGCTCATAAGGCCGCGTGGCCGCGCGTCCCTCCTGAAAAATGTTAACATAACACAATTTCAATTCTTATAAATTTAATATTAATATAAGATTATGCCAAATTGTTTTACCTCAAAAGACATCAGTTCCTATCTCTAAATACCCGACCTCGTTGTCTGGTGAGAATTCTCAAATATGTGTTTCAGGCGCAGGCTCTACAGCCGGTATTACTAGCTCCATTAATTTAGTTCATGGATTATAGATATGCTTTGGATGTTAAGCCGCGCATGACTATCGGTGGCGTCATAAGAAAATCCGATATCGAGAGTGTGTTTGGTTTCTGGTCGATAGTTTTTTTATTTTATAAATTGTGTATGTCTAACTATAATAATTAAAGGTGTGTCAATATGAATCATGTATACAATCTTATACAAAAAAAATCGACCCATTAGATGATAAATAAAAATTAAAGAGCTTGGCAGGCCTTTGCCCAATCTAAATTCAACACAAGTTTGTGAACGAAAGAGCCAAAGCAGGTCTTTTACACGACGAAATAGACTTATAAAAAAATAACTGGATATGTGGATGTGAAATAAAAAATGTATTGCACTGTTTCCCGTGTTTGCTGTTTTATAAAGTCGACTCTAGAATGGACCTTAACTGGGTAAGGAAAGGAATAAACGATTTACACCACCTTCCTAAAAAAAATGAGGAAGCATGAGTCATCTCGCGACCATATTAATTCTTGCATAACTTTTGCTATTATAATGTTCTAGACAGCATGCTACAAGTGTGTAGGGAAGAAATTTGTAACCAAATTGAAACAGCAGATTTTTTATCAATTCAAGCCGACGAAACCACCGATGTATCAAATTATTGTCAAATGGTTATAATACTAAAATATTTTTATAAAGGATCAATCCGTGAAAATTTTTGGGGATTTATAAGAGTGAGTGAAATTGACTCCCTAGTTTTAAAGACTCCCTCAAAAATTTAGTGCACGGAATTAACAATTTTAATGAGAAAGTTATGGAAAACTTCCATGAAGGACGACCGCAAAGCGAATTTCAATTTTAAAAATTGACGTTATATTTGTTTACATATTTATTGCTCGGTTTATTGCTTTTGCCTTCTTAGACAGTTACTAGTGAAATGACTTTTATTGAGAATTTTATGAGAAAAAATATTCGTATTCCTGCCCTTTGAAGATTTTGAAGCTCATTCTAGAGCAGATTTTAATTTCAAAAAATATATTATATTTGTGTATATATTATGTTCGCTTTTTTTACCTTCATAGACAGTACATAAGTGACATCAAGTGACTTTAACTTACATTATAAGACTATTCTTGTTCCTCTCCTTTTCAAGATTTAAGCTGCTTTTAAGGTAGGTGAGCTAGTGAGTACTCGTGAGCTTATATTTATAATAATATACCAGTTTTTATAATCTTGCATGAGTGCGCCCCTATAAAGTCAAACCCCACGAGCCGCCACTGGCGATATGTGTCAATGTAAAAATTACTTTTTGAATTTATTTTAAATTATGCCCAGTCAAGTGTGGCATAAATAGAAAGAAAGTGGTAAAATATTGGTAGGAGTCCAATATGATGTAACAAAATGGCGGCCAATAAAAATGTTTGAAAAGACAGTACATGTAACACATATATACTGTGACTATGTACTGAACTAAATTGGGACACACTTCACTATTCCTAATAAAATGAAAAATAAATCATAATGATTGAAGTTCCGGGTAAAAGAAATTTACTGATTTTTGACATATCTTAAGCTATGCTAGGGTTGGAAGCTGCTAAGTTCCTTGTCAGCAACCGTTTCAGACTTCCCTTGTACATTTGAAAAAGTTTTATTGTCAAGCATAAGGCCAACATTACAACGATGATGTAGAGCAATCTTTAACATCCACATCCAAAAGTCAAATTTGTGACACCCTGTATCTCAAAAACAAAAGCTTTGTGGACACATTTTTATATGAACTTTTAGTCCTAAAATAAGGGAGCAAATTAAGTCTTTCATTTTCGGCATCAATTAAAAAACACTTGTGTACTACCAAACAATTATGTCGCTTACTATCATAAATTAGTATAGGAACACTGTAAGGGAAAAGCTTTAGCTAATTACCTTCAGTTATCTTTAATCTATGATTATAGAAACAACAAAAGAAACTGTCAGAAACTAATAATAATTACAATTTGAAAAGATACTGCCCCTAAAATACGCCATTATTACACAATTAGAACAGAATCGCGATAACTTTTATGACGTTGAAAAGATAAAAAGAAACCACTTTTTTTGTTTTCACCGACAGCCCTGTTTTCTTTCCCCCGTTTCCTGCCGAGATCACCGACAGATAAAAATGGAACTGATAAAACTAAAACAAAAAGAGGAGCCAGCCGCGCCGTGCTATATCTAAAGGTCGAAACTTTGGACAGGCCTTGTTTAAAACACGAAACAATCTTTTGCAATTTCAGTTGCGGAAAAGTTTGATGGAACGAAAAGATACAGGAAAGATACGCGCCTTCCAGAGTTTTTTTACGTTCCGTCGTTCAAGTTGAAGGTTAGAGTTAACGTGAGGAAGTTAAGAAATTTGCACACGCGAAATTGTATAAAAGATTTTGTCTTAAATTGGGTGGGATTTAGTTGTTTTTGCTAGAGTGAATATTTGAAAAACGTATTGGGGAATTTGAAATAAGATATTGATGGCAGCTTGCATTTGAGGGTTTAATTTCAAAGTGTACAGGGCTTTTTACGTAAAAGAGTCACTCAATTTAACTCAGTTATGCTTTAACTAGAACTGAAACTTAAAAATCTAACTTTTTTAGTTTTCTTCAGTATATCGGATTACGACATCAAACAAATTTAATTTTTATTTTACTTATTATTGTCAACAACAGCAAACTTTGAAAACACAATGTTAAGACTTCAAATAATTCTTTTTTAATTCCTAAACAATTTACATTTGCACACAGATTAGTCAACATATATTAGTGCTAATCTTAAACTAAGTAAAAAAGACTTTGGAGTCTGATTAACAAGCCAAAAATAAGGAGACAATAAGGTGCGTGTTGACTACATTTTCATGTAAAAGTGAATGTGACTAAAGTATTCTGAAAAACTGTTCTAAGGTTTTAAGTTATTAATAAGAATATTAATCTTAAATCATCAGGTAGCAAATTATAAAACTTATATACTTCCATCAAAAACAGCAGCCGAATCATCATCATACGAGATAACAACACCATTATTCAGCCCAATATCCGTTAAAGACGTAATATGCAAATTAAACAATAAGGTACCCATATCTAGACAGAAAGAGCATCACTAAACACCTTGTAAATCTTCATCATTTGCTTTCTGTTGTCAAGATAACTCGTTAACACACCATGTCACGCACCCCAAAGATATTCAAGACATCCTGTAGAACTGTATGTGGCACGATATTAAAAGCCTTCGCAAGATCCAGAAATACTGCCAGGCATCTTTATTGTTGTTAACATTCATGGTAATGGTTTTTACGGGCTCATAAATAGAATTACTCATACTACATGAAAAACCATATTGCTTAGGAAATAAAATATAGCTGCCATTCAGATATTTTTGTATGAAGATGAAAAAGATAAGCTACCTTAATTTATATGACTTTTAATTTTTAAAGCTAAAATGATATTGTTTTAATCTATTTTTTTAAGTAAGAACAAACTCAAGTAGTTTTTTTACGTAATATTACCCCCGTATTTACCGTGTATTTGCATGTATATCACATACATTTTTTAAAAGGGATTAAACATCTTTAACAGTTGAAATTTGTATTTAAGTTGAAAAATTCAGATGGCGCCCAAAATTTGACCATTTTTGTTTGAATTCGATTCATCTGACAGTTTCAGTATAGTAAACACAAGTCAAAAAGTAAGAAAACACCACCCCTATAAATAGCCACGACAGAGAGCTGCTGCGTCATGTATCTCAAGCTTAGTTTTTTCTAATAACATGATGGTATAGGTTGATAATATGTTTTAGAGGTTCAAACAGACAAACGATATGTATTAATCAAAGAAGCAGTAATGCTATTGGTATTAGGTGCACAATTATTTTAAAATGAACTTATGTGCTCAGTGATTTCGCTGTCATTCGGTGTCAAATAAATAGAAGTAATGTTGTTAAATACAATGCAAGACTGATGTTTTGGTATTTTTATTTGATTATACATGACCATTCCGATTTTGTTAAAATAGGCATTACAGTAGTTGGCTATTTCCCGATTATTACAGAAAGGTGAAAAATGTTATTTTTTCTGTATTTAAATGCCTTTTCTCTTTTCATCACAGAAGTATATTTTTAAATTTATTAAGAAATATTTCAGTACAAAGTTCAACGTCTACCGTGCTTAAAACCTCCTTCTAAGATTCTGATATAATTAAATCATAGAACTTTTCATTGCTAGTAAAAATTTTAGTTTTAGAAATCTTGTCATAAGGGAGAGAGTAGGGCTTCGATTCTTATTGGTGAAGCTAGCACATAGTGTAATTATTAATTCGTTAAATAACTTGAATGTGGTGCCAAATATCATAAATATTTAATTGTATCATACTTACGTGATAGAAAACAATACGTGGAAATAAAAGGTGCACAATCTAAGTTGTACAAAAGCACTTCTTGTGTCCCTCAGGGATCTAATCTGGGGCCTTTATTATTCTTAGTTGCAATTAATGACGTGTCAGGTTAAATATTCTAACTCTCTGATGATTTAACTAATATCCTTCACTGCTGTAAAGGGAACGGATTTAACCTTAATGCTGAGAAATACCCATGACCTTTTCTTTAAATAAAAATATCGTCAACAAGGAATATTTTATTGATGAAGTTCCGCTCAAACAAACTATTAGTCAAAAAGATCTCGGAATTACTTTTGATAGAAATTTAAACTTTACTGAGCATATAACAAATAAAATGAATGAAGCTCATAGGGTCATGGGATTCATCATCACACCCGAGATATTCGCATCTGAATATTATCACAGACTGCTATTGGACTAGTAGACTGTATGCTAATATTCAAAAGCGAATATCTCTAAAAACTGTTAAACATAAATATACCGGTTGTTAATTAAAGCCTGGTAGATACTTCATAGGGAGATTCATCGCATGATTTTAACACAAAAAGTTCCTATAAGCATATGGGCACAAAAGCTTCCTATTTAAAATACAGAATGTTAATCTGTAAGTAATTTTTTGCATTTTCAAGGTAAAATTTGAAAATTGTCACACTGTATAACAATATCATTCTCCATACCAATATCTTGTAATGGTTGTCTCCAATTTACAAGGTGTTACCATATTCAGCTCAGTATCTGATTTACATTATTAAACTGTTTTTTGCGCTCCACTGGCCTTCGATAGTATTATTTTTTGACACAATATCGTTTTTGGAAACTTTTTGTTTGTTACGAATTCTACATATCTGGTGCAGTTTTTGAATTATTTCCGAAAATAATTATTAATGCATAGGGGGTAAATCAAATTAAATGAACAATCAAGAAATCTAGTAGGCTAGTTTTGATTTTCTCCTTAAATGATGTTTGAAGTATGTATTGTGCTGACGTTTAACTTAAATTAGGTTTTAAGTTTTTCTAGAGACATTAAATACTGCCAGTATGGTAATTTTACAAATAAAGGGCACCTATACAAACATTTTACTTATGGTGTTACAAATGGCAGAATTACCTCGAGAAGGAGCCAATCCGGATGTTTGATACAAATTGGTAAATATATAAAACAGTTTCCAAAATTTTCAGTAGAAAGTGGATTCCAAAATTCTAATCATATAAAACAAAGTATTTTTTGGAATAAAAATATTTAAAAATCGCAAAAATGTTTTTCTACAAAATAACACTAAAATAAATTAATTCACTCAACAGGCCGTGAATACAAAATAAAAAGTTTGGTTACAGCTTTATTTACTAGCCATGTTTCATTATAATAATTAATTGTAAATATACATTCAACGCGGCACATAAACAAATGAGTAAATTAATTAATTTGTTTTAAAATTTGGCCATATTAGGTGATTAGATTAATGGGATTGCTCGTAGCGTCGCTTATAGCCATTTAAAATTATCACACGCACCTTTAAAATCGGAAATTATGTTATCAAAAAAAAACGATAATATACTAGATGTATATAATTAACAAAAAAATATATGCCGCACAATAGATTTAGTTCCCGAAATTAGACTTTTTTAAAAGGAAACTTCATATTTTGAAATACCTTTCTTTCCACAATACAAAAGATTTACGAAAGATCAAAATATAAAATCTAAATTCAGCAAGAGTATCTCCAGATTTGTACAATTTCAGGAAATTTCAAAACGGAATACAACTCTTTGTCCTTTGACATATTTAAACAAGCAGTTCCTTCCTTTGAAGAATTACATTTTGAATTTCAATTATATCAAAACTCGATAAAGTTTACTGAGACTTGGTCGCCAAACTGATGAGAACCAGAAAGTCCGAAAACATTGTGATCTTTTCCAAATCTTCTGTAATTTTTGCTTCAAAAGAGAAAATCTGCATACTACTTGTCTCGGAGTAACTGCCCTGGCTGAAGAAGTCGAAACAAGCACTAAAAAAAATAGTTTAAGCGTATTTAGGTATTATTCGGAACATCGACTAAAACGAAAGCAGATGAAAGATTGATCTGTTCGGAAATGGTGGTAGTCGCGGCCACAATCTTCAAAAAGCCTTCGAATTTTTAATAACTATTCAGCCCATAAGCGTAGAACATGAAAGGTGTTTTTTCCCCAGGGTTTTCATGACACAAAATACGTTCGGGGTTGGGAGACAAAACTTTAAATGGACTAATATTTTTAGGCAGTATTTTTGTTTATTTTGTAAACTTGAAACTTTTGTTCCTACTTATATTTATATCAGTGACGTAGCAAGACCCGAGTGGGCCAGGTATCAAAATCTGGTCTGTGGGCCTCCCTCCCCTACAACCCAATCAAAGTCAGAAAAAAGTAAGGTGTGTGTTGTGCCGAAATTTTGGGGAACTGGAACTATGTAGTAAAAAATTGTTCACAATAAAACTTCCTTAAAATGGCAAATGTGCTTTCAAATAGGCTATAGCTATAAAGTAAAGTTTTTGCAGGAAAACTTAAGTAAATTAAAAATTTAGATAATATATATCTACTATTCGGAATTCGGATGATTCGTATATTTCCAATATTTACCAATTTTTATTGTTAACCCTTTCGGTACGGCACGTTCCTGAACATTTATCCCGATACGGCCGGGAGATTTTTACATTGCCCTCCGGCCTGACGTCGGACACATCCGTCACATGAAAACATACTTAATTTTATGAAAAAAAGAATGTAAAAATAAAGTATTTGAGAACTTATTTTTATTTTATGAAACGTCGTAGGAGACCTTATAAATTAATTGTAGAATATTGAACAACATTAAAATTTAGATGCATAAATAAAAATGTTTTATAACTAGTGATTAACATTATTTTATTATACGCATTGTCGTAGGAAACATAGGTTATAGAATATTAAACTACATTAAAAAGTAGCCTTTTCACGGTATATTTGGAAGCAAGGGACCACACATAATCCAACATCGCATGTTTAGTACATATAGCTAGATTCTTTTCTTCTTGGTTGCCTCTTCTTTATATGAGAACAAACCCAACATCTTCTGGACCCACTCTTGGAACTTCCTGGTTTTCGTGGAACTAACACTGGAAAATGTCTTTGCTGAAGCCTGGCGTTGCCCAAACCGGGATGTGTAGGTTTTATTGTTTCTGAATAATATCTGCAAGGAAAAAATTAATTTAAATAAAGACAATCGATAACCACTAAGAAATAAATAAACGTTACCTTTGTAGGAGTTGATCAATAACCGTTAGATGAAACGTGGCAAATGGAATCTTCTTAGTTTGTCTAGTGGAAAACATTGCGTGTGCGTTTAGAAGTGTTACGTCAATCAAATGGAAAAATAACTTTTTATACCACTTCAGGCATTTTCGTGTGCAGTCTACGCTACTCAACATCATATCTGATCTGTCGACAGCCCCCATTTGACTGTTGTACTCCAGAATACATAACGGTTTTATAACATTCTCATTAGTAGACCTATTGATTTTCGGTAAAGCTATCAATTTATTTTCATGCATACTGGTCAGCATCACAACTTCACGCCGATCTTTCCATTTGAGTGCCAATAAATGTTCACTACTTCTCCACTCAGTTTCACCTTGTTTCAATTTTTTGTCAAAGATTGGCATATGTTTCCTATTTTGCCTAACAGTACCACACGATGTCGAAATAAAAAAGTTGCAAGGTAGGACTGGTATAAAAGTTATCCGTATAAATAGAATGCCCCTTGGTGAGGTATGGCTCCAGAAGTTTCGCAACAACAGCCCCTGAAGCACCAAGATTATCCTTGTCTTCGGTTTTTACATTAGTGTCTTTGCCCGAGTATACTAAAAAGTCTAACACAATGCCTGTTTCGCAATCACACAATACGTATAGTTTAATTCCAAAACGGTGTTTTTTGGACTTGATATACTGTTTGAAGCTAAGCCGTCCTTTGAAAAGAACCATGCTTTCATCTATAACTAGATTTTGAAACGGGCAGAATTGAGTCTGATAATTTTCTTTCAAGATATTTAGTACGTTCTCAACTTTGAACAGCCTATTACCAGCTGGAGCAATTTCATTGTTGGAGAAATGTAAATATCTTTGTATTTCAAAATACCTGTCTCTTGGCATGTGTTGTTTGAATGCTGGAGAGAGAAGTAAGTAGTCTTGGGATCAATATTCTTTCACGCTCAGTTTTTTATTGCGAGGCATAAGCAAAGTTAGTGCCAAAAAAACGTAAAATTCTGAGCGTTCAATAGGCTTCCAGTTTTTTGCATTTTCCTGACGTGCATACCTGTTTGTTTCTTCTAAAATAGTATCTACTATGTTTTCTGTAAACAAATTAAGAAAATAGTCAACTTCCTTTGAGTTTTCATCGAGGGTATCGTATTTTACACCACAAATTATTTCCAGATCGTTTTGGTGAGTAATATCAAGATCTACAATTCCTACCTCATGCTGCTGATTTTGTTGTTCGTTTTCTGGTTCGAATTCCTCCACACTGTCGCTTTCGTCACTTTCAGAGTCCACTGAACTTGGATTATACTCGCTTCCGCTATCGAGAAAAGGATCTTCTTCACTATCGTCGGACAAGTAAATATTTTCATCACCCACAGTGTTCAAAATAGAATTTAAGTCCTTTTCACTCAACCCACATTGTCCACCACTATCAACTTTTAGCCGTTTCGGCCTGCTACGGCCTTGAGAGGAACTGGCCTGCCCCTCTGACATGATCCGAACGTACTGACGCTTCTAGACTTCACTGGATTCAGATACCAATGTGATCGCCGGACGTCGGGTATTTCCGACACTGACGGGTTACTTCGACACCCGGCCTTACAGCAAAAGTTGTCCGTCGGATCAAGTCGGCGGCAGGCGTCTCTGAATGTAAGTTATGAGGAGTGGCGGAAATGGACAGCGGGGGTGACATTAAAAGAAAAAAACTTGAACGGATATATCCGTCACCCGACCGCAATGACACATTGCTTTCTGCCGGTTATATCCGGCACCCGTATCGAAAGGGTTAATGATGTTTTTATTACTAAAAAACCTAGGACTAAATACTTCAAACGATTCGAACGATGTATACTGAAAAATTTCAATATTGATGCTAAATAATTGGCAGTTATTCTAAAAACTTAAAAAGGCACTTTTCTGGCTTTTTATTTGCAAAAATATCTATACACATCTGCAAATCATTCGATTATTTTAGCATCTAGGCTTCCTCCCTTTTAATTGAAATAGTTGCTAGAGAGGACAGTCGCTCTTGTGCCATTGTGCTTTTTAAATAGTTTTTTTATTAATTTTAGTTTAGAAAAACTGCGTTCTGCTTGTGCTGCGGTTACAGGCAATGTTAAATAAATTAAAGCAGCAGTAGTTACCTCGGAAAACGAGGACGACATCGAAATCGAATTTAAATATCATCTCAACAAGCTCTTTAATCGACGATATTTGTCTTAGTTCTGACCCAATACACTGTCTAAGAATGCAGAGTTGCTCTCCTAGATCACTGCTTATATCGCAATTATATTTATTACAAATTTGCTTTGCGTCGTCTTTTATACTTTCTACACTTAAGTGGATAATGTTATTCGGTAGTAATACCTGAAAAATGCTATGTAAACTATTTATTCCAGAGAATCGTTTTTGACATTGATTTATAAATATATCCAACGCTCGATTGTAAATGTTTACTCTAAAATGTGTCTCGCAGTCAGTAATTCGTTGATCGTCCGCTAACTCGTCATAGAACCGTTTAACCTTTCTAAATCTTTTTAATTTAAATTGAGACGCTATGTCCTATTCTTTGCCCTGATCTTTAGACTTTTTTTTTAATTCATCAAAAGATGCAGATGATCTCATATGTTTAAAGGCTTCTAAAATATTTTCTAACATCGTGTTAGCTTGTTGCAGGTCTGTTGTAGAGCTCTCTAAGGCCTTTGAAACAGGATTAATGAGTTTAAATATATCTGAAAACATCATAACAAAACATAACAATTCAAAATTAGATAAAATATTAATCAAGTTTTTTACCTCTTCCCTCTTCTCACCTTTTTTTTCTAAATTTGATGCAGCGCTTTCATTTTAATGAATATAATTTGCTGTCGGCGCATAATTTTTAATTAATTTTTGGACACCAGCATAAGTGCCAGACATAACAGCTTCGCCACATAACTTTGACCCCTACATTTACCCAAATCTATTCCTTTAGATTTAATAGTTTGTAAAATCTCAATCCTAAGAAGAACTCACAAATTTCAATTTTTACAGGTATTCCTTTCTCATTTTGCATAATGTTGATATAGCGTATTACTTGCGACAACTGGTCAATTTTTGATATGTCTTGTGTAGTATCCATTGTAATAGCAAAAAAGGGCGTTGAGCAATAAAAAGTTTAACGTACACATCCATACAGTTTACAAAATAGGTTTTGAAAAAATTGAATTTAATAACAAAACATTATATTAGCGTTCATGGAAAAGTGGGCCCTCTTTGGTGGTAAGCCGGGTATCATTGATAATCCAGATACTGAAGTAATACAATAAAACTTATTAAATGTCATTATTGTTTTTTTTTTTCGATATCTAATCCCGAGATTTCGAAATTATACCAGCCTAAAGGTAGCGTTAATAGTAGAACAAATTAACCAAAATTCGAGTCGTAGACGTAGGTACCTGATGTTTTAAGGATTATATTAAAATTAACAAAAACTGAAGATAGTTAAAAATAAAGTAAAATACGTCAGGACATTCAGAGTCTTGTGTCGTTAACGAATCCACGCATTTTTCTTTTTTTTTATATTTCAAATGATAGCCTATGGGGGTATAGATTAGATCGAAAGTAGAAATTTGTAACATTTCCCACTTTTTCCCGAAAAAAAGATCGAAAATGTTCGCAAATTTCACTACTTTTCCGTGCAAAAACTCTCTATTATGATGATTTGGACAAAATCAAGACACAAAGTTATGTGTAGTCTAACCAACCAGAATTTTTAGAAATATATACCAAAGGCTTTAATGGTGGTTTTATTGACGAACCCGGGCTAACCTATTGGTGCTAATAGGGCAGATTCACCAAACAATATAGGGTTTGTTAAAAAACATATCGTTGCTTTAATACAGACCTCAAATTTTGTTGACGAGCTCCCGCGCTCTTTTATTACACCAAACCTAACCTAACCAAAGAAATATATTATATATATACAATATATTTCAAATGATAGCCTATGGGGGTATAGACTAGATCGAAAGTGGAAATTCGTAACATTTCCCACTTTTTCCCGAAAAAAAGATCGAAAATGTTCGCAAATTTCACTACTTTTCCGTGCAAAAACTCTCTATTATCATGATTTGGACAAAATCAAAACACAAAGTTATGTGTAGTGTAACCAACCAGATTTTCTAGAAATATATACCAAAGGCTTTAATGGTGGTTTTATTCACGAACCCGGGCTAACCTATGGGTGATAATAGGGCAGATTCACCAAACAATATAGGGTTTGTTAAAAAACATATCGTTGCTTTAAGGGGGAACTGCACGCAGTATTATGGATCATTTGCAAGCCTTCCGCCGCTGCAATATTATGTTAAAACTATAAGAGATATGTATTAGCTTCAATGTGATTTTAATAGGGAAATATATATAGTTGGGCGCTAAAGGCGAATTTTTATGAAAAAATCAAATCTAGAATTATAAAATAAAAGTAGATTTGTCCATTTCCGACCATTTTTCGACCACTTTTTGACGCAAATGCCGTCGCATATAATTTTTGTTTCCACAAAATGGCTCTTTACCGCCTTGCATTGATCCTTTGTCTACGTAACTGCAAAATTTTAAATGGTAAATCGTACTCATGTCTTTGTATTTCTGCAGCGCGTGAACCCTTTTGAACCCATTTTTAAACGAAATGTAATTTAAATTGCCTATACATAACACATCTTTTTGAGGTCGGACGTGCAGGAGGTTTTCTCTAATACGTAGGTACCTTTTCCTCTTACTTTGAACTTGACTAGACCTTGTCGCTGGTTTTTCACTTTTTGCGTGCAGTTCTCCCTTAATACAGACCTCAAATTTTGTTGACGAGCTCCCGCGCTCTTTTATTACACCAAACCTAACCTAACCAAAGAAAACAAATTTTGATAATCTGCTTGCAACTTGGCAATACTGTCCACATATGTCCAATTTGACATTTAAAAATTGTATTCCCTTGTATATGTGAAATGAATTGTTATTCTGAACAGTCATTTAGAAATATAAAAATAAAGTATATAAGTTACTTATGTTTCATTGGCTAGTGAAAATTGTTATTTAGTAATGTGTAAAGGTACACAACCATGAAGCTTCCTCAAACTACAGTAATCTTTAAATAAATAGGGTCTGAAGAAGTAGCATAAAAACAACTCTCTTTTTGGTGATTATTGGAAAAAAATGTTAGGAGTTTTCACTTTTAATCTACTATCTACACATTTTAAGGTATGCATGTAAAAGCAGAAGGAGCGAAGCCAATTCTGCACTTCACATGAGTGCCTTCAACATTCCTTTAATACAAATATTATATAATATTTTTTTCTAAAAACAGCAATAAAAAATAATGACACAGTTACAAATTAAATTTTTAGGATGTTTAATAAATTAAAAGCAGATAGTTGTAATAGCTAGTATATAAACTTAAAGAACATTTGTCAATAAAACTTAATAACCATTGTTGACTTAATTACTTACGGGAAATTTGAAACATCCTGCACAGTACACGGATATATATATATATATATATATATATATATATATATATATATATATATATATATATATATATATATATATATATATATATATATATATATATATATATATATATATATATATATATATATATATATATATATATATATATATATATATATATATATATATATATATATATAGGTGTTCATGGCTATGTGCTGCTCCATGGTAAATAAAGTACCAAGCCCGGCGAAGATTTCGAATGTTCTCTTAGTAATCACAAATGTCGGTTTTGCTCCTGCTGGGGACTCTGGTATTGTTTTGTGTATTCATTTTGGCGCTAGTTGTACTCGTCCTTCAACAAATTGACTATACTGATTAAGACCTTAAGTCAAAATCACGTGTCTATGTTTAGCCAAATTCCATTACTTTAGCGGTCATCCCCAAAGAATCCATTTTCTACTATATATATGTATATATATATATATATATATATATATATATATATATATATATATATACATATATATACTTAGAGTAAGAATTAAAGTAGATATCACAAGTCATTCATAAATAACGTTAGGGGTATGCGTCAACATGGTTCCCCTATTTTTCACATTCTATCGACCAATGTTTACGATAAAACAAGAAGTGGGGATGGCCGATGTCCAAGCTGTGGCCATTTGTTGACGAATGCCAGTGGCGGCGCGAGTTTTCACTTCCCGCATAAGGAAATATCATTAATTGTGAAAAAATCATCGATCCAGGTTTTTACAGATCCTCACGTTTTTCCATTACTGTCAGTCGGCCGGTCTGTTCTGGTATAGTTAAAAAAATCCACTTACTCGATTAACTTTAATTTTCCACAAAAATTACGTCTGAAACAAAAAAAAAACTGGTAAAATATTGGTATGAATTCAATATGGCGAAACAAAATGACGACCTGTTAAAATATTTGATGTACGAAAATGAAGAAATGGGCCATGCTTCATTATCGTTGACAAAAGGAAGGATTTTTATCTATTCCTTAATGAGGCAAATAGGTATTTTTACAAATTTTAAAGAAATAATCGTTCCCTACTACACTATCTAAAATGAAACCATTAAGTTAGGTAAGTTTAAAAGGAAATTAGCTATTTATATAATATTAAACTTTAGGTTTTAGTTATATTTGCCTTATGTCACTGTCATTTTGTAATTGTGACATTTAAAAAAATTATTTGTTCGGTTGTTAAAAACGTCATCTTAAACCTGTAACTATCAAGTTAGTTGTCTAAATTTAAACCTCTTTAGTGAATACAATTGTTAGAGTTTTAAACTAAAATTAATGCTTTTAACGCGCTTTTATTGGCTTCCTACTCGTCTGATTGTATGTTTGTATGTCTGGTTCAAATCTTGTAATGGACGTTTCACCAATTCTATTACCGATTATTTTCAAATTTGACTTGGATACACTTTCGGATATAAAAAAATCTGAATTTTTTAGTCAACGTTTAGAAATCCAAAATGGCGGCGCCAATATGTTAGACGAATTTTGTTACTTGTGTAGATTAAACTGAAAATCGGTGCCTAGGAAAATTTAAAAGTGTCAGCATTTAAAAATAGCGGGGTCAAAATGACAATGTCAATAGGTCGGAGGGATGATTTTAACATTTGTGGGGATTATTTAAGAATGCACAACAAAAATCAAAACGGTGGCGCCAATATAGCGAACGAATTTTGTCATTTGTACGGATTCGGCTGAAATATCAGTATCTAGAAGTATTTAAGAATGAAAGTTATGAAATTTTATTCAAGATTTGAGAATTAAAAATGAGTCAAATCATGAGTTTTTGTCAACATTTTAAAGATTTAAGATTATAAACCAATATGGCGGCAAAATTTGTATAGATTTCGCTATAAGGAAGTAGGCATCTGGGGTTATTTGAGAATGTATATCATATATTTTTAGTAAATATTTAAAAAATGATAGTAGGAATGCCTAGATTGCGAGCGAATTTTACCATTTATACAGGTTTGATTAAAAATCGATATTAAGTGTGCAATTTATACATTCTTAGTAATAAATATTCAAAATGGGGATGTCATCAATCAATCCGATAAGTACTTTTTTCAGATATTTTTAAACATTTAATTAGGCCTCCATTTTCAATTTGTCTCAACATTTTTACCAGTTCATCCCTATATAATATTTGATTTTTGAGCAAAATATGAACATAATCGATGCAGTAGTTTTCTGCATTGACTTTTATAACTAGAGTCCGGATTTTAAGGCAATATGCTTTTTGTAAATATTACAGGCAAACATTAGATGGCTTTTAATATTGACGAATTAGACAAAAACATTGCCGAAAAGGCACTGTTTTTAATGCTTATTTTGCTTTTTTTCAACTTTTATGCTTATTTTATGGTTTGTGCTTTTTTAAAGCTTTTTTTTAGATTTCTTGTAGTAAGTACTGCAAATATAGGTAAAATAATATTATTGCACACGCACACTTTTATCAACGCGAATTAAAATAAACAAACTTCTGTCTCGCTTGCAGTTTCTTCTTTTTAAATCGATAATACGCGTGAAACCCCAGTCCAAAAATAGATTTTATGGTATTAGTTGCGTCTTGCATCAGCTGTTTTTTCTACGTATCGAAAGAGAAAAAGAATGAAATGTTTTCATTTTGCATCGTCGGTATTTGGCGTAACGTTGTGATTTTCTTTAATGTTTTAAAATGCCGAAAGTAAAACCTTCTATAAATAAGCTAATTAAAGACTATAAAGAATTAACATACGAGGGTGGTCGATTGTTTTGCAGAGCTTGTGTTAAAACGGTAAGTTTTTTTATCTAAAAATTTTTCACAGTACTTTACTTATGCATACTTTTACTGAAACAATTTTGACTGCTTGTCCAAAAACTTAAAAATACTCAAATGTTTAAGAGTATTAATTAATTTATTTTTTACCCCACTGGACAAAAAAATCATCAGTTTATTTCTTGGCGTGGCTTCTAAATGATACATTTTTGAGAAAATTAATTTAATTTAAAAAATGGTTTGAGGATCTAGCTAGTTTCTTACGTTTTTTTTTTATTATAGATACAATGCGATAAAAAATACAATATAATTCAACACATTAAGACACAGTTACATCAAGAATGTCTGAAAAAATTTGACGAATAGACCGAAACAATCGACAATTGCTGAATCGTTAGAATCAACTTCAGGACAGAGCGATCAAAGGAAATTTAATCTTGATTTATGCAGAGCTATGGTACAATCCAATATACCTTTGAATAAATTACAAAATGATGGATTAAGGTCATTTTTGGAAAAATATTGTAAGATGCGTATACCAGACGAAAGTACCCTTAGAAAAAATTATGTCACCGCTATATACAATGAAACAATTCAAAAAATAAAGGAACTAATTGGAAGTCACTATATTTGGTTTACAGTGGATGAAACCACGGATGCTTGTGGAAGATATGTTGCGAATTTAATTATCGGGGCCCTTGATAAAGAAATATCACCCACAGGATATTTAATATGTTCCAAGGAACTAGAAGCCACAAACAGCAACACAGTGGCAAGATTTGTAAATGAGGCACTAACAAGCTTTTACTTGCCAGAAGCAGTTCCCTGTAGCAAAGTGTTACTCATGCTTTCTGATGCGGCAGCGTATATGGTTAAAACGGCTACAAATTTAAAAGTGTTTTATCCAAATTTATGCCATTGTACCTGCTTAGCTCACGGCTTAAATAGAGTTGCTGAAACTATAAGGCAACAATTTCCTCTTCTCAACGAACTTATAAAAAATGGAAAAAAGGTTTTTGTCAAAGCGCCTTTGCGGGTACAACTTTTTAAAGAAAGACTTCCCAATATTCCATTACCACCTGAACCAGTTTTAACAAGATGGGGTACTTGGTTAGATGCCGCATTATATTATGCAGATAATTTTGAAAATTTTAAAAAAGTTATATTTGAGCTACCGGATACAGCCAGCAAAGCAATTAAAGATTGTCAAATAGTCCTAAATGAAAATGAATTAATAAACAATTTATCCTATTTAAAAACTAATTTTAGTTTTGTCAGTTCCACCATAAAGTCCCTCGAGAAACAAGGAATGACATTAAATACTTCCATTAAAATAATTAATAATTTTGAAACAGCCATTGACAATGTTCCTGGAGCAACTGGCCAAATAGTACAAAAAAAGTTGAAAGACACACTGTCTGAAAATGAAGGTTTTCAGAAATTAAAAAAAATTGCTTTGGTATTGGCAGGGAGTACTGACCCAGACTTACAGATGAACCCAGATGTGGTTGCAAAATTTAAATATGCACCCATAACGAGTGTTGACGTAGAAAGAAGTTTTTCCAACTATAAAAACATTTTAAGTGATAGAAGACAGAACTTTACTATGGTACATTTAAATCAGCATTTAATTATTGCTTGTTTCTACAAAAACTAATTTTTTTATTTTGTTTTGTTGTTTATTAGAGGCTCTGTTTATTTTAATGTTTATCCATTATATTTTATATTACGTTTTTTTTAGATAAACAATAAATTTGTATTTAATTTTTTTGCCTTTTTATGCATATTTCATGCTTTTTTTGTAAAAAATTACATGCTTTTTAAGCGCTTATTTTAACTTTTTTTATGCTTTTTAATCCGGACTCTATTTATAACATTTTAATAGGCTTCCATTTTGTTCTGAGATATTGGATTTTTACCAAAATGTTACCACGTTATCATGATATGACCTTTCATTTTTAAATAAAACTTGAAGTAAATAGGACAAGCATGTCTTGAGCTTTGTCGCGGAGAGACATACAGACTAACCGGCGGAACTGAGAAAACATGTTTTTTTGCAAGTTGCGAGGCAAGTAAAAAAAAGCGAGCGCTATAAGATAAAATTAGAATAGCCAATTGTCATATTGTTATTCCATGTTAATAGCTAAATTTTAAAAAATAAAAGATTTTTTTTAATTTTCAATATTCTAAATCTTAAATTCTAACCAGTTTAGAACATGTTTACGAACACATTTTTAGTTTTAATTACCCAAAGAATCACCATTTAAATTCCCGTACCTGACAACACTTATATAAAGAATTGACCCAACTCAAGTGAAAGTTAAAAAAAGGCGCGAAATCCGAAACTTTATTATTTCCCCGGATTTCTGGGGTTTTCACATGACCCCGACGAAATAAACGTTCTATTATACTGAACCGGATTAGTCAATATGTCATGTGACCCAAAATAATTGAATAAGGTATCTTCAATTAAATATAACTAGAGGTGGGAATTCTAGTTCATTTACGTGAACTAGTTCATTCGTTCACATATAATTTTTGCGAAAGAGAGTGTGTTTTAATTTAAATAAGACGCAATTGTCCCTGGATTTCACAAGTTTTATATTTTACTCATTAAATTAAACTAAATTCTCAAAAGTACACATAATCTTATAATAAAGTCTACATATGTAAACAATGTGCTATAAAGCAAAACAACATAACTAACTAAAAAACTTTTTTCCATTATAACTTGTCCCGCCTTTGAAAAAATTCGTTCGACATTTATCGTTTGCTCAATTTCGTTCACGAAAAGAGATGCTATTTTTTTATTTCATTTGCAATGACAAATAACCACTGAACGAGTCTTTCGGGCCATCACGACTAGTTCATCTCGTTCACGAAAGAAACTAGTTCATTTGAACTAGTTCGTTCACGAACTACCCATCTCTAGACATAATCCCCAGTATTTACTAAAAAGGTTTAAGATAGTCCAAGTCTAGTTGCCATGGTACTTAAAACTCTTAGTTCGCCGTTTATGTTTCGCTTATGTCACTGTCATTTTGTAATTGTGACATTTAGAAAAATATATTAAACCTATAATTGTCAACTTAGACCTGGTCTAAATTTAAAAAGAAAATCTAGCTGTTTACTTAGTGATTAAAAGACAATTCCAAACTTAAACGGACGTTTTTTCACAAACTCACATTGCCGCACAATAGTTAGGTCAACTAAAGCACCTAGTTTCGCAACGTCTAAGATAAAGTAAATAAAACTTATTTATTAAATATTTAAAAAATCCATGTTCTCCCAATCTCACCGCACCTTTAGAACGCTGCTTCTTGAAGTAAGGCAACATATAATTAGAATATTTAAATCATATCAACAATTGCACAATAATACATTAAAATACATGCAGTAGTGAAGCTAAGGAAAGCTTGGTACCTAATGACAATTTTAATTGAATTAATTTCTAGGTTAAAATATGTTTTAGCAAATTAATTTCTTTAATTTATTGTAGTTCCGCGACCCACTATTGGTTTTTAAGCCACGCCGCGCCGGTTACGTGACCCTGTAACAATCTTTACCGTAGACTATTATATTTTTTTTACTATAAGGATTCCTTGTCAATGAAAGTGGGATGGTCTAATACGACAGTGGGATGGTTTAATACGTAGAGTTGTCGATCGGGGTTGCCATATCTAACTAAAACTCTTGTTACTGGTGTATCTGATCTGAGGCTTTGGGTATTTTAGCTTGTATTTTATTATTTTACAATAAAGTAAAATTAATAATATATAAGTCGGTGGTCTGAAACTTCCTGTCAGATTCTTAAAACGCCCTTGAGGATTTTGCTTGAAATGCAAGAAAATATATAAGAAAAAGATGGTCGCATCGACTCACTTAAAGACAGAGATGAAGCAGTCAATTAAACTACTTTGGATATGTTTCCAAGAAAACCCTTAACGCAATATGAGATTACTTACGATAAGTTTGTGAAACGGTGTGAAGAAAAAGGCATTTCTCGGAAATATACCGAAAATGAATTCCTAGCATATTTTACGGAGAAAGCGAAGGTAGTAGATCTTTGGAAGGAATCCATTTTTCAAATTCTTTAAATTACACTATTAATATTAATGTTAATAAATAAAATATAAATGTTTTTTGACGGTTGCTTTCAAAATTTGACATTTCACTTTTAACA
The DNA here is from genome assembly GCA_030620095.1 of Kuschelorhynchus macadamiae. Classification (NCBI taxonomy): domain Eukaryota; kingdom Metazoa; phylum Arthropoda; class Insecta; order Coleoptera; family Curculionidae; genus Kuschelorhynchus; species Kuschelorhynchus macadamiae. Next base: position 659,455 of record JAUTXW010005043.1, on the reverse strand, counting down.
CTAGCACCTTAAAGCAAAATTTTTAAGGCTACTTGGTAGTAAAAAATATTTTTTCTACAAGCGTACGGAAAACATCACTTTTCTGCACTCATTTTAGTTTGGAAAGAGCTACTACAAGTCCCAGAGTTCCTTGGAAAAAAATCTACTTTTCCGCACTAGTAAAAGTAAATAACCCAATTATTTTGAAATATACTTACTTATTTTAAATGATTTAAGAACATAAATTTACTAGAATCCTGCTGTAATTTTCAACAAAATAATAAAAAATATGTAAAACCTGTTTTAAAAAATTGTTTAATGGCTCTCGTATTATGCCTTATAAAATCAATGTTAAGTAATAATAAACACCTGCTTATTTTATTTGGCACTTTGAATCACCATAATAAAAAGTAACATAAAGTAAAGTAAAAATACGCGTGTCATTCAATGTCAATCAAAACCAATTTTGCTGTCGCTGATTTTTGTTGTAGTAAAACCTGAGTAAAATGTTTTTAATGGAACCTTTAGACGAAGATTTGCCAGAGTCGGTGTTGGAAGCAGCTAGAGCCTGAAAAAAAAAAGAAACCTGGTGTCTAACTAAAGGCATTAAAACTTTGAAAGAATCCGTTTTTTTTTGGCATATTTTACCATACTTTCCAAAACATGTAAGCCAAACACGCTTTGGTCCAGATAGTCATTGTTAGAAAGTATGATCAAACTCAATGAAAACATGGATTAAAGCAATATTTAAAGAAAACAAAATGTTGGATTTAAACCAAAGAAGGCGAAAATTTTTTCAAAAGAGAAGATTTCCAAATTTATAAATGAAGCGGCTGACGAAATTTATCTCCATATTAAAGTAGCTACTATATTTGGATTGGCGAGCGCATGTCGCTGAGAAGAATTAACAAAAATGTGATTGGAACATATTGAAGACAAAGGAAATATTTTATTAATACATATTCCAGACACAAAAAATTACCTTTGTACTATCTGATGAAGCTGAAATTGCAGAATATTTAAAATTGGTCCGAAAATGTGAGATTTTAAGAAAGCCAGAAACCCCACATAGGCGTATTTTTGTAAACTAAAAGAAAGGAGCTTGCACAGTACAATACGTCGGAATAAACACTTTTGAAAAAATGCCATCAAATAAATATTGCAGGTTATCTGAAGCTCCCAAATCCTGAGCTATATACCGGACCCAGTTTCCGACGTTCAGCCACCACAATGCTTGCAGATTCCGGAGAAGGAATAACAAATATCAAACGCCTCGGAGGTTGGAATTTTCAACCGTGGCAGAAGGTTATTTAGAATTTAAATATTATTTTATTTATGATCTATCAAATAAAGTATTTCTTCAATGCCATTCCTTCCACTAGTCAACAACTTTCGCCAGTGCAGTCTACCAAATCGACCTCTTCCAACCAAAAAGTTACCCCCTCGACGACGGTTACAACAATAAGTACTCGTGAAAGAGAGCTGGAGAACCCAAAACCAACCCACAAGGCCCCGAGTTCCTTGGAAAAATCTAGCCTCTGCAATTAATTTACAAAATGCTACAAACTGCACGTTTAATATTCGTGTTGTTAATAATAATTAATTTGTTATTATGTATTTGATATAAATAAACGATTCTTTTTAACTTTTGGGTTTTTTCGCATGCTTGTAGAAAAAATAGTGTACCTTACACGGGCGTAAAGTAGCACTTTCCACAATTTTTAGGTAACCTACTATATTTATATCTATACATAAATGCTATCTCGTCTAATTTTATTTTGATTATCCCGTAACCTGTTTATGCAGAGGCAGCAAAAGTGACATTTTCGCTATAGTTTTTCAGCATAAACTTTTTATTGAAATATTTCTTAAACTTTTTGACAATTTTAAAAAGAATGAGCTGCAAATTTTTACTAAAAATTAGTTTTGTACACCAAGAACATTATTCAAAATAATCAAAGAATCAACTCTATTAAATATACGACATACGATATAATACGCAATTGTCCGAAAACCCAAAATCCCCATAAAACGCCGGACTTAATAGAAGATGCAGTCTAAATCAATAATCCATTAATCTCGGCACCAGTCGATGATTATGATATATAGGAGAGCAACACAATGGCTAGTAGAGGGGCAATCGGACGCATTTCATAAAGAAAACACGTGGCGACGAGCTATTAGGGTGGCCTTCTCATCGTGACTCAAGTTTTCATTAGGTCTCGATGAAATATTTTTCTGTTTTATTTCTTAACGCGACCCAGTCGTTGCGGCAAATGAACTAGCACAAATTCGACAATGAATAAGGTGCAGGACAATGGAACAATGAGTGGTAAATTTATTCTAGAGACTTTTTGGTTTTCGTGTTTAATGTGTGAAGATTATTAATAGTATTATTCTGAGAAACAAAATAATCAATTTGATTCACTTATAGTCAATAGAGAACATTCTAATCTTACACAGAATGTTTCAACATGTACCATCGCTTATTTTCGAGATTTCTTACCCAAAAATAAAATTAAAAGTCCATGTAAACATGGGTTCGACCTCTCTTCGTTTCTGTGATACACGGTGTAAAAGATTTTTAATTTTTTTTTCCGAATGAAAATCGGAGTGAGTTATTTATCGTAAAAAAATTCCGCTCCTTTAAAATTCGTTAATTTTCAATATAATTTGGTCAAATATATCGGCCAATTTAAATATCAAAATTGGTTTAAATAGTAATTATCATTAAATATCTTATTATAAAGAGTGATTCTTTTTTTAACGTTGTGTTTCATTTCTATGCATTTTTAATCTTTATACTCACAAAAGCAAACATCATAACTAAATATTTATAAGGGAAATTAAAATAAACAATGGCATTTTATTGGACTTTTACTTTTAGGTTGGCTGCATTTCTTTACTGAGAAAATTACCTACATCCAGTGTCTACGACTGCTCCTATACGCTTTTATACTTTTAGATTCTTTAAATGCGCAACTGTCACTTATACTCAATTACACTGAAGTCCTGAACACTAAGGTGGTACGAATAAAGTTATCTACAAAGTTTCCAATAATCCGATACTATATATTATTACCAAGCGGTCACGATTTGCGAACATCCCGCCGGTTCTTTAAAATTTCATGCATTGTGTTGTAGCACGCGAGGAGTTGCGGTACTTGAGTCACTACTATAATTCGGCCATCTATCATACCATAACTCTTTGTTTCGTTTTTTTTGTTTCCTTAAAATACCGCTTTAGGTTGTTTTGTTCTGGTATCACATAACCAAGTTGTGTGCTGAGTGACGAAAGCTGCTTTTTTTTTCTTATAGTATGTGAAACGAATGTGAACCATTTTAACTTGTTACTCGTAGACGATAACACAACACATACACAACTAATTAATAGCTGTAGACCGAATTACAACGACTTTATAAAGACAGTGGCGATAATAGAAGTCCACCAGCCAAATAGATGCAAATTTCTAAAGATTTAAATGGGGTGCAGGATAATGGAACAATGAGTGGTTAGTTTTTCGCAAAATATAACTAAATTAATCTACGTTTATATTGACAACCTCTGTCAGCGTCAGTTGTAAATATAGGCATATGTTAATGTTTTACTTTAATAATCTATTTGAACTATCCAGTGCAAAATTACTTTTTCATTTAGATTTTTAACAAATAACAATGTGTGTGCAAGCGATTAATGAGAGTTGTCGGTAATAGATCGGCGTTCGAAAAAGTATTAGATTTTGGAGAAAGGTAACAAATTCTTTTTGAAGATTATTTTAGTTCAACACTGGGCTTTAACAAGCAAAAAAAAAGTATACGGTGATTTGGTCATTTAGCCATTCTCTTAAATAAATAATTTTTTTGTCCTAAGGTTTTTGTAATTTTTTTTATTTCGAGCCTTGAATAAAAATAGATTTCATCAGAAGGTAAAAAAGTAATAAATCTCTCCAAAGAGGTAACAGATCTGTTACAATTATAATAACCTGGCAACACTGTTAGTAATGTAATATGTACTGAAGAAGGCATACAAAATAAAGTTTCTTTTATGCTAATCTTAGAGAGCTTCTACCTCAAATTGAGGTGCTGAATGAAGTAAAACATACATAAAGACATGAAAAAATATTGCCTTTTAAAGCAAAATAAAACCAAAATATAATATATGCAATATTTAATAACTTTTCTTGGAGTAAACTTAAACTTAAGACATTTACGGTCATAGTCATTTACGCATTCATCACAAACACCTTATAATTACAAGCAAAAAACAGATGAACCAGGCTTAAATACATTTCTCTATATGGCCAATGGCTGAGAACTTCTTGTTTGAATCAATATTCATTTTAATAATCACAAAAACTAATAAAATGAGACACTAAAACAACAAACCTCATGAGAAACCCACGTAGGCGAAAAGTAAACACAACAATTTTAGCAGCAATGGCCGAACCAATAAAAATTAATTACTCTATTGTTGCCACTGTCCTTATAAAATCACCGACCAAATCTCGCACCTGCGTCCCCTGTCTCGGGAGCCTCAAGTACAAGAAGTAATAGTTTACTTGTAGTAAATAATTACTGTAATTCTTACTTCTAAGTTGCAACAGAAGAATAACGACTGGAAATAGCCAGTTTAAAGTGGCATTAGACGATAACTTTTTTCTACTCTACAACGACTCGTTTTACTTTATAGTAATACGTTATCGGAGTACATTTGAACGTAATAGTGTAGTCTCTGCAAAGTTCAAGAAAGTACTGATACTTAAAAGTTGTAATTTAGTAAACAGATTAGAAACAGTAACTTTGAATAATTACTATTATGTCACTGAAAAGAAATGACGACCTTGGAGTCAATTCCTTAAGTAGTTGATTGGCAATAGTTATTATATAATTACTTTATATGAAAAATTATTATAAAGTATTATTCGCAGTAACAAATACATATATAATACTTAAACCCAAAGTGTTTTTGATATATAGTAGGATTATTAGTAATAAATACATAAAAACTCTTAAAGGGTAGTAGTGGAAACAGTTGTAGCTACTTTAGTGCTAGCTAGGTATGGTACACAATCTAAAATCAGACTATTAAGCAGTTTGTTCAAGCTGAATTTTTAAATATTTTATGAAGCCGCCATTTTGTTCCGCCAACTTGGATTCGTACCAAAATGTTGTCAGTTGATTCCAGCATAATACTTGATGTTTTTGCAAAATTTGAGATAAATTGGATCAGTAGTTTTTTAATAATAATTTCATTAACATTTCACTAAGCCGCCATTTTGCTTCGCCATATTGGATTTTTACCAAAATGTTACCAGGTCATCCTTATACGACCCTTAATTTTGACACAAAGTCGATCGGGCAAGTAGATTTTAGCTACGCCGCGAACAGACAGACAGACGGACCGACGGAATTGAGAAAACATGTTTTTCCTCATCTAGGGATCCTGAAACGAGAATATCTCAAAAAATCTCGGAGAGTGATTTTTTCACGATTAAAATACTTCCCTTTTACGAGGAAGTAATATGTACCAATTTTACTTGTTACCTTGTATAAATATAGAAAAATATTAAAATAGGTCTGATAAAAAAATATCGTTGTGGCCTCAACAACACACATCAAATATCAAGGAAGTGTCCGAATTTGCAGGAAATTCACGCACCCATTGAAGAAAACTGTATATTCTTAACAACTTCAGGTGAAAATATTAAAACCAAAGTAATTTACGAAAAAAAGAAAGGAACAAGTAACGTTTTCCTATTTGCTTCACGTAGAAAACTTTTAAGCAACTCGGCTATACTCAGTGTTTATTTTTAATCCGGATAGACGAAGGAATTTAACGTAATTAAATGCAATGGGATTTAATTAGCAATTGCGAAATTAAAGGACGCCTGCTCTATGCTCAACCTTTTGAGAAAGTTTGGCTTTCATTTCGCCAGCATTCGCGTTATATTAAATTTTGCGGCAGCGCCGCAGTGGTTGCTGCACTGGCATTTATAATGTTTTTAATTTCATTTTCATGATTTAATTGAAATTATTACTTCAAGCATTATAAATTTACTTGTCGATAATTTGTTTCACACCAGTAGATACGTACGAAATAATTATTTATTTTAAAAGAACTCTAAATGATACATTTGCCGATTTCCCGCCTATAGCGCCAAAGTTGTGTGATAGGTCAACTACAGTTGTCGCGTTTTGAAATTACCCGTGCGTCATCATTTACCGAAAACAGAACACACATGCCTTATTGAGTTCATCTTTGTCTATTACAAGTATTTCTGTAAATGAATATCTGCAGCAAAAAAAGCATTTGCTTGACTAGTGCTATGTTTTCTGCCCTATATTTATAATTAAACCAGTTTTTTTAACGTTACTCTTTTGAAATTTCGACACATCAAACATTTTATTATTATCGGTTTTTATTTAACCAATCAATTTCTAGCCTGCAAGCAATTTCATATAATGATACCTTATAATATCCTGTATTTTCATTTGCTTTATTAAGATAATTATGTAGAAAATGCCTGTGTTAAGCTTTTTCTATGGAGACGAAATTTCACGCAGAACACATAGTTTTAAATTACGGACTAAAAATTCCAAGTGGGGAACGTCTAAGTCTCTATACCCAGCGTATTTTCGAACTCGCCTGTTGGCGCAGATGAACACAGAACCTTTAAGAAATCATGGTTCTTGGGATTAGACCGTGTCAAAATGAAATCACTTCTAGATGTTCTTGTTCCTTGGAACATTTTGTATATAGAAAACCAACGCATGCGAATAGTTACTTAGATGCAAATTTCCATCATCATCCAGCACAAAAGCAATCAGTTATTAATTCATTGGTTTACAGAGCCCTCGCGATTTGTGACCAAAATTCTTTACAATTGGAAACAGAGAAACTGACTCAAGCTTTAAAAGGGAATGGATATTGCACTGAGGATATTAAACGATCAATTAAAAAACATAATAATCCTACTATACGAAATGATACTGATAAGGAATTACCGATAGGAAGTGTAGTTCTTCCATTTATACACGGAACCACAGACAAGATTGTAATGTTACTTCACCGGCCCAACATACGTACAATCTTCAACACACACAAGAAAATTGGACAATGTTTGCGATCGCCAAAGGACATTATTCCTTTCCAAACGGAAGGAGTATTTGCAATTCCTTGTTCCTGTGGTGATGTCTATATTGGAGAAACTGGACGATCCATATCGACTAGGCTTAAAGAACATGAACGATGTACCAGAAAGAAACAAATTGTACAATCTGCTGTATCTGAACACCAACATTCTACTGGACATATATTATATATTATAAATGCAAAAGAAACGAAAGTTCTTGCACCGGTTTCGGGATTCTATAAACGCAAATTTAGAGAATCTATTGAAATTTATAAGCATCCTAATAATTTTAATAGAAATACGGGCTCTAGTCTCCATCATACGGGGAAACCGATTGCTACACCGAGTTACGCTCCGGTAAACACAGGTCGACTAGAAATAGCCGGCCTAGGTCTCTCCGAGCTCATTCAGTGTTCCGATCTCATGAAGTAAAGATCCCTGAAGATGCCTCGTGCAATCGAACGCGAAACGTCGGAAAGTGATTCCATTTTGACACGGTCTAATTCTAAGAACCACGATTTCTTAATTGACCACAGCCGTGGAAGCTTTCGTTCTATGTTACAGAACCTTTTTTGACTTTTTGACCCACAACATTTTGATTTGATGACGTAGTTTTTGAGTCCTCAAATAACTCATTACAGTACCGAATCTGGGAAATATTTACTTCCTGGTCTGCATAAAAAAAACCCTATATTTATTTATTCTCAATTATTATTCTTAAAATTTCTAAATTAACAATTTAGATTGGCTTTATATATTTTTTTCATATTGTTTGCGTTCGCTACTTTTAATTGTGTACATATACTTGTTTAAATGATATTTTTTTATCAAACTGGAAAAAAAAGGTGTCGTGTACTTCAAAAAAGTATCAAAATGATGCTACTTGTAAATAAATATATATTTTTATTTTTCTCTCCATGTTTGTGTATTTAGTGTAGTATTTTACGAATGTTTCATTAACTTTTTCGTATATCTTTTGGTCTGAATAAGACTTTTGAGAGGTAACAAGGTTACTATTTTGGTGCTTTGGCGGATAAGAACATGAAAATTAAGATTTCAATTTTATTATAATCCACAGCCTTTTCAACAATTGCGATTTATATCGAGATTTTATTGATCTATAGTGACAGAGATATAGAAATTCTTGAAACTGTAATACGTAAACTATATATAAAATATACAAAAAATATATTTTCAACTTAGCAGCAAACCCGCATTTCCTCGATTTCTCTGGGGCCTTGCTACGCGCACCTGTGAACTATAGGACCGGCAGGCCTCGGCAGTCAATCCTTTACTTTACTTTGCTTCTACAAACGTAAAAATATATCGAAAACCGGGCGTAGTTTAAAAAAATGCGTCTAAAAATGTTTCATCTGAAGAGCTTCTCGAATAGCATCGAATATACTTATTGTCAGAAATAAATTATACATATAGTTTTTACTCGGTTTTCCAAAAAGCGATGGTGTAGCCAGAATTTTGTTTTGGGGGTGGCCTATTTTGTGAGACATACACAGCTAGAACACCTATTCGTACAGATAAAGCGCCGCAGTTTTTAGATAACACGCCCTAAGCCAGTAGTTATAATAGGGGAGCGCCTCCTCCTCCTCCTCTTCCTCTCTCTCATGTCCCTCATTCTTAACTTCCTCCCCTTTTATTCTCATTCGCATCATATTTTTTAATTTTTTCTCTTTGTTCTCCCACATTTGATTTTGCATTCTTAAGTCTTATAAATAGGTGCATCATGATCATTTTAGTATGCCGAGACACATTTACTAAGCTGTGCTCGAGTTGCGTAAAAAGTTTTTTTTGAATTTTTCCACCAATTTTGTATAAAACAAAATGAAAAAATGTGTCAAGTAATAAGTGAATTATGTGTAATCGCGAAAAATTAACTACAACTATCAGACAGTTAAAAGTTAAATATCTCAATTTCTTTGAAGTGATTTCGAAAGATGAATACACCAAGCTGTTTTATCCACTGAAACGAGATTATTTAAAAGCAATTGACTGTTGTGATGATTATTTAGAAGGAATTATAAGCCTTACTACGTTTTTCAATACATTTGGGAAATCATACTTTGTAGGAGAATTAAGCCACCTAATAGAATTTATAGGAGAAGATTGCCAATTTATACCTGCTATTATTGCAACCCAAAAGAGGTTTCAATTATACGAAGATAAAAAACAGGTATTATCAAAGAAAGTTAATCCTATTCGCAAGAGACGTCCCCCTACATATTTAAAATATTATGTTAAATAAATGAAATGGCTGAGTTGCTGATTGCAGTTAAATTATTAGAGGAGAAATTTAGTAATCTTTCAAAAACCTATTTCTCATATTGTATGGCAAGTGGTCCGGAGTGGATAGACTTTTATTGTAATCAATCTGAGGAATTCGTAAAGGCTGCCCTCTGTTGCAACAAATACATTGAAACATTAAATTTTTTTCAACTTATTCAAGATCTAAAAGATATTGGCTTTGGTTACTATTTAAAAGACTTGAAGCAATTTATTGACGAGGATACTATTCTTCAAGAAATTGAAAAGGAAGAATAAATTTAATAATATTTACAATGGAGCAAATGGTTACTGAAATGTATGAAGAGTTTATTATATCTGCTGCATACTTCCAATATTTATCAATTGTAGGCGAAGAAGACGCAGAAGCACAAGATTTGTCAGCATATGTTAATAATATAGATCGAATGAAACAATGTAAATTAGCCGCTAAATTTTGTAATGATTATTTAAAATATAAAAATGAGTATGAAATTTTAAATGAATTTAGAAAATTAGATTTAAGGTATCATATTAATTGTATTCAATCATGGTTGGTTAATGCAAAATAAAAAGGTAATTAAGTTTTTTTTTATATTTTTATTCATTCATAAAACAATTGTCATATAAAAATAACACATTTGTCAAAGCACACATACAAGGTGATTTTGAATGATAGAAGCATTTTGGTTCCATTAGCTTTAGCGCTGGTTGTTCATCTATTTCAATCACATGCTTTTTAGAATATTTCTGTATAAAATCCTTTTTTTCGCTTCCTTTTACAAAAACAAAATCTGCTTTCTTCGTAAGTGTTTCAATTATTTTCGGGAAATGATGTAATGGAGTAAATCCATTATTCCAATGTATACAATGATAATTTTTCGTTAACCATACCGCCTGCTTGTGACAATCAGGTGAAAGAAACTCCATTGGAAAAGGCTTTTTAAAAATGTAATGAGTCATTTCATAACCATCAAAAGCTGCAAGCTCTTTCGGTATAAATTTATTTTTTTCATCTTTGAATCCTTGAATATCTATAACCAATCTCATATTTTCAAAGCAGCAAATTTTTTAATGAGACTTTTTTTACTTGAATAATTTGCAATTTCTTCTTTCAGTTGATTAATTTTAAAAATAAATTTTTCAATTTGTAGTTGTAGTTTTGATGTCATGATTAAAACTAAAAGCTTTTGAAAATTTCTTTAAATTAAATCGAAATATGAAAATAGTGGGGATAAAGTTTATAATTGTTTCACAATTTTAGTAAGAGGGTTGTAGCTAAATAATTTGTCATGTAAAATAAGACAATAAGCAGAAGTATCTTTTTTAATTGCATTGTGTGTCTCAAATTCAATTCTCATTACTACGGATCCCGTTTGAATTGTTTCTTTTTGATGGGAGCAATCAATATGTGTAATAGGACTAATGTTTTTGAATTGTTCAGGATTAAAAATGGGTTCATTTGGAACACCATAGTAAGACTGTCTAAAGTTGGCAAACATTTCGTATAAAGCAGAAAATTTGTTTTCTTCGAAATTTAAGTACAAATCGTGATAAGGATATCTTTCAGAATTTAAATATACTCTAATATTTGACAAGGTAATATTGTCAAATTTACTCATATCTTTAACAATTTTCCCTTTTCTGTTTTCTTGAAAGCCAATCACAACATGACGAGGAGCTTCTAGTTTACTAGTTGTTTTTACCGGCCATGTGTGACGGGTTGTTTCGGTTAGAGAAGAATATTCAACAAGTTCCCAACTCCTGAATCCTATCAATATATCTTTATTTGATTCTAATATTTTTGATAGAGCAAGTTGTTGTGGCATATCAACTAGAATGTGAGGAACTTTCCAATAAATTTTATCGAAAGTAACCAATGGAGTGTCAGGAGCAGTAACAAGGTGTGCCGGATCTTCTTTGAAAATAACACCATCTAAATCATCAGTTGATCTAATAAGAACCAATTCCTGTTTCATATTCATAATAATTTTTCTGTAATCTTCAAAAAATCCTAAAAGCATTTTTAGTGGTATGGATACGGAGAATTTTCCATCATTATCAACTAAAATTGTATCACCTTCTTTCCGATGTGGAAACCAACCTGCATTTTCCAGTTTTAAACTTTCGTTGGTATTGTGAGAAAGGTAGCTTTTTAAGGTTGATGCTAATCCAACATTTCTTATTGAATCTATAGTAATTCCGTTTAGTTCATAGCGGATTTCTCTGAACAAAAAGGCTATACCATTGTTAATAAATAGCAATTCTTTCTTATATTTACCTTCTGTATTAGTTAATTTTCCTTCGATATAAAGTAAACTATCTGATGGTAGAGTGTAAGCATCGAGTTCTTGAATTGGGATCCTTATTTCATCATTGTATCGAATTTTGAAGAAATATATGGTTGATATGTGTGAAGCTCAGAACTGACGATGGAATTGTCTACATAAAGCTTTTCGTTTACGTTTAATATGTTCATTATTTTAAAACAGTGAAACCCAAGGATGTGAGAAATTTACGATTATCTCGTCTTAACTTGTTGGTGTTGGATTTGATACTGAACTGTTGTTTAGGCTTTTTCTTTTTATAAGTTTCTACTTTGTTGATAGTGGTAGGGGCAAGTTTCATCCCAAGGGCTCTATTATATCTAACAACCATTTTATATTTCACTTGTTTGTAAATGTAACCTTACTGTTATAGTTTCTCCTCTAAAACTGATAAGTTCTCCGTCTTGATCAACTATTTTAACTGTTATATTGTTAATTGCTTTGACGCTAACTGGAAAATACAAAATGGGCAAAGGAGATTCAACTATTTTATACCCTGGAGCTACAGTTGGATAAAACTGGTGAATAATATGAACAGGTTTACCATTATTGTAAGAACCGACACAAATATTACAGTCAATACAAATAGCATTCACCTTAGTTATTTTTGCAACATTATCTGATTCTTCCTCTTTCATAGCTTCTAGTATCCTGCTATTAAAACCCAACATTTTTCCTATCGAATCTTCCTTGGTAAAATCAATTATTCTACTACACATTAAAAAAGTTTTTAGAGTATTAACATTTGCTTTTAAAAGAAAAAAAATTTTTTCATTCGGAAATAAATCTTCTATACTTTCTCTTATGTATGTTTCTATATCTGTAGTGTCATAAGTTCCGTCGGGAATAACAATTACTTTTTTATCTATATAAAATTTATTATATCCTTCTTTTATATTGGGGATAGTCATAAACGTTTCAAAATCAGCTAAACCCAGGTAATATTGTTTTTCATCCTCTAAATATATGGGCGGATTAAAATCAGCAGACAAAACAGAACTGTTTCCTGATATGGCAATTGTGGTAGACATTGCAGTTTATTTATGAATGAGATATTACAATAAATAATAAGTTTATATATTTTTTTGCAAAAATTTTAGGGATAGTTGACCACAGTTATATGAATTAAATTTTTGTTTATTTTCATAAGTATAAAATACATCCACTTTGCCATTCGAATTAAAATATTTGAGAAGTTCAAAAGGTGGTTTTAAATTTCCATAACTATCAAAATATATTACATTTTTGTTATTTTTAATATAAGCAGTCCAATGAGATCCTTTATTTTGTTTTTTATCCAAATTTACAATACCACATTCTTTCAGATTAATTTTTTTTGGAAGTTCATCGAGCATAAAAACACCTCTAAAGCCAGTTATTTTTAACAGCTTTACATATTTAATAATATCATTGTTCGTAAGTGCTCTTTTTGGAAAACTTATTTTGAGTTTTTTTTTTGTCTGATTGCTTTCATTTTAACGGATCCTCCTTTATAAGGTCTAATAAATAGTCCCTTTCCTTTATATGGTCTAATATATAATCCTTTCCCTTCTTTAGAAGCATTTTCCATTGCAATATTATGTCTATGTATTTCTTCTAGTTGCTGTTTAGCTGCTTTAGCATCATTTACTGCCTTAGCAATTCCTGCCGCGCCTCCACCTAGTGCACCCAGGGCGCCAAGAATGGGAAACAAAAGAGGTAGAAATCCTCCAATTTTTTTGGGTGTTCGAATGATACGTTTTTTTCTCAATTTAAGTTTACCCCCTTTTGTATTTTTTAATCCCAAACCGAACTTTCTTTTACCCTTCATTATTCCTGCAACACTTAAAGCTGCAATTTTTTCACCAATAGAAGAATCTTTAGCTTTTACCCTATCCCAGGCTTTTTTTTCTAATATTTGGTCAGATATGTGTCTTTTTGATAAATCTTCAGTCTGAGAGTAAGATATATCATGTTCTTTGCAAGCGGAATCCAATGGATTTATACCAACGTCACCTCTAGTTAATCTTTTTTCCAAGTTGGTGCCGGGACCACAATAATTATATCCTGGTATATGAACTTCGAAAGGTAGTTTGCTAATTAATTTATTTACTAAACCAGAGCCTTTTCTATTACGTGTTTTAATAGTTTTTTTCAACTTATGGCGACCCACAGTCATTGAAGTTCTTTTTATACTAAAAGCACATTGACATTTTTCTGGTATAAATACTTTTACAGCTAAAAATATTTACTAGTGTGATTAAGAATGAGGATTGAAAAACAAAAATTCTCATTACCAGTAAATAATCATGATGAAAAAATTTTAAGTAAACAGTTGAGAAAGCATGGTGACTTATTTTGCGGTGGTTCAAAAAGAGGGCTTATAGTTGGTTGCAGTGGTAGCGGTAAAACCAACGTTATGCTTACACTGCTCGAGCATCCAAATGGAATTAGGTTTGAAAATGTCTATGTTTATTCAAAGTCATTAGATCAACCAAAATATGAATATTTAAGAAAGTTGTTAAAACCTATGAAAGAAATTGGATACTTTGAATATGATAGCGATGAGAACATTATTTCACCTCATGAGATAAAGCCAAATTCCGTTATCATTTTTGATGATATTCCTTGTCATAATCAATCTATTATTAGGGACTATTTCACGCATGGAAGGCATAGAAACACCGATTGTTTTTTTATTTTTCAAGGATATTCCTCAATCCTTAAACGTCTAATTCGAGAAAATGCAAACTTATTAATTTTATTTAAACAGGACTGTTTGAGTTTAAAACATATATATAACGACCACTGTATATTGGATATGACATTTGATCAGTTTAAAAATATTTGTGCTAACTGTTGGATGGATCCATATGGCTTTCTTGTAATTGACAAAGATTGTGAAGTAAATCACGGCAGATATAGGAGTAAATTCGATTCCTTTATATATTTATAAAAGTAAAAAATTTGCAGTTTTATTTCATTTAAAACTTGTACAGCATGGATAAACGTGTAGCTCGAGAATTAATAAGATCGAGACAAGCCGTGAAGCAGAAATATCAAAGCTTGAAATTAGCTACTTCTACTGCTCAGTCCGAATTAGAACAAACTTATAGACCAATAACACAACCACTTAAACAGCTAATTTCAAGTATTGGTAAATCCGAACCATTCGATTTAAAAGAAGAAAGAGTTTCAAAGTATGAAGATTTCAAAACACCTACAAAGCTTTATAAAACATCAACTCCGACGAAAAATATTCAGAAAACAGGAAAAACTCCGTCACTCCCTACAGAACTACCAACATTTTTAAATGACAGTAGTATCACTTCTTCCTCTCCTGTAGTACAACCATTGTCATCAACTGTTATAGCAGAAACTTCAGATCCTTCTAGTGACACAACAACAAATTTAAACTTGTCAGACATATTGGAACAAACTAGAAAAACAATTCAAACCTATGTTGGTACACCATCATATAAAGATTACTTAGCAGATTTTCATGAATTACCCAGATCATATATTGATGAGGGTGTGAAAGATACACAACATAAATTTGACCATTATTATGGAATAGTTCATGACCTCGAAACGGATAAGTTTTCTTTTGGTTTAACACAGATACCGGTAGAAATTATTGGAAAAGACATTAAAGTGGGAGGAATAACGTACACAGGCACGCCAGGTTTATACGAATTGCTTTTCAAAAAAGAACCGAAAGGTTATAAGAAGGAAGATTTAGATAATTACATGAACATTCTAGCTAAAACAAATGTATATCGTAGGAATTTTGATTCAAATGAACAAGTTCAAGGAAATACATCACACAAATATGTTACAATAATAGGACCATATTTACAAAGAAAGGGATTACAAAGACAAAAACCTTGCCAAGATTAGTTACAGCATTTAACAAACCAAAACCTCCGTTTAGAACAACTAGAGCCAAATCTACAGGAAAGGGATTAATTTTGAAAACAAACAGATCAAATACAGACTATGTATACTGGAATAATGTTAACGAAATTGTTGATAGGCTACGTTTATTAATTTCATCAAGTGATGCGGGAAATAATGCTCATAGTAACGAGATTATCTCTATTATTGAAGAATTAAGAGAAGATAAAGTAATACTATAAATAACAGCTATCAAATATAATCATATTTATTGTTTAATGAAAGCTCAACATGACAGTTGATAAATTTGGACGCCATATTTCAAAACAAAATCAAGAGAGAATAAGTGACATTAATAATTTAAAAAGGAGATTAGGTGAAAATGAAATAAATAATGAAATCTTTGCTAAAAAGCTTAAGGTTTTTGATGAAAATTTTTTAAAGTATGAAAACCAGATTAAAGGATGCTATACCTCAATTGAAAACGTTAATAAACAGTTGCTAACGCTAAATCAAATAAGTAAAGATTTGCAATTTTTAAATGAACATGTTAAAAAGGAAGACAAAAAATTAAGTGATGATATCAACAAAATTAATAAAATAATGGAAACAAATATAAGAGAAGTAATAATTGAAAAACACAAGGAAAAAATTAAACAATTAAGAACTTTTATAAAAAGGTTAGATGATGAAAAAAAAAGAAATCAAAATAGCATTCTTAACAGTAGAACAATTGACCAACTCACTTTGGAAGAAAATCAACAATATATTTCCTTGGAAAATATAATGTCCAGTGTAATTAAGAAATTAGAACAAGAATTAAATAAAACAGAGGAGGAATTAAAAAATAGTGATAGTAGATCAACTACTTTCTTAACTGGAGAGATAAAAAAATCCTTTAATGCGTTAGAAAAGGAGATTACTAAAATTAGTAAAATTTTAAATGAAAAAAGTTATACAATACAAATTGATAAATTGAATGAATGGGAAAAAACATAAAAGTTATATTTCGAATTATTACAAAACATAGAAAGTGAACTTCCTTAAAATTGAATAAACAAGTTTGTTGTCATGACAACCGTTAAACAACAAGTCGTTAATGAATTACATAAACCTGCTAGAAAAAACTACAAACGCAGAAGGGTGGTAGTGAAAGGGTTAAATGATCTTTTTCAAGCTGATTTGGTTGAAATGTTACCCTATGCCAAATTTAATAAGGGATTTAAATATATCTTGATTACCATAAATGTATTTTCTAAGTATGTTTGGGCCGAACCGTTAAAATCTAAATCTGGAAAAGACGTAACAGCGGCAATGAAAAAAATATTAATCAGTGCAAAAACTCCACCAAAAAACTTGCAAACGGATAGAGGGAGAGAGTTTTTCAATGTACATTTTCAAAATTTGATGCAACAATTTCGAATTAACCATTATAGCACGTTTTCCAATTTGAAAGCGAGTATAGTAGAAAGAGTGAACAGGACTTTAAAGAATAATATGTGGAAAATATTTAGCATTCAAGGAAATTACAAATGGTTTAATATATTAGCGGATATTGTAAAAGATTATAACAATACAAAACATTCTTCAATAGGAATGAAGCCAAAACAAGTAAATAAAACAAATGAAAATAGAATCTTGAAATCTGCATTTACTCATGCTAAAACGTTAGATATAAAATCTCCAAAGTTTAAAGTGGGTGATCACGTACGAATAAGCAAGCATCGAGAGGCATTTTCAAAAGGTTACACACCAAATTGGTCAAATGAGATATTCCACATTAAAGAAGTTAAGATGACAAACCCTTGGACATATTTAATTCAAGACGAAGATAATCAGGACATTCTGGGTGGTTTTTATGAGCAAGAATTACTAAAAGTAAAGCATACCGATGTGTATCTTATTGAGAAGATTTTGAGAAGGAAAGGAAACAAAGTTTATGTGAAATGGTTAGGACTTGATAAAAAATATAAAACATGGATTGATAAAAAAAATATTGTTTAATTAAATTGAAATTAAATTTTAGTTAAATTTGTTTTATTTCTGTTCCTCACTTTATGCTTTAGCTGATACAAATTACAAAGTCTTAATGTGCTAATTAATTTCAAATAAAATTCACATTTACTAAACTAAAATTTTATTAAGTAAAACATCAAATACAATTTTTATTAAAACGTGTCAAATATATTTTATTTCTATGTTCCTCAGATAATATCGAATCTAGAATAAGTTTACAATCATTTATTCTTTTTTCAAAACGGAGTCTATCTAAGTACCACATCTGAAAGTTACTCCTACGGGCTTGTCTGTAAGCAAAGCTCCACTTCACTAACACATGCACCTTATTGTTCTCTTCCAGAAAAGATATTGTTTTCTTCGTAATATTTTCTTTTTGATCCATTTTCATTGTTTTCTTCGTAATATTTTCGTTTTGTTCCATTTTGCTTCAATTTGTTTTCCATTTGTTCAGGATATAAAGCAAGTAATTCCATCATAGTTGAAACATTTTCACTGTTAGGATTTTCTGTTGGACTTATTATATTATAAACATGCGTACACAAGTCGCCACAATCAGATGAAATATTATTTTGAAATATTTTGAAATATGTATTGAATTCTTGCCTTTTAAGTATAGATAATCTATAATCAATAATTTCCTTTAATCGCCACAAATTGTCCAAAGACTCTTGTCCTAAGTATATGAAGTGTGGGCCTTTTGTAATTTGTAGAACAGGGGTATCATTTATTTTCTGAACCTGCAGATGAATGTTGTTTATATTCACACTGGTTTGATCAACTTGAGGAAAGTAGAAATTGTTTACAATAATTCCTTGATGAACACAAATGTCTTTCCAATTTTCTTCGGTTAGTGCGATTGAAAATCCAGTTTTTCCACCAATTACAATTTTTGGAGAAAAATCATTTAAACTAATGCCAACAAGAACAAATTTTGACAAAGAATTATTTAAAAAATAAATTTTTGAATTAAGAAGCGTTTCCAAAGGTTTATGAACCACGGCGTTGTTCATAATGACTAAACGAGACTGAAACATATTGTGTTATTCTTGTACTTAAATATTCTCATCCCCACTTTCTTTAAAGTTTCGATTAAAATGGATTAATGAAAAAATAGATTTCCAGTTTGAAATTTGTAATAAAGATAAATAATTAAAATGGTAATGTATAAAAATAATGCAAAGTTTAATGTAACACTAATGATGGAAAAGTAATAATTTTTGAATCCATCATAATAATTGGTACAGTTGGGGGTTAAAATTTGTAACTGATTATTTTTAAACTCTAACCTTTCTATCCAATTTGTATCAAAAATAGATCGATTTGGATAATGATACAAAATTTTAAAAAATTTACTTGCATTTTCATTTCCATTTATTCGTTCCATCCAACTAATTGTACTATTGTTAATTAATCCAATTTTCATAAATTTACAATATTTACTTAGAGTGACGTCTGTTTTATTAGAAAAACATATTTCACACTGTGTTACGCCAGGGGGATGATGAACATAAAAAACATTTTGGAAAATAAAATAAAGAAGAATAAATTGAGATCTACTGATAGTCATTAAAACAAATTAATAATTATATTCCAAATTTATTAACATTAAGCAGATACTTTCACCACGAAAGCAAAAGCAGTTGTAAAAAAATAACAATAAAATACTTAATTTAAATATATGTAAAAGTTCATAAATAAGGATATTAATAATACTATATAAAATGTGTTGCTTGAAGACTTATTTTGAATGGTTACAATTATTCGATTCCTATTTTTCCATAAACAGTTATTTAAATCACAATTCCTAGCAAATTTCTTATGCGCCACAATAGGATCATCATAACTTAACCAATCAAAAATTTCAATACCACAATAAAAACATTTACAAATATCATTGATTGAAGTATAGTAAAAGCCAGCTCCAGCTAACACTTCTGGTCTCAATTTTCCTTTCCATTTTTTAAAAGTGGAAAGTCGTTTTTCATATGTTTTAAAATAACTGTTATCAATTTCTTTGTCAAAAGTTTCTATGCACATTTTGTGAAAGACTTATGAAGACTAACTTTGGTTTCAAAAACAACAAATTTAAATACCTTATAATATCTACATAAATATATCTAAATCTTCATGTTCTGCATTCCATTGATACAAAGCAATATCTTGGTGTCCCCAAGCTAATGTATTAAAACTATAGGGAATTTTATACCGCTTATCATCTTCGGAACTCAAAGCCAATTTATTAATTACCTCTGTAAAAATTGTATGTTGTCTAGATCGAAAAACATACATTGAACAAAAGGTTTTAGAATGATTTTCAACAACATCTTTATAATGAATAAAATCCAACTGCTTTTTAATTGCACTTTTTTTAACACCTTTTGCTTTTTTTGTTAAACTGTTTTCCGTTTTAATACAATATGCTTTTGCTCCAGTACCAAAGAAAGCAGTAATGGGTTCACCAGCATATTCATCTTTGAATTTTCCTATAACTGACTTTGTAATAGGCATTTCATGAATATTATTAAATTCATAATTAGATGTGTCAAATTTGTGAATATTTTTTATCATGTCAGAATAAATATTTGGAGTTGTGACTTCTAAAATGAACGAATCGGTATCGGTGTATAAAAGTGAAATATTTTCCTGATAAAGAGGTTTTAAAAAATTATAAAAGAAATCATACATGACAGTTTTAGATATATCTAATATTGAGAAGCCTACATATATTGGTTTATTGTAAGTAACTTGAATCTTTTGCATTTGAATAGCTACCAAGTTTTCAGAAAATATTGTTAAGTCCTTGAAATATGGTTTTGCAATTAAATTCTCAGCACCATCTTTTCTTCTATTTTTTTCCCACTCTGTAACAAGTCTTACGTCAATTCTCCTATCAACATTTTCCATAGTCTTGCCATTAATACTATTATTTGCCAACTTGTAAGTATTACGATCAAATTCATTCTTTGAATCATTTCTTAATCTTGAATTCAAGTCTATATATTTTTTCAACCAATCAGATTGAGAAAACTGTAAAACTCTATGAACTTTAGTTAACTTGAGTCCATGTTCCAAACATTGTTTTAATAATTGATAGTGAATAACATATTTTGATTTATCATTTAAATTGGGTATTAATTTTATGCATTTAGAATTTGGCGGTTTAAAGTTTTCTGGACAAAACGGAAAATCGTTATGATAGGAATGTAGACTTGTAGGATATTCTAAATCAACTTCTAAAACATATCCCTTATTAGATTTTTTAGAAATATTCATAATATTTAAATCATTGGTTTCTTTATCTGTTAACCAAACAAAATCTCCCGTTGGAATGTGCTGTGACATTGCATAACCATACAAATTTGTTGCATCATAATAAATTATGTATTTAGTTGGCTTTAAAGGATCAAAATTTAAAAGAAATGGGTTATTAGCTTCAGATTTTCTACAAATGCAAGAGCTCACACCACCGCGAACGCTTTTTTTGAAAAAGTGTATCATATCTGGATCAGTTAACAATTCTAACTCTATTCCAGTATAACGCAAACACGCCTCCCAGGATAAACCTGGAAAAATGTAAAAATGAGCTGGATCGAGCTTATATGTGGATAAACAAGTGCTTCTAAAATTTTCAAAAATATCTGCCAAAAGTAAAGTATCAGAGAGTAAGTAAACGTCGGAGTATTGACCAAGAGATTCACATTTAAACAATTGCCAAACCTTTACAGCTCTTTGGTATTCTGCATCACTGATGTGCTCATCCGTTAAAGTATTATAAAATTGGTCTTTCTGAGGTAAATTTGTTTCTTCTAATTTTAAATAATCATCAATATAACTGTAAGGAAATACACCTTTTTGCCGAATAAGTTTAAATCTTTCTTCATCATTGAAAATTTTTTTTATTTCCTTACATTGTTCATCTTTTAAGCTTTCAGACAGTTTTGATAAAGAATGGGATAGAAATTGAAAAGAATCAATAAACCTTAATGATATATTTTTTTTCTTAGCCTTTTGTGTCTTTTTATCAAAATAGTTATCCACATGAATAAGCTTTTCAAATGAAATATATTTTTCCTTGTTTTGTGCGATAACTGTTAGCTGTTCTTTGTTTAAGCATAATTTTTTAAGAAATAGATGAGAATCATAATTACGCAAATTATGCAATATAACTGGAATAAAGTTAGGTATTCTGTAATTTATGTTGCAGAGTGAATGAGCTGGACCTCTATAAAGACCGGTTATATGACAATGATCTGCAACCCTGTCATTTAAAAGAGGTTTATTACAAATATGACAAACTTTTTCATAGTTATGATAAATTTTGTCCAGTTCGTTCAAAGGGATCATTTTTTTAGGAGCCTTTAAATATTTATTGTATATGTTATACACATCTCTTTCTAAAGAATTTATAAATAATGTATCACAATTTTGACCTCTATATTTTTCAAATTTAGAATAATTATCGTCGAAGGAACATTTAATGTAATAGGCAAATGAATGTGGAATATGTTCATATTGTTTTAAGGTGTATGAAGTATTAGGATTTTTATCAACATTGTCATTATTTAAAGGCTTTAAAATGCATTCAAAATCTGCATACACCACGAAAGGAACTTTCATTTGTTTATGATAATTTACAAATTTCAAAATATTATCATATGAATAGTTTCCAAACTTATCTTTTATTAATTCTTTAGAAGGTAGGTTAATTCGTAAATGATCACAATCATAGCTATTGTGTTGTAATAAATTTTCTTCTGTAGGGAAATATTGTAAACAACCATCGCAAATATATTTTTTTCCGTGATGTTTAGAAATTTGTGCAGAAACTAGTTTTGATAAATCTTTAATATAGCAATAATGAAAAGTTTTTTCATCATCATCACTTATTAACAATAAATTGACATGTTGATTTTTTTTATTCGATGAATAATAAAGTGGACCAATTACTTCATACCCCTTTTTAGGATTTATAATTTCTAATCCATATACATTAATAGAAATGTTATTTTTTTCTTCAAAAATCTTAATGTTCTTTAGCAACATTGGAAATTCTATACCTGACATATCCAAAACAGAAGAGTAGTGTGGGTAGGATGAAGTTTCAAAATCTAATCCGCGTGGTTGGTGAAGAGCAGACACAACTGCCCAGGCGAAGCAAAAGTTGTCATCATTCCTAATGTTGATCACAGCTTGACGTCTCTTGATCTCTTGAGGAAGTTCGATAAAAGATGAGGCTCTCAGCGGATTGTGCTTGTTAACATTAATTTCCAAATGAAGTAAATTCATCAAAGCCCATCCTGCAACGTAAAAATTAAAAAATTTCTTTTTTTGTTGCTGTTGTAAAATCGAAAATAAATTCTTTACCTGAATCTCTTTCTGCAAATTCGTCAGCTTTCTGGTCAATAATGGTGCAGATTTGCTCTAACAGTTCTTTTTTCTGATATCCCTGGCAAATGACTTGGAACGGCGCATTAAAAGATTTGACATCATAGCTGTCGCTGCTGGGGTTAAAATAGAAACCGAACAGTTCCATATTTAACTTGATACATTTATGTTTCTGCAGTTCTTGATCTATTAGATGTGCAATTTTGTATTCCAAATGTTGAAAATATTCTTTCACATTTATGAAGTTTTGGTGTGAGGAAATCCTATAAGATATTATTCGTTCCCTGAATGCTGACTTGATAATTTCAACACCTTCCTCCAAGCCTATTTTGGAATTGTTCTTGTGCACACTAGATCGAAGATGTCCACCCCATAGACTTTGGTTTATATTTTTCTTGCATTCTTTACAATATTTTACAATATTTGTAGAATCTATATAAATTAAGAAAAAAATATTTTACAAAATATGACATGAAAAATAAAATGTTCTTACCTTTAACAAGCTTTGGTTTTTTCAACCAACTGTTGAGTTTTGTGGAATTTCCGTTAACATGTTTTTTAATATGTCGCAGTAAATTATCCTTTCTAGTAAAGACTTTATTACATGTTACACACTTATGCATTTCTGAAGTTTTCTGCATAATAATAATAATAATAAAATTAATATTGTGCAATTCTATTTAGTTATAGTCAAATTTTGAAAAAAGCAATTGCATTTTTGAAGTTCTTTGTATAATAATAAAATTAATATTGTGCATTTTTATTTAGTTATAGTCAAATTTTGAAAAAAGCAATAGAAATTAATTGACTTTATGAATCCATTTCTTCAAATGAGTCAACTAATTTGTCAAAGGCCTGTTTAACATAATTCATCGTACTTTCGTCTCCCTTTTTAATTGTGATCAAATTAGTTAAATTTTGAATAGCGAAACCCAGACACTTAAGGTTTGCTATTTGTTTTTTATTTTTTTTATTAATTTTAAATTTTTTTTTAATGATAAATGATGGTTTCGAAATTGAATTTTGTTCAACTGGTGAATTATTAGGAGAAATATCCGAAGTCAAATTTGCATCAATTTGTTTTTCTTGCGGATCAGAATTTACAATAGCATATGGTGAATTAATAGAAGATATAGCCAAACTTAAATTTTGATCAATTTGTTTTTCTTGCGAATCAGAATTTACAATATCATATGGTGAATTAGTAGGACAAATAGCCAAACTTAAATTTTGATCAATTTGTTCTTCTTCCGAATCAGAATTTTCACTAAACAAAAAGGGAGAGCAAATTGGTCTCGGAGAATTAATTGGCGATTTTAATGTTAAATAATTTGGATTAGATTTTTGAAAACAAACAATATCCTCACAGCTAGAATTTTCAGTTTCGTCAATGTCATTCAGTTCTTCAAGAGTTTGTTTAGTTTTTGTTGTAATTAAGTCCGTTTTGTTGTCAATAATGTCATTAAGATCGTCAAGAGTTTGTTGTTGAGTAGCTGTAAATAAATATTTTTCGTTGTTGTGTTTGTTGGCATTATTCTGAACTTGGCTATTATAAATAATTTCATTCAAGTCCTGAATAGTTTGTTGTTGACTAGTTGTAAATACGTCTGTTTCATTGTTTTGTTGGTTTGCAAAATTCTGCATTTGAGTACATGTGTATAAGTCAAAATCATTGTCAATTATTTTGCTACTCGATGCCAAAAAATTGTCCATTATGAAAAAAAATCGTAATAACAAATAAAAATGCCACAAATGTACATAAAAATGTCACCAATATATATAAGAATTAAATCTTGCCAAATAAAAATGTTAGAAATAAAAATAAAAATTTACCAAATAGACACAATGTAAACACCAGAAAACTCGCGAGCTCTGCACAGTGTGAATGCAGAAATCAATTGCATTCGTCTCTTCGCTGAGGCGATTTTATATGCAAAAGTTAATCACATGTGTCCTACTTAAAGTTGAACGACAATCTCTAAAAACCACTTTCCCAAGCCGATCAACAACCTTACCCCCCCTCCCCCCTCCCGGACCCCTGAATTTCCGAGACTAAAATCCCGGTTCCCCAATTTCGGGCTACCCTCTTCAGGTTAAGTTAAGTTAGGTTAGGTTATGTTAGGTTAGGTTAGGTTAGGTTAGGTTAGATTAAAAAAGAAGAAAAGAAAAAAGGAGAAGGAAAGAAAAAGAAGAAGGAAGGAAAAAGGAGAAGGAAGGAAAAAGGAGAAGGAAGGAAAACGGAGAAACATATAAAAAAGAGAAAGAAGGAAGGGAGAGAAAGAAGGTAAGGTGAGAGTGAGGGGGGTTTAAGGGGGGCGAAGCCCCCCCCCCCCCCGAGGAAACTGACAGGGAAAGGGACAGCGAAAAAAGAAACAAAAAAAAAAAAAACTTAAGTATTGCAGGTAGTAAAAGTGGTGGTTGATGGGATATATACTTAAGAACATCCACTCGACGATCATACAGTATCATTCGCTGTAATATCAGTTGTCGATATTATTTTATAAGCTATAACCAAAATTGTTTTTTATCAAATATATCTATCTAAATCTAAAGCTCCTAACGATGGCAGAAAATATGATTGGAAACGCTGACCAAATTGAAGAAAATAATGTGGAGAACGCCGCTCAAATTGAAGAAAGAAAAGAAATTTTTATTAACTTGGAAGGCGATTCCGTCACTTATAAACATTCATTTTTGGACAAATCATCTAGGCTTGTTAGAAGATCATTCTTATGTAACATCGACATTAATTATATTGAGGAGGAAGAAGAAGAGATGGAGGAAGATGATCAGGAAATTGACGAAGGAGTGGACATGGATGGACAACTACTAAATTTAGGAATCGAGGCTGACGTAAAAGTAAGCAAGTTTAGGGCTAGTGAATTATTTAATAATTTTGAAGAAAAAGATGTATGTGTTATACAAAGCTACTCTAAAATTGAAAGTCGAAGACTAGGAACATTTGCTATTTGCCTTCCTTGTAGTGCAATTCACATGAGATATTTACGGAGAGGGGAGTCCGATCATGTGAGCTGCCACTACAAAAGAGCCTATGTTGTTAGTGCTTCTGATTTACATTGTGCTATTTGTAGGATACATCTTTTTCTACTAATTCCTGAACATGCTTGCTTTTACTGCAACAAAAATGAAAAAAAAGAGATAGAAAATTATGTTGTTAAATATTAATAATAAACATAGTTTGTAAAGGTGATGGGTAGATTATTTCAACAATATTATTTTTAAATATAGGTTATAAACGTAATGGGTAGATTATATCAAAAATATTAATTTTAAACATAAATTGTAAAGATAATAAGTAGAATATGTCAACAATATTAATTTTAAAAAATGTCAACTGTTACTATAAGCGGTTATATATTTTCATTGCTATATGCAAAATACTTCTTTTTATTCTAACATCTGACACTGTATTTGTAAATGAAATAGCTAATCATATGTAAAAAAAGTGTCGATTATGTCAACTGCCACTAGAAGCACTCATATATTAGCATAACATTTTGTTAAAGCATGTTTCTGTATTCAATTGAGTTTTCTCATACTTGATGCAAATTATATTAATATTATTAGTATAATTAAAAAGTAGTAGATTAGGCTATGCCGGTCCGACAATCAAAACCGTCATTTTTACATGTAAATTCCCATAAGAAAATTTAAGCTTCCATTTGCAAAAGTGGTGCCATTTTAGGGCGTGGCACTTTTTGTGTAAACCCATAACAATTGTTTTGTTATGTAATGTGAAAATTAGTATGTATTAAAAAACTTGTTAGATCATTGTTGTCGTTTCAATATAGGAAAAGGAAAAAATGTGTGTCAATTATTATATATATTTACATTTACTTTTTTTACAAAATTATTTGTTACCAGAGTTTTCACAAACACAAATTATAAAAAATATTATCCTCTTTTTAAAATTACAACAAAATGATGTCTAATTACATCTTTGAAGATTTGTACCAAATAGTAATATCTAGTGCGACATACAGGACAATTGTTTACCATTATAGAACAACCATTTTCATCATTCCATCTTAAAATACATTTTAAACAAAAAATGTGGGAACATGTATTTGGTCTACATGAATCATAATATTCGATTATTTCAAAACAAATAGCACAAAACACTTTTTTCTCTTCACTCTCAGTTTTATTCAAATTTTTTAAAACAATCCCATTATTTTCTTCTCGAACTAATGGTATATTTTCTTCTTGAACTCCTGGTATAATTTCTTCGAGGATCGATTTCTTTCTCCAACTGATTCACTCATTTTATTTTAATATTATTATTAATAGATTTATTCAACAGATTTTTTTCTTTTAACAGTCACTCGTACCTTAACATACTAAAATGATCTTGATGCACCTATTTATAAGACTTAAGAATGCAAAATCAAATGTGGGAGAACAAAGAGAAAAAATTAAAAAATATGATGCGAATGAGAATAAAAGGGGAGGAAGTTAAGAATGAGGGACATGAGAGAGAGGAAGAGGAGGAGGAGGAGGCGCTCCCCTATTATAACTATGTATGTATGTATTTTTAAACATCTGCCAGCAAAATAAATAAAAAACGCTTTTCTGTAGCTCTATTTTGGAGAATTTTGTGAGGGGGCCACCCCTTACATCTGGTTACGCCAGAGTATATGTAGATATTAGATAAACTTGGGATACATATACATATTCTACGTAGTTTTGCGTAGATACATAATATATAGAGCTCGAAAAATGTGATTTTTCGAAACACTTATGAGAAACACCTCGTAGCTAATGGAAATAAGTAACAATGGGTACTACCCAGGGTGCCAATTGACAACGGCTTGAAATAAAAATATGGAATTTGGTGAGTTGAGAGATTGAATATTGTGAACATTTTTAACATAAAAACAATCGAATATCATTTCCGGTAACTCCGGAAATGGCCGCGACTTCGTTATTTTAAACTCCTGAATTCTCTTAACAATTCTAAACAACTTTAAATGTATAATTTTTCAAATAAAACCACTTAAAAATGTGCAATAATTCCCACTTATTTGTATTTTATAGAAAAACGGAGTAGGCCAGGATAAAAACAATCATTATTTATTTACTCTTTATTCAACCTTCATCCAACAAAATGTCACAAAATAAAATGTTCCAAGTTTTAAAAAAATGTGTTTTTCGCAAATCGTTTTTTCAAGTTTTGATCAGACCCTGTACCATAATGGGCCATCAACTGACTAGAACAAAACGTTCGCTACCGAATCCTACTTTTTTATCCTTTATCTACATATGACAAATTCAACTTCCATAGACCGCTGCAAACTTGAAAATTTGATACCCTATTTTCATGTTGTTAATGCTCATCTAAAGCGAAAATCAATATTACTAGCACTTATTTAATTATACCACCGGCAAAGTTGGCCATGGATAATTCGATTTCTCAAAATGTCCAAATTTTTAGGTTGAGTTAAATAGACTTTTTCTTTGATATGACCCCACAAGAAAAAATCTAGAGGTGTCAAATCAGGCGAACGAGCTGGCCAGCTTACAGGTCCATTCGATCCTATCCATTGGTCCCCAAACATGTCATTTAAATAATTTACACAAATTCGAGCATTATGGGCCGGTGCACCATCCTGTTGAAAGTAGATTTCTGCAAGGGGTAAATTCTCCCAAAAATCTGTAACTGTTGTTTTTAAAAAGTGCAAATAAGTTTGTGCTGTAACGGGCTCATTAAAATAAAACACCTAGCTACACACTAACACAAAGCGTTCTGGGAAAGATCCTTGTCTAAATAAATATTGATTTTCATTTGCCCAATATCATACGTTGTTCCTGTTGAACATTTCCAGATTCGTGAAGCGGGACTTATCCGAAAATAATATTAATCTATTGAAGTTATTATTATGGTTAGAATTTTCATAAACCTAGTCATTAACACCCAGTGTTGGTGTAATGTTTTTTTAAAATGTTCCTTGCACTTTCTCTGTTAACTCCAACTTCACTTTTAATTTGGCGAGTAGAAATACTAGGATCAGCATTCACACATGCCAGAACGTTTATTTCAGCTTCTTCACTAATAATGAACTTTCCTTCATTTTCATTTTGCGGAACTGTTTTCAAATGTTGTACTCGCAACGTAAAATAAGCATAGCAGAGTTGATGTCTATCGGGGTATCGCTCTGTGTAGCACTTGAGCCTGCCTTTTATTTTGCAAGCACTCGCCATAAACGAAAAGCATATCTATCTGTTCCGCCCTTGTAAAACTTGCCATTTTAAAGAGATTACAAAGAACTTTTAGCCTACACCAATAGAGACACGAAATAAAGCACGAGAATTTACAACAAGTACAACAATCTGCCAGGCCCACAAGTGGTAAAAGTTACTTGTCAAAATTTAATTGTATTTAAAAACCCAAGCAACCTCTGTCAAGGCTAATATGATTATTTTAATTGTAACAAAACTTTGTTTATAAGTAGTTATCACATTAGGTTAGGTTATCATTAACTTAACTTTCATAAACAACTGCAAAATGGAAAATTAGGTACCCTATTTTTATGATGTTAATATTTATCCAAAGCGAAAAACAGTCAGTTGATCCGTTATGGTACAGGGACTGATCAAAACTTGAAAAATCGATTTACGTAAAACACATTTTTTTTAAAACTCGGAACATTATCTTTTTTGACATTTTATTGCGTGAAGGCTTGAATAAATAATAAATAACCTTGATTGTTTTTATCCTAGCCTACTTCATTTTTCCATAAAATACAATTAAGTGGGAATTATGGCACATTTTTAAGTGGGTTTATTTGAAAAACTATACATTTTAGACATAGGTTATATTATACAAAAGTTGTTTAGAATTATCAAGAAAGTTAAAAAAATATAAAATATACAGGGTGTTCCATTTAAAATAACGAAGTCGCTTTCATTTCCGGGGAAACCGGAAACAATATTCAATTGTTTTTATGTTACGAATGTTCACAATATTCAACCCCACTAACACACCAAATTCCATATTTTTATCTCTAGCCGTTTTCAAATGGCGCCCTGGATAGTAGTTTGATTGTCACCAGGTATAGTTAAAGAAATCAAGATTTGAAAATGTTTTGAAACTTATTGTTAAGTCTTGTTTGTAAGTTGAGTATTGTCTAGATATAACATTGACTTATATAGAATAATAATTCGTTAAAATAATTATTTCTAGATGAGTGTTTTTATGACTTTGACCTTACTTTTCGACCATACCCGGTAGAAATAGAACTTTGGCGCAATGATAAAATAGTTTTCTTTTGTTATCGGCTACAACATATCAAAATTTCAGGAAAATTAGCAGAGGGCCAAATAATGCCTAAATGGTGCCCTTTTCGATTTCGGAAGATAATTCCCTGTGACGCTGTAAGTGTTAAGAAACTTTCTACTCCTAACAATTTCAGGTGGAAATAATAAAGCTGATGTAATTTATGCTTAAGAAAAATAGAAAGAAACAAGTAACTTTTTCCTATTTGCTTCACGTAGGAAACTTTTAAGCAACTCGGCTTATACTCTGTGTTTTTATTTTTAATCTCGATAGACGGAGGAATTTAAGGTAATTAAATGCAATCGGATTTAATTAGCAATTGCGGAATTAAAGGGCGCTTGCTCTATATTCAACCTTTTGAGAAAGTTTAGTTTTCATTTAGCCAGCCTTCGTGTTATATTAAATTTTGCGGCAACGCCGCACAGTGGTGACGTTCGGACTAAAAGCGGTCAAAAATAACTTGCTATTGAACACACAGTTTTAGAATTTTTTGCTTGCCTTGAACACAGTATAGTGTTGGTTAATATTCTAAGGGCTTAAGTCCTAAAAATAAAAAATGTAAGGTCTTAATTTGACATACTATTTATACAACGCTTACCAAAAAATCCGCACTACATGGGAAATTTCTGTACTAAATACACGAAAAATTTAGCTAAGATAATCGTCTTTGCTTATCTAAAGACTAAAAATTTGACAAACAAACTTTGTCACGTGACATTCGATATACGTCAGATATAATATTATTTCTTTAAAAGTGCCAAAATTATAATAAGGTTTATCTTGATTGCAAATTTTTTGTCTCTACAAGATAACGTAATTAGATTTTCCATTTAAAGTTTCGTATCTTTGCAATCATCATCAACTTGCATTGATGGTGTTTTTTTAGTTCGAAAAGTCAGATAAGTGTAAAGTGTGATATATCGTTAGGATCATAATAAAATTTTCTATTTGATAGAAAAAAATATGATATGGTTTCCATTTAAAAAAACAAAAATGTATGTCATAAGTCAAATATGACAGCTGTTGCATAAAATTACTTTGAGTCATTATATTTAGAATAAAATTATGTAAAACTTTTGTTCAAAAGTTATTTTTCTAAAATTATTCGTTACGGAGCTAGGAGTGATTTAAAAAATCGACAAAAATCAGAATTTTTTAGAAAGTATTATAATCGTGAAAAAATCACTCTCCGAGATTTTTTCAGATCTTCGCGTTTCAGGGTCCCTAGATGACGAAAAACATGTTTTCTCAATTCCGTCGGTCTGTCTGTCTGTCTATCTGCTGCCTGCCTGTTTGCGGCGTAGATAAAAAACTACTTATCCGATTGACTTCAAATTTTGGTCAAAAATTAAAGGTCATATACGAATCCAAGAAATGCGAAACACAATGGCCGTATAATAAAATATTTAAAAATTCAGCCTCAAAAAAATTGTGCGCCATAACTAATTGTGATACAGGGCTCAACTAGTAAATGTGTGTTACTAATTCAAGATGGTGGAACAAAATTGCGGCCAAATAAAATTTTTGTAATCGTGAAGAAAATCACCCTCCCAGGATTTTCATATCTTCACGTTCTAGCGTCTCTAAATGCCAAAAAACATGTTTTATCAATTCTGTCAATTATCAAGGTCTCTCAGTTCGCGACATAACTTAAATACTACTTACCCGATTAACTTCAAATTTTGACCAATAATGGGGATGTCCTGATAATACTTAGGTAAAAATCCAATATGGCGGAACAATTTTAAAACATTTTTGTTAGAGTGATGTATTATTAGGGGTTAAGATCCAGTAAAAAAAAAACCAAATATTTTCTTAAATTGTTGATGTTTTGCAAATTGATTTTGGCATTCTCAGGACACAGGTAGATCTTATATCCTGCATGAAAATCACTGACCACTCCACTGTTTACACTTTACTTAGTTAATAGCTAATATAAATATGCAACCCACATCAATAAATTAAAATTAAGACAACACTGCAATCTGCTTAAAACTAGCCCAAACCACGTGCAGTTTCAATTTTCAACCTGTTAACGACTGTTTGTCCAATCGGAAATCTGCCGCTTATTCCCTCTGAATTTACGTTGGAGGCATGCCTCAAAAGAATCTTTTTATGCGCTAACCCTACCTTAAGCTTAACTCGGCTAGATTACTACGCGCCACCCGCTTACACACATCTTAGTAATATGCTAGACAAGGAAACGCGAAGCATGCCTCTAACAATAACTCTTCTAAAGAAGAAATGAGATGGACTCACAGAACCCTTCCGATATGACGATTGACGCGTTTGGATTGGAGTGAGGTAAAAGGCAGGATCGTATTTTATGGATTTCTCATGAAGCAAAATTATTCAAGTGAATAAGAAGTAATTACCTACTCCGTTGTTCAGCATATATTTCCCAGATATTAAGTTTCTAAATAGTTTTCGTTAACTTAGCGTGGTCTATTATGTGGGGTTACTTACTGAATTTGTTTTAAATTATGCCCAAAAGTCAAGTGGGGTATAGGTAGAAAAGAAATGATAAATATATTGGTAGGTATCCAATATGATGGAACAAAATGGCGCCCAATAAAAATGAAGAGACAGTGTACAAAACATATATATTGTGACTATGTACTGAACTAACTTGGATCACACTCACTGCTCCTAATAAAAGTAATAATTCTTAATAAAGAAAAAGCCGCGTAAAAATTGGTAAATTCCTTTACCAATTTTTTAAAATGTCTGTTGACAGGTGTCAAATTTTAGAAAACCAAGACAGGTTTTAAACAGAGCTCACAAAACTGCAAATGTTTCCTAATTTGAACTTTTTTCTATCTGCTATAGTTTCCGAGATCCCTGTACTAAACATCTGAAAAAACTCACTTTGTATAGGTCTGTTTCTTTTATGTCACCAACACCATAGCAATAACTGCTTGTCCTCTATTTTTAGATTTCCTGTTTCTTCAGTGGGTTTTAAATAGTTATTTAAAATTACAGCGAAATTACAGCATCTATTGATTTTTCTTTTGTAAATGTTAGCATTATCTGTTTCCTATATAAACATACATTTGGCTTTTTCTGAAAGCAATTTTTAGCGAATACAGACAAATATTGATTAATGGTATTTAATGCTTTCCTAGCAGAATATTTAAGGCGCAAAATAGCTATTTGAAATGCTGAAATATTAAAAAAAATTATTCATATCGATCTAATTATCTTTGAATAAATACCTAGGATTATTTGGGAATCTAAATAGTATATTTCGGACTTTCAATTAAAACATTAGGTTTGCTGATTTTTGGCCGGTTTTAGTCTGAACGGCATCACTGTGCGTCGCAGTGGTTACTGCACAGACATTTATGATGTTTTTAATTTCATTTCCATGACTTAATTGAATCCATTACTACTTCGACCGATGTAAATTTGCTAGTCGATAATTTGTTTCACCTCATTACATATGTAGAGGAAGATAGAAGAAAAATTCAAATGGAAATGTAGAGATTTTGTATTACGTACAAATGTTTATTAAATAAAATCACAGCAAAGCGCTTTCGCCATCTTCAGTTCTACCTAAAGGCAAGGATATATGTCTCTCTTAGAAAAATCATATAAAAGTATTGATAAAAAGGTTAAAATGTAATCGGTTTAATAAAAAAAAACAACTAAATTTTAATCAGAAGTATAGAAATATAAAAAACAATATATGAAAATTTGCAATCAGTGAGAATTTGAATATTTTCTTAACGCTTTCCACATAAATTAAAAACATTTACCAAATCTAAAAAAAATATAGCTATACCTTCCCTGGAGAGTAAACTGAATAAATAAATAAAAAATTATCAGAAATTTTCTTCAATCATATCTCTAATATTATCTAATAAATTTTCTAAAGATCGGATTCAATTTGGGTAAACATTTGGCAAACAAAAAGGATAAAATAGAGTCTTTATTTAAAAGCGAAGTCTATAAACTAACTTGTGGCTCTTGTAGCAAAGCTTACATTAGAACTTGTAAACCTGTACAAGTACGGATCATTAAATACCTTAAAAAACTACATCTGCTTTTGGCTAACATTTGAAATTTTCTAATTATAGCTTTAGTCCGAGGACATAGAAATTTCGAAAGAACTTAAAAATATCGACTCTTGTCTCAACACACAAGTGTCTCTCAATAGATCCTCTGTCCAACCTCATCGTAGACTCATTGATTGATATTACTTTTACTTTATAGTCCAACACACGATAAATGGTCTCGAAATTGCCGGGCTCATAACGATCAGGTGGTTTTACCCCCAATAAAGCAATTAAGGTCTGGTTTGTAAGCGTTTCTCAGTACAGATCGGTATTTTATTTTTATTATTAAATCATTTGAACTGTGGCATTAGCCGTCTACAGTGGTGTTATTTATTTTTATAGTAATAATCTTTCTGTGAAGTGTTATTAGTAATTTTTAAAATGTTTAGACCGTGGGTTAAAAACTATGAATCCGACGACAGAAAGTGATAAACGAGCAAAAAACACAAAACACCATTTACCGATGTACTGCAAGAGAATTGTTTTACGAGTATATTAAGGTAAAATTTATATATTTTTTTTGTTTCTCAGATGTATTTAATAAAACAATCACTCTAATTCATTGAATCTCCAAATAAAAAATTATTATTTTGTTTAAACAACTGAAATTACTGTTATTTGAGTAGAAGCTAAACAAAATTTTAAACATTTTATCTGCAGTATGAAGCGGTAAAACGTTTCTATCGATAAAGTACTTAAAAACGATTTTTACGCTATAATAATATCAATAAGGGGCAACATTTTTCTTTTCCTAAAAATGTAAGAAAACGTAACTTGAAAAATTAAATTATTACAAATAATACCTATTCTTTTATTTTATTAATAATATTTATGTATTAAAAATGCTTAAAATATGTGAAGAAACATTCCTCAGAACATTCACAAAAAATAGGAAAAATGAAAATATTAACAGATCGCTGCTCCATAAAATTCAGTTTTAGAATGTACTCCAAAATATACCTAACCCATTTTTTTTAAATACTTGGAGGTCAGCTGTTGGCCGGCGGCCATTTTGATTATTTTTAAAATATTTTTGTTATCTCTGTTTTCTTCAATTGTATTCGTACGGTGACGTCTTTTGAGACTCCTGCTTAATAAAATATTTAAAAATTCAGCCTGAAAAAACTACTTAATGGACTGATTTCAAATTGTGTGCCATAACTAATTGTGGGATAGAAAAGAACTAATAAAATTATGATATTAATTCAAGAGGCGTAACAAAATGGCGGCCAAATAAAATATTTATATTTTTTTATACATATTTTCAAGTTTTAGCATCCCTAGATGCCAAAAAATATGTTTTATCAATTCCGTCGGTCCGTTTGTCGGTTTGTCTGTCAGTTCGCAGCATAGCTTAAAAGCTACTCATCAGATTAGTTTCAAATTTCAGTCAAAAATTAAGGGTCATTTTCGTAAAAACCCAGTATGTCAAAACAAAATGGTGACTTAGCGAAATGTGAAAAAATGATTACTAAAAAACTACTTATCCAATTTATCCCAAATTTTGCACAAAAATCAAGTATTATGTAGAAGTCAAGTGGTAAAATTTTGGTACGAATTCAAAATGGCGGCTTAATAAAATACTTAAAAATTCAGCCCGAAAAACTGTCTGTCTGTCAGTCAGTTCGCAGCATAGCTTCAAAACTACTCATCAGAGTGACTTCAAATTTTAGTCAAAAATTAAGGGTCATGAGAATGACCCTTAATATTTTGGTAAAACTCGAATATGCCGGAACAAGATGACGGTCTAGAGAATCGTTGAAAAACTTATTATCCAATTTCCTCAAAAACAAATGTTACCTAGGAATAAATTGGTAACAATATTGGTATTAACATAAGATAGCAAAACAAAATGGCGACTTAATAAAATATTTAAAAAATCGGCCTGAAGAAACTACTCGTTAGATTAATTTCAAAACTTATGCAAGCATTAAGTGTGATATACAGATGTTAAACTTGTGGTAAGAATTCAAGATGTCGGAATAAAATGGCGGACAATTATTTTTTTTTTTAAATCAACGCCAAAAAATCTTATTCAATTGAATGTGATATAGGGATAAACTGGTAAGAATTCTACATGATGTAACAAAATGGCGGTGTGTAATGTAAAAAATATGTATTGAATTTGTTTAAAATTATGCCCAAAAAACAAGTAAGGCATAGGTAGAATCTGGTAAAATATTGGTAGGAATCCAATGTGATGAAACAAAGGCGCCCAATAAAAATGTTTGAAAATATAGTGTATATTAGGTGTTATTAAATGACTATATACTGAACTAAATTCGTCCACACTTCACAAGCTCTAATCAAAGGACAGACCCATAACGAGGGAAGTTCCGGGTAAAGGAAATTTACCGATTTTCTTTTTTATTTTTTATAGACATCATGCTACAAAACCTAACATATTGTTAAACTGTTAATATTCTTGTCTATATGTTTTACGAAGCACGTGATTTTGTATTTATTTAACCCTAGACCACCAGACTATTTTCTACATACGTAAGCACCAGACATTCGTAAAATTTACGACTTTTTGGAATAAGGCCATTTATTTATTTCTAGGGTAATATCTTATTGCGTTAAAAAACTAAACAATATTTTAACAAAATTTAAAGCAAAACCCAAAAATTTGCTCACTGCTCGGCGGAAATGGGATGCCTGTCAAAGATTTGATATAAAAGTTTGGTAACGGTAAACCGTTAGTGTTGATTGATTTTCCTAAATATGGATTAGCTTTGATCATATATTTTGTAGCTGAATTATACACCATCACAATTTTCAGACTATACTTCGCAGACTTATGGTATGTACATTCGAAAAAGACATCGCCCCGAAATACTAATAATTGTTTTTCTATGGTGACATATGACATGGGAGTGTAAGATTCTTACATGTATCAGTAGACATATCCCATATTTCTCGTATGGGGTAAACGGCATCACCACTTATTCTTTCATTTTTCGAGTAAATCGAGTATATCTTATACTTGATTTGTGTATGGACCCAGATAATACGCTATAAAATAATATATTCCGAACAACAAACTTACCAAATAATTAATAAATCAAATCTGAGCTCCGACTGTGCAAGTAATGCACAAGGCCGTCGTAACATTTACGAATGTCTGGTGTTGTAGGGTTTAAATAAGTTAATGAGCCTGCTCGTGTTAATTTTTATTTGCTTGGAAAGGGAGGTTGATTTAATAATAATTAACAGCTTGTAATTACCATACAATCCGCTATCGTACGACCGAATTAAAAATAAACATCCGGATCAGGCGAAGAAAAGTTTCCCACGTAACAACAACGACCCTCGAAAACGTTAGGAAATTAGAAAACCTAACCCCGCTTTCCCTTTTTCCGTTGTACCCGCTTCGAACTTTAAGGAAACTCCGATTGCGAAAGATTGTTCCTGCGAGTTTGTAGTAAGAGGGCGACCTCCCCACGTTGCTGCCCCCTGCTGATACGATGCGACAATTTCTTGTTTTATTTTAGTTTTATCAGGACAATTTTATCTATCGCTTGAGAAAAGTGGATAGCGAATAAAGATATTTTTATAGATTTAAGGAAGTCAATAAGTAAGACAGTATATCGTTTACTTCGTTTCTGTTATGCATTCATTCAATACGGGGTGTTTCGGAAATACCGAAAAGGTTGAATATCTTAACACGTATTTTTGTTTGATCAAGCAAAAACAAGTGGACTTCAATTTTTAAAATGCATTTTAATACATATTTTTGTTGCTTTAGGTTATCCCTAACAATATTATTGTGTCCTCTTAAAATTAAATCTTCATTGTACTTATTTTTGAAGACATGACAAACCCAGTTAAGTTGACAATTCATAGCGAAAAGTTTGAAGAAGTCGAATTGTTTGATTCTGTGTGGACAAAATGGATGTTTCATACATAGAAGAATCAGCGAATATTGCTTGTTTATCTCTACTACCGGAAAAGTCGAAAAAAAAGTATGAAGCAGCATATAAATCCTTTAAGAATTGGTGTCAAAACAAGACGGCTACTGCAGTCACAGAAACCTTGATTTGGCGTATTTCCACGAAAAAAGTGCTATATTGAAGTCCCCATCAAACTTATGGTGTTAGTATTTCATGTTGAAGTCTACCCTTTTTATAGAGGAAGTATGGAGTATCCACTTCGAACATTTTTGAAAAGAAAAAATGATGTTTATAGACCCAAAAAATCAAATGTGTTTAACAGAGAAGCTGTGAAGAAGTTCATGCTTGAAGCCCCCGATGATATATATTTATTGATGAAGGTCGTAATGGTAATGGGAGTTGCTGGAGCGTGCCGTTCTAATGAACTCTGTGAAATGAAAATGGATAATGTTAAAATAAGTCAAGAAGTCATAATTATGACCATTCCTGGCTCCAAAAATGGAATGTCACGTACATTTACAGTGACAAAAAGTTTGTCATTTTAAAATATTTCAAAAGTGCATTGATACAAGATCCCACATGACTATTAATCCGAGCTTCTTTATGCGATATCAAAATGGGTCTATGGAGTCAGAAAATGTAATACAGATCGAGAAGAAACGAGAAAACGTGTTTCGAAATTTTGTTAACAATGTGAATAATTGTAATAATTGTACCATTAATATTCATTTCAATTAATATCACCGGATTTTTGTAATATGTTCATGAAATCAAAAATTAAAACTACTTATAATAATTTTAGATTATTATTTCCCCAGGA
The DNA here is from genome assembly GCA_030620095.1 of Kuschelorhynchus macadamiae. Taxonomy (NCBI): domain Eukaryota; kingdom Metazoa; phylum Arthropoda; class Insecta; order Coleoptera; family Curculionidae; genus Kuschelorhynchus; species Kuschelorhynchus macadamiae. The sequence goes on along the minus strand of JAUTXW010005043.1, from coordinate 620,391 downwards.
ATGTAAGTTGACTTACATCCTGTCGTTAAGAGCAACCAATACCTTGTTGAGTAACTTTCACTTACGTCTGTCAAAAAAGTGTCAAAATAGGTTGCTTACAATACAGGGAGGGGGAAACCATGTTTTCTCAATTCCGTCGGTATGTCTGTCTGTCTGTTAGCGGCATAAAATTTAAGAATCTACTTATCCAATTGATTTTAAATTTTGGTCAAAAATTAAGGGTCGTATGGGGATGACCTGGTAATATTTTGGTAAAAATATAGCAAAACAAAGTGTCGGTCTGGTGTAATGTTTAAAAAAGTATTAATAAAAAACTACTGATCCAATTTATCTTAAATTTTGCACAAAAATCAAGTATGGAGGATTCAACGGGTAAAAAAATTCAATATGGTAAAACAAAATGAAGGCCTAATGAAATGTTAAAAAAAGTATTACTTAAAAACTACTTATCTAATGTATCTAAGGTTTTGCACAAAAATCAACTATAATGTAGGAATCAACTGGTAAAATTTTGGTACGAATGCAAGATGGCGGAACAAAACGGCGGCCTAATAAATTATTTAAAAATTCAGCCTAAAAAAACTAGTTAATGGATTGATTTAAAATTATATGCTATGACTAATTGTGATATAGAAATGAACTAGTAAAATAACTCAACATGGCGGCCGAATAGATTGTTTGTAATCGTGAAAAAATCACCCTCTCAGGTTTTATATATCTTCACGTTTTAGCGTCCCTAGGTCCGTCTGCCTGTCAGTTTAAGGGATAGCTTAAAAACTACTTATCAGATTCAATTCAAATTTTGGTCAAATATTTAGGTAATGACCTGGTAATATTTTGTTAGAAATCCAATATGCCGGAGCAAGATGTCGGCCTAGTGAAATGTAAAAAAATTATTACTAAAAATGTTAATTATCAAATATGTTTCAAATTCTGTTTCTTAAGAATGACCTGGTAACATTTTGAATATAAGATAGCAAATTGAGGCCCTAATAAAATTTTTAAAAAATGAACCTAAAAACTACTTATTACATTAATTTCAAATTGTGTGCAAGTATTTATGGTGATATAGGGATAAACTGGTAAAGTTGTGTACCAATTCAAGATGGCGGAACAAAATGGCGACCAAAATTTAAAAAAAAATATCTTATTTAATTGACTTTAAATTAAATGTGATAAAGGGATTAACTGGTGCGAATTTCAAAATGACGTAACAAAGAGGCAGTGTGTGTCAATGTAAAAACTACTTATTGAATATATTACTTCCCTCATAAAGTATTGTAATTCTGAAAAAATAACCCTGCATTTGTTTCAGATCTTTACGTTTCGGAGTCCCTTATATTCGAGAAAACATGTTTTCTCACTTACCTCGGTCTCTCTGTCTCTCAGTTTGTTTGTTCGAGGCACAACTAAAACATTAAAATTAAAAGTCATATGGGAACGATCTGGTCACATTTTAATAAAAATCCAATATGTCGAAACAAAATGGCGGCCTAGTAAAATATTAGAAAAATTACTACTAAAAAACTACTTATCCAGTTTAACTCAAATTTTGCAAAAAATTCAGATGTTAGTATTTAACTAGTAAAATTTTGGTACGAATCCAAGATGGCGAAATAATATGGTGGCTAAATAAAATATTTAAAAATTTAGCTAGAGAAAAACTACCTTACAACAAACAAACAAACAAACAAAAGTATGCTTTATTGCCGCAGAAAAATTTTACAATTTTATGGACAAAGCAAAATATACCTAAAAATAAGACATATCAAAACATTAATCGAAAATAATTTCGACAGGTCAGTGCTTTTTTTTTTTTAAATGTAAATTATCAATTTACCAAATCGTAAAACACATGTTAGAATATAACATAACATTGCAAACAGTAAATGAATCATGATAACCTTATAAAAGTAAACAAACACACATGTACGAGGTGAATAATTTCGATGACATTGAAATCAAAATTGCAACTATGCGACCTTAAACTCTATGTTATTATAGTTATACAAATAATTGTGATGTTAAACAGAAGGTATATTGAACTAGTGTAGAATGTTGTATACAAAAAGAATTAAATTGTTTTTAATCCAATACCTAACAAAAATAATTAAGTTTTCCCTATATAATGATTTACAAAATTCTATGCTACTAGTTAGGACATGACTCACAAAAGATTTAAGTAAACAAGCGAGTTTAGTGACAATTTAAAGAGACTTACTCACTGAAAAAAAAAATCATTAACGCTGTAAAATGGTCTCTCAATGAGGTATGCTTTGGTGTTTTTTCGAAATTGTGCAAGCATAGGGATAGATTTTAAATGTACTGGCAGATTGTTGTAAAGTTTTATGGCGTTGTAAATAATTGATTTTTTTATTAATTCTGTGGAAGGAATGGGAAGATAAATATCATGCCTAGAGTTTCTGGTAGGGTATACATGTTGTGGCCTTTCTGGGAGGGTGTTTATATGTTTTCTCAGCAAACATACCGTTTCCAAAATAAATAATGCAGGAAGTGTTAATATTTCATGTTTTTTGAAATAGTATTGGCAGTGAGCTCTATTATTTAGACCAAACAAATAACGAATGGCTCTCTTTTGAAGCATAAAAATACTACGAAATTGCTCGGTGGTACAGCAGCCCCAAAAGGGAAGGCCATAGCGGAGGTGGGATTCAAATAAAGAGAAATAAGTAAGTCTGGCAGAAGGAACGTCTAGTTCTTTTGAAACTGATCGAATGGCGAAGCAGGCGGTAGAAAGTTTTTTAGTTAAGGTGTCAATATGATTAGACCATTTTAGGTTGCTATTTATATTTAAACCCAGGAATTTAACCGACTCTACGTATTCAATATTGCTGTTATGTACCTGAAGTGGTTGTAAAGTTCCCTTATAAGATAACGCCACCGTTTTATCGGCGTTAAAACAAAGCATATTGGAATCGGACCAAGCCTTAATTATAACCAAGTCTTTGGAGATACTAGAGTGTAAAGACGTTGTATCAAAATCACTCCATGTTATGCTTGTGTCATCAGCAAAAAGGGAGATTCTTCCATTAATTTTAAGGTTCGTGATATCATTAATGTATAACAAAAAAAGAATAGGTCCCAAGACTGACCCTTGAGGGACTCCACTTGTAATCAACTTACAATCAGAATCGGAACCATTAGCCCTTACAAGTTGTTGCCTTTTTCCAAGATAAGATTTGAACCAATTTAAAGAAGTACCACGAATTCCATAAAAATTTAGTTTGTTTATCAGAATTTCATGACTAACACAATCAAAGGCTTTCGCATAGTCACAAAAAACTGAGGCAGTTGGGTGGTTGTTATTGAGAGATAAGTAGACGCCTCTAAGCAACGTGAACATGGCGTCACATAAATATATAAACATATAAACTGATATAAAATTTTGTGCAAGAATTAACTGTATAGAGATGAACTGGTAAAATTGTGGTACGAATTCAAGATGGCGGAACAAAATGGCGGTCAAATGAAATGTTTGTAATAGTGACAAAAGTTTCAGGTTTTACGTATATTTATGTTTCAGCGTTCCTAAATGCCAAACAATATGTTTTCTCAATTCCATTGGTCTGTCTGTAAGTTCGCGGCGTAGCTAAGAACTACATAACCGTTTGAATTCCAATTTTGATAAACAATTAAGGGTTATTTTGGGATAACTTGGTATTATTTTGGCAAAAATCTAATGACATAACAAAATGGCGGACCAGTATAATATTAAAAAAAATATTACTAAAAAACAAATTATTAAATTTATCTTAAATTTTGCTCAGAAATCGACGTGTAATATTTTGGTATGAATCCAACACAGCAAAATAAAATGGCGGAAAAAAATCAGTCAAAAAACTACTTATTAGATAAATTTTAAATTTTGGACATATATTAAGTGTTATATAGAGATTAACTGGTAAAATTGTGGTACGAATGACTTTTTTTTAGGCTTCAGTTATTTTCTGGTCTGTACATGCATATAGGGGTCCCTTTGTCGTAACGTACGGGGCAAGATAGGTATCAAAATCTAAATGAAAACGCTGTACATATGAAAAACAAAACATTTTTTGTAGCTGCAATCTTGAAGTAGACGGGATTATTTAAATTTTGTTTCCAATGTTTGAAAAGACAACAACAAAAGAGCGTCGACTATAATAGGAAACCAGTCGAAACTGCATTTCCTCAATTAAATACCTAACTTCAAAGCACGTTTTATTGTGTTACATTCCCCATTATCCAAACCTTAACACAAGAATCATCATTCCCCTGGAAATTGAGAGCGGGAAACTAAAGTGAAAATACATCTAGCTTTTAAATTCTGCCACTAAATTATGGAAGCTTGTGCCAGGATTTTATAAAGACATATAGACTGAAGTTTATTGGTCGTCGGTGGTAGGTACTACGAAAAAATACGTAAATATCCTTTTAAACGAAATACATCACAGTTAAATAAATCTTTTCTTGTTAATTTTAAATACAAGGAGTTTCTGAAAAACTTGTAGCCGTTTTCAACAAAATTCGCAAATATAATAATTGTAATAACATAAAAATCTTTCTTGCTAGAGCCGAGAGAGAGCATACCTTAATCTAAATTTCAAAATTGTTCTACAAAAGACCATTGACAAGAACTAAAAAGACTAAATATTTTAAATAAAAAAATGAATGTATTCCGGAAAATTTCAAGAATTCAAAGTCAATCAACTCAACGTATTCTTTACACGAATCCCTAAAATAATAACTCTCCTAATCAGGCACTTATACATTTTTATACGAAACATCTATTATTAAATAAAACCTTTGAATTTCACACTGATGAAGATAATTTCTAAAATTCTTAAAGTTAAGTCGAAAGCCTTTGGTGCGGATCACCTTATCAACTTTTTGTTGTCCATTTCTAATCCCTTATATAACTCATATTATTAATAGGACTCTTATTTTCCCAAGACCTGGAAATTAGCTAATGTTATACCTTCGGCGAAAGTTAAAAATTTTACTGAGTTTGGATAACTATCTATCTAATATATCTATTTCGGTACTGCCAACGTTGTCTAAGGTTTTGAAAAAAGTTATGGAGATTCAAATGGTCTCTTTTATGTCAAACAAAGCTGGCTATGTCTCCTCTACAGCACTATCAGATATAGTGGATGACCTGGTTGGAGCACGTGATCCAAACAAGGCTTCTATTTTCATATTGCTCGATTACACAAAAGCATTTGATATGTGGCATCATATCACCTTATTAGCTGTTTTAAAATATATAGGCTTCAATGAAACATCAGTCTTAGTTACATGGTCGTTTCTTTCTGACAGGCACCAGTGTGTAATGCTCGATGACGAATGCTCAGAGGAGCGTGGTACTAGTGCAGGTGCTCCTCAGAGCAGCATATTGGGGTCCCTTAATTTATTAAGTTTCTTGATCGTGGTCAATATCATTTATATGCCGATGACACCCAGCTTTATGCCTCGTTTAAGCCTGATGTAGCTGAAACTATAAATCTTCAAATAAATTGTTTCTAGTGACCTCTTAAAAATTAATCCTTAAACTAAATCAGTAGTCTTGTTACTTCATAGTGAAAATACTCGGAATGATCTATTGGCATGCAGCCATAAAATATAAAAAAGAAGCATTCAAGTTCTTTCTGAGACAGCGAATCATTATCGGATTTTAGTCTTCACGATGATTCATTTGACGATATTTCTAGTGAAAATGAGCCCTTAGTCAGTATAAAGAAAAAATAATGTTATGTCAGAAAATAATAACCAAAACAAAAAACAAGCTACGCAGATGGAGAAATCTGACATCGAGACCTATGAAAGTAGCGATGATGATGACATTTCACTAATTCAATTAAAAAATAAACAAAAAGAAAACACGGTAACTAAAGAGACCATAAACTCTAATCATGTTCTGCAATCAACTCCAGAGTTTAAGTGCTTAGACAGTTCGTTTAATGATGCAGGATTACTAATTACTCCGAAAATTAAAGCACCCACAGTAAAGAGGAAGCCAGCTTTAAACAGTAAAGCCCAGGAAGTCACCAAAGATTTGTTCGCCCCAAAACCAAAATTGAATGCAACCAAAATTGAAAGAAAAGCAACAAGTACTACCAAGAAAAGATCCAAAGAATCGTGGTTTTGTTTTTTTTTCTCGTTAAGAAGATATGCGTTTGTGCATAATTTGCAGTCGAAGCCTGTGTAGGCCTAACTAAACATGACAAAGAAAAGTTTATTTGTCCTCAACATTCTTAATTTACTTTAAATTCTTTAAACAAATTTGTTTTATCGGTAGTTTTTAATATGACTAAAGACAAAGAAAAAGTTTTATGTTCGTGAAATGTTCTTAATTACTTTTTCCAGAAAAAATTGTTTGATTTTTTTTGTAGTTCCTAATATTGACATCGGATGGCAATAATAGGAGATCTGGTTATCCTAATATTGCCACTCTCGAGTACAAAAAAAAAATAACTCCGTTTCTATTTAGTTTTTTGAGTTAAGTAAAATATATATGTTAGATACAATGCCTTTCTATACACCCGCCTTAATGTGCATTATTTTATATATATAAAGTACACGATTTATTTACAATTAAACGTTAAGGTGGCAATATTTGGCTCACTTATCTTATTATTAAATAAAACCTTTGAATTTCACACCGTCTCAGAAGATAATTTCTAAAATTTTTAAAGTTAAGTCAAAAGCCTTTAGTGCGGATCACCTAAATATAACCCTTATCACTTTTTGTTGTCCATTTATAATCACTTATATAACTCATATTAATAATAGTTGTATTCAGAACTCATATTTTCCCCAGACCTGGAAATTAGCTAATGTTATACCTTTGCCGAAAGTTAAAAATCGTACTGAGTTTGGATAACTGCAATCCATTTCGATACTGCCAACATTGTCTAAGATCTTGAAAAAAAACAATGGAGATTCAAATGGTCTCTTTTATGTCAAACAAAGCTGGCTATGGCTCCTCTACAGCACTGTTAGATATAGTGAATGACCTGGTTAGAGTACGTGATCAAAACGAGGCTTCTGTTCTCATATTGCTCAATTACACAAAAGCATTTGATATGTTACATCATGGCACCTGATTAGCTGTTTTATAATATATATGATTTAATGAAGCATCATTCTTACTTATATCGTCATTTTTCCTAACAGGGTCCCGTGTGTAATCCTCCATGGCGAACGGTCAGAGAAGTCTCTTGATCATGGCCAATATCACTTATATTCCCACGATACCCAGCTGTATGCTTAGTTTAAGCCTGGTGTAGCTGAAACTATAAATCTTTAAATAAACTAGGACCTACATAACTTGCTCACAGTTTCTAGCGACCACCTCATAAAAATTAACCCAACTAAATCAGTAGCCTTGTTATTGTGTAATGAAAATACTCGGGATAATCTACTGGAAACAATAAACTAAATTTGGGAAATAACTACATCTCTTTCAAAAACCCGGCTAAAGACTTGGGTTTGATAGTATATAATAAACTAAAATTTGAGGACCATATTACTCCTTGCCTAAACAAAGCCTTATTACATGTTAAAATTAATTTATTCCCATAGACATTAACTCTTTCAAAAGACCAAATTCATGCTATTCGAGAGTCTTATTCTCTCCCACTTCGCGGATATCATATATAGTGCCCTTTTCTAGCTGCGGTGGAAGTCAGGTGAATCCAGAAAATACAAAATTGTTGCATCCGGTTGATCTGCGGAATAAGACGCTGCAGAAAGTATTGCATAAACTGGCTGAATTGGATTGGCTTGATATGATTCACCGTCGTACTTTGCACTCGGTCTGTTTTTTTACAATATTCTTAAATATAAATCTCCTCCATACCTTTACAGAAAACTATCGAACAGATGTCCATAACTTATTACTTTTAAAAGAAGTATGAATATATATATATATATATATATATATATATATATTCACATCAAAATATTAATGTGTGTATCAACTTTTCTATCTCTCTCTCTCTCTCTCTCTTTTCTCTTTCTCATTATCTTTCTCTCTTCCTCTCTCATTTTTTCTGCTTATTTGTACTGCAACCCTTTGTTCGGAAATTCAAAAGGAAATTTATTGTAAAAATTAGCCCCAGGCCCCATACAAAAAAAAATTGAAATGACCAAAAATTACCAAATTACGTAATATAAAACTAAAAGTATTCAAAGGGAATATACACTTTTCAAAACAGATGAAGTTAAATTTCGTATTCAATAGGGTTTAGTTCGCCCCGGACGGGAAGAATTCTTCAGAACGTGTTGGGAAAATGGCGGCCTGGCCCAACTTCAGCACCAAAAATCCTCTCTTAGAGAGATTACTTGAAGGTTACAAAATATTATAAAATTCACAAATACAAAACCTTAAGTAAATTATTACGAAGCTGAGAAGAAATCCCACTAACGGATTTCCAAGAAAAACTTGGATTTTATTTTCCCCAGTTCGCGCTGAAGATCTTTTGATGTTACAGGAGACCAGAAAAGTGAAGTGAAAAAGTAGACCCTTCCTGGAACCAGCTCCGTTGTACCTTCTAGAATTTACTCAACTCGGATGCCGGACTATCATTGGTTAGATTGCTCCAGGTGACATCAGTGTTGTCAAGAGGAACTCGGAATGACTTAAAATGGGGATTGCAGGGCAAAAAAACGATCACTGATTGGTTTATAATTCAAACGGCAACCACCTGAGAATAAACTCGGCAACAGTTGGGATCTTAGCATGCGCTTACTGAATGAGGCCATATCGGATGCAGCGAGTGACAGCGCATAGAAGGTGACACGTTCCATAACCCTAAATTATACTGTGAAATAGGCAAAACGAACAGTAAACAAACATCTATTTTCCAGCTTCCAAAACTTAGATAATTAGAATAATAGTTGAAAAGGCTATCCCGAAAAATCAACTTCCAACTAAAACAGAGAACAAAGCTATGGGAAGTGGAAAAACTCTGACAACAAAAAGGTACCTAGAATTAATTTAAATGAAATTTTCCGACAATACAATATAAATAAATTTGTTATTTTACCATTAAAAGATATTTATTGATGAATGATATTGTTTGGATATAGACATCGCCATCCATGTAACAACGTTCGAACTTGAAGTGAAACGTTTCTTTAAAACGGGGTGGTGAACTACTTTAGTTTAAGAATACTGATAGTTGTTGATAATAGATGGCGCTATACATACCGATTAATCATTATAATATAATCCAGTATAACAAATGAAATCTTCGCTTGACATATGGGTAATCTAATTAAACTATAAAACCAATATATAATTTTAATAAAGCCACATATCAATTATTAAAAATTAACACTAAAAGAGTACATTATGTTAAACTTAAAGATTAAACTATTTAGTAAAATTAGAGTGTTACAGTACCTTCGTTAACCTCTCTTACTCATCTCTATATTGCATTTTACAATATATTATTATAGTTAATTTACTAAACGAGCTATTATTAGATACCCTTATGATTTAGTTGTATTTGAGATGATTAGTAAATTTTTTGTATTTTTATACATTTAAAATATTTTTAACGTAAAAATACTGGCTACAACAGCATATTATTTTTAGAAGAAAGCGAAATAAGTAGCCCTTTATTCCTAGATATTATTTTTGCTTTTGTAACTATAGTATATGTTCTTTTTTGGAATAATAAATCTATTATTATTATTATTATTCCTATTATTGTTTTTATGACTTGTTGTCTCACAGTATTCCTGTGGTTGTATTTTATATTGACGGGATTATACCAAGTCAGTACAAAAAATAACAATAAAAAAAGGAAATGGAAAAAAACAACTATTGTGTATTAAGAAATGATCTAACTATGCTACATGTTTTCAAAATGACCGGTTTTTGGATGTTCCTGTGAATGTCTGTATTAAGTCGTAATTGAGCCAAATGCGGTGTAAACGTTATTGGGGTGAGACCTGTTACCGATATGACGAGAGGAACAATGATGACTCTTTCCTGTTTCCACAGCCTTTTTACTTCCATTGCCAAGTCGGTGTATTTGGCGATCTTCTCACTGTATTTCGCTTGGATGTTCTCGTCGTTGGGGACAGCCACGTCAATTAAATAAGTGATTTTCTCTTTTTTGAATTGAAAGGTGATATCGGGTCTATTTGAGGGAATTGTTTTATCTGTGTGGGTGTCAATGTCCCAGTAGAGCTTGTAGTCTTCGTTTTCAAGTATAGATGTTGGAGTATAATGGTAGTAAGGGTCTGTGTCCTCCATTAGTTTGTATGTTGTGGCTAATGCTTGATGAACGACCTTGGCTGCTGAGTTGTGTCTCGCGGTGTATTCAGTTCCGGCCATTATTCTACATCCACTCGTTATGTGATCGATGGTTTCTCTCTGCTGGTGACATCTCCTACACCTCTCGTCTTCAATGGTTGTGTCCTTGATGATGTGCTTTCGGTAGTTTCTGGTTGCTATGACTTTGTCCTGGATCGCAAGCAGTAAGCCTTCTGTTTCAGGGAACAGCTGCCCTTCTTGTAACCACGTATATGAAAGCTTTTTATGTATATGGTCTTGCTTTATGTGGTATCTGTGTCTTCCGTGAAGTGTTTTTTCAGACCAGGTGTTCATCTTTTCTAGTCGTGATTGGATATGACTGTGTGCGTCTGCTGCGTGGCTCGTTTGAGACAGGTCGAGTGGTGTATAATTCTTGTCTGCCTTCACTATTGCCTTGTGGAGGTTAGTTTGTTTGGTGTGGAAGAATTTTCTGAGTTCGTAAATTTGTTTTTTATTTAGCGATTGTATATCTATAATTCCCCTTCCTCCTTCTTTTCTCTCGATGGTGAGTCTTTCCTTGCATGCGTTGGGATGTAACTTCCTGTGTTTAGTGAATTGTCTGTGTGTGACCATTTAATGATACCAAACGAATACGTAAGAATAGGTATGGCGAAGGTGTTAATAGCTTTCATTAGATTTCCGGAATTCAGTTTTGTTTTTAGTAGCTTTGTGAGTCTGGTTTTAAATTCCGTCTTGAGCTCTGATTTGATATGAGTGTGGTTAATTTTGATGCTTTGATGGAAGCCTAGGTATCTGTACGTTTCTTCTTTGAGCATGATATCTATAGTTTCATTGTTGATTGTTTCCCCCGTAGGGTGGTCTTTCCACTGTCCCTTGAATGAATGAGTGAATCTCCCTGGAACATATCTCATCTGATGTAGATCTCTTCTGTTTCGATGAGCTCTTTTTGTGTTCTCAAGTTGATTTTAGTTTTCCACGTACTCACGATTTGCGTAAGAAAATGCCTGATGTTTTTATTGACTTTATATAATTCTAGTACTCTGATTAGCCAACTGTGGGGTATCGAATCAAAAGCTTTTTTATAATCTATGTAACCAGTATAAAGGTTTCTATAATTTTTCCTGGTTTGTTCTATGATGACGCTGTCTATAATGAGCTGCACCTTGCATCCTCGGCTGTTTTTCCTGCACCCTTTTTGTTCTTCCGTTAAAATGTTTTTGTGTGCTAGATGTTGTTCTATTCTCCTGGTAATTGTGGCTGTGATGAATTTATATAGGGTTGGAAGGCACGTAATAGGTCGGTAATTTGACGGGTCCTTATTGTCTGAATTTTTGGACTTAAGGTATGTTATTCCTTGGGTGTTAAAACTGGGGCGTGTGCTAGGTTTTAAAATTTATTATTATTATTATTATTATTATTAAAGTACATAAATATTACATCCAACTATTTATTTTTTCTTGGAAGTACATTATTGTTTAATCGATTTTATTTGAGTTGTATGGACGAAATATGGGTCAAATACATGATATTTACCTCCACCAAGAGATCTTTTCTGTTCAGACTTATTTTTTCTTACAAAATTTAAAGTCGATCCAATTGGTAAATTTTTCAGACTTAATTTTGAAAGAGTTTAGATTGCCATTGTATTATGTTATATCAGATTCGTACCGAAATTTTACCAGTTGATACCGATATTACATTTGATTTCTCTTTACAAATTTAAGTCAATTAAATAAATTTTTAAGATCGACATTTTAATATTTTATTAGAAATATTTGTTGTGTTATATTGTATTCGTACCTTAGTTTCATTAATTTATTGTTTGTTGTATTATTTTCGTTATTTTTTACGACCTACTTTTAAAGTTGAGACGCTGTTTTTTCTCGCTAATGTTTTGGTAGCAAGATGAGGAATTATTTTGCTTATTAAAATTCTTTGTTTCAGTTAAACGATCCATTTTTGCAAATCAACAAAACTGACATTGTCAAACATATGATGTAAGCTTTTGTGTGCTGGTATTTTAATAAAAGGTAATACCTACATTAAACATGGATATTAGACCTTTATTTTCGCACAAACTATTGATTTTCATAGAAAGCGCTCTTAATAAAAAGTATTTAGAATTTTATGCAAATGTTAAAAAAGTAATATAATATAGGGTGTCAGATTAAAAAAAATCCTTTAATAACAAAAAAACGGTAAACTTGGCAGCAATGCCATTAGATCCTGCGTAATTTCATACCTAAGTGTACATATTTTCATTAAATTGAGGGAAGCGTTACCTGAGATATTACCCCATTTCCTTACTTTTGTTACGCGCTGTATAAATATTACATACCATTTTATTTTCTTTTGTGGAAGTACATTATTTTATTTTAATTTGTCTGGACGAATTATGGTTCAAATACATGATGTATTTATTTCCACCAGGCGATTTTTTGTTTTTTATTTTTTTTACAAATTTTAAAGTGTATCCAATTGATAATTTTTTCAAACTAATTTTTGAAAGAGTTTATTAGGCCGCCATTATGGTATGCTATTGATATCGATTTTTTTTTATTAGGAATATTTGTTTCATCCTTATTTTATTTCGTCGGTGGAAACGTTTTGACATTATTTTATTATTTGATGTAACACCTGTTTGTCTATCAACGCGTTCTTTAATTCACGTTAAATTAACTTGCGGTTCCACCAGCGGCCACTGATTCCAAAAGTCGGTGATGTTCCTGGATATGTAGAATGAGCATTCATAAGCGGTTTTTTTAACTCTTGTAGAACTAGGATTATGGGGCAAAAATCGGCTTTCCTATTAAATTTTTCTTATTGTACCTTCATGGGTTACTTGTGGAATGTTAGTATATATCTTATTAATTTGGTTTTCAAGTACCACTTTCAAAAAAGTAATATTGTTAGCATGAAATTAATACGTTGCAGTATATACAATGATTGAATTAAGTTAAACTGTAGACCCTTTATTATGTATATAATAAACATTGTGTTAAATGCATCATTTTATAGAACCACCGACTGACGACGTTACCTCATTAACTCTTAACCATAAATAAACTTTACCCATGATTTAAAGAAACCGCCTATTACGTACAGACTTGTACAACCAGAATAAAATAACCATTCCTTTTTGGTTGCAAGATTACTGCCTACCCAAGCTGCATGATGGAATCGTCTAAATATTAATAAGCAACTCGATTTTTAAATTAATTAGGTTTTAAACTGAATGAATCTATTTATCGATTATCTACAAAACTATTTCGTCTTGTCTGCGTGTTGTGTCACATATGTTACCTACTTCTGCATTTTCATTAAAGTAACATTGTTAACCTCTTCATTGAAAACCACCATTTCGTTAAATTTTGGTTCTGAGCACTCATAGCGAAATAGATAGTGTGCGTGACTTCCTTACAAATGTTTTGTGTTACATCCCCGTTGGTAGAATTTTCTTAGTTTTTTTATCAAAATATAATTTTGGATGTAATATGCAATCGCGTTTTAACCTTAGCATAAAACAAGAGGATTCAGGGACAATAATAGTATTGATTGCAATCAGTTTGAACAAGTTGCTCTTCATCTCCCTTGGAATGCTCTTTATTACACATTAAACGTAAATGATAAATCGCAGCTTTTGAATAATAATATACGTTTTCTAATAAATAAACATGCAACATTACAAGAAAAAAAATTAACGATAAGCTTAACACGCTATGGATAACAAAATAATATAAAATTACTAATTAAGCTTAGAGACAAAACGCACAAATATCTAACAAAACTGATGGTAGGCTCAGATATTATCAAAAATTGAGAAATTATACAAAATATGCTATCTCTAGAGAAAAGATTGCATATTTTAATTCTTTATCTAACAGAAGAAGTAAACATTTTTGGACTCAAGCAAGAAAATTAAATTTTTCAGAAAACATAAACTATGACATCTCTACAAATTTCAGTAGTTAATACAACTTCAAATGAAATAATTAACTTGTATAACCATAATAAGCATGCTAACGTTTCTTCTGATCTAAACTTCGACCTAATTAATGAGAGCTACTTGACAAAAATAATTAATTCAATAAAAACTAAATCCGTTAGAGAAGATCAGTTATCTATCACGGATCTGAAGTTATGTTTACCTTTTTGTAAAAATTCGCTCATAAATATAATTAACACATGTATTTTAGAAAATTGTTACCCAGATTTGTGGAAAAAAGCAATAATCAAACCCCTAGCGAGAATAACTAATTCCTAAGATTTTAGGGATCTTAGACCTATTAGCATACTACCAGTTGTCTCCAAAATTATCGAGAAATATATCTACAAACAAATCGTGTCTTCTTCTACTTCTAATAAATTAATACCTGTATGTCTACCAGGCTTTCAATTCCTCCTGCACATCAATAATCTGCTTTCTTCTGCCAGCAATCCTAACCATAGCTATATCGACGTTAGTACACTTCACTCCAACAAACATTTTCCCAAACCTGTTTTAAATGCTGAAATTGCTGTTAGGCCTAACCGAGGACCTAGTTAAAATTGTAGAATTGGGAGCAAAGAACCTGATCCAATTACACGACACTAAGATACAATCGTGTTTATTATTCCACAAATTATCTCCGAATACCCACACCATTGATACGAATAATCAAATGCTTGAAGCCAGAGATTCCTTTAGCCTAGTTGTTTTCATTTTTTAGAAAGATCTTTGCTGGCATGGTCACATCACCTTAACTGCCACAGCAGCCGTGAAGAAATTGGTTTTCCTTTTCTGAGCTCGAAAATGCTTATCTTCTGCTCACCCTTTACACTTCGCAAATCAGACCCAGCCTTGAGTATTGCTCGCATATATGAATATGATCCTCAATTCTGTCCAAACAAGAGCTCTTCGCCTGATTGATGATGTAAACATCACAAGGAACCTTGAATCACTATACCATCGTTGAATTGTGGGCGATCTATCCCTGTTTTACAAACACTACCACGGATTCTGTTCTGATGAATTATCATGCATTTTGCCCTCCTTAGTCATTCCTGCCAGAGGGACACTAGCGTCGACCTACATGCATCCCTTGAGCGTCACTTTGTTCAGTCCTTTTTCTAATCTGCAACTCTTTAAATGCCGCATCAATAACTAAGCTTTCTATGTCAGCATTTAAAGCAACCAATCAAGTATTTAGGATTTTGTGGTATGCTCATAGACACAAAAAATCTAGTCCCGGTTATGTCACAGTTAATGTAAATTCTATTGGAATAAGTAGTTTCTCAAACTGATTTTTTTAAACATTGTATTAGGTCGTAATTTTTATCCGCTATATTGGATTCTTCCGAAAATTTAGCAATTCACCCTTGCATCAGAGGTAATTCTTGGGTAAGTAAACTTAAGTAGTTTTTCCCGTCTGATTTTTAAACATTTTATTAATTAATTAATGTAAGGACGTAGCCGATGCACGCATCGGACAAGTGGCCCTTCTAAAACGTATACTACAGAATGCTAAATATTCTAAATGGTACGAATTCACAAAAGACAAAAAAGCTAATCATAAGAGTAAAGTAAGACTAAAAAAAATATATGTCAAATAATAAAATAAAAAACACACAATATGACAACATATTACTTGATAATACAATTTAATGAGTGAACAAATTTCAGACAAAACATATACGAACAAAAGATAATCCAATAACCAATCCTTTTAATTGTAAAATGCTAAGTCTGAAAAGGTCATATTCAGGAAAGTATCAATAAAATCGAAATTGTATACTAGTCGATCAACAAATGCACTAAACCCATAATTTGTACGGTGATCTTTCAAAAAACAGCTGTGACTGTCTTGTTTTCCTAATAGGAACTAAAAATAAGACTGACTGCAGCAATATTTCACAGTTAATCGCCCCGTTTAATAACTTGTGCAAGAAAACTAGTGTGCCATTTTTCTCCGAAACTCAAGGGTTTATAGGCCAGAAACTAGAACTCAGAAACAGAAAGTAGAAAGGGTTTATAGGCCAGAAAGTAGAAAGGCAGACAGCCCTTGGTATGGGAAATTAAATTTAAATAAAAGATATTTTGCAAATTTATTTTGTTCTTTTTCAAATCTGTAAATGTAACACTTATTTGAAGGACTCCATAAAATAGAACAGTACTTCAGAACACTCCGAATTAGGGAATTATAGATACAAACAATAGCTTTAGTATCAGTGACGTGCTTAGTATATCGTTTAATAAAGCCTAGCAATCTGAAATCCCTAAGTACTATGTTTTCAGTGTGCAAATTAAAATTCACCAAATCATTGAAAGAAGTAACAACTTCTAGACACACATCGTTTATAAAGTAAGTGGAAATCAATGGAATTATTGCACCTATAAAATCGGAATACTTTACATTTAGTTATGTTAAGAAGCAGGCAATTTTTTTTTAATTTTAAATTTTGGAGAACCCAAATCTGATACTTATAACTTTACGTACAGAAATTTGCAAAGTGTTAACAATAAGCGATTTCAATCTGATATCGAACTAATACCTTGGCACATAATGTATCATATGGCGGACATAAATAGCAAAGTTGATTTTTTCAACCAGTCATTATTCGACGTTATAAACCTGCATGCTCCCTTAAAAAATATCAGAGGTAAAAATAAGCCATACAGACCATGGATTACTCCTAATATTAGATTAATGCAGAGGCTTCGTAATAGGGCCTTAAATAAGTTTAGAAACACCAAAAATTGGATTGGAATGACTGGAACACATACAAACAGTATAGAAATCTTACTACTAGCGCAATCAGATCGGAAAAAAGGCTTATTTAACATATAGGTTTGGAGTGTGCAGTAATAAAGAAGCATGGCAAGAATTAAATAAAATTAATATTTCTAAAAAACAAAATATACAACTTCCCAATTCCTTGCCAAATGTAGATGAACTTAATACTTATTTTACTAATATAAATAAAAATAACAATAAGTCTGATGAAGAATTTATTAAGAATTTTAAGGAACATAAAATTACACAAAATGAATTTAAATTTAGGCTGATAACGCAAGATACAATAATTTCAATCTAAAAACCATAAAGGCTAAAGCATTTAGAGTTGATAATTTAAATATTACACCTGTTTTACTTTGTTGTCCTGCCATAATTAATCCACTAACTCACATTATAAATGTTTGTTTAGAAAAAAATCATTTTCCAGATCAATGGAAGGAAGCCAATGTTATTCCGTTGCCTAAAGTTAAAAATCCCACTGAATTTAAACAAATCCGTTCAATATCGATTCTTCCAGTTCTCTCTAAACTATTAGAAAAAATTATGGAACAGCAAATAATTGAGTATTTAAATATTAGTAATTTGATCCCTGAATATCAGTCTGGCTTCCGTAAAGGTTATGGTTGTGCCACCGCATTATCTCAGGTAACGGATGATATATTTAAAGCCCTTGATAATAATCTAGCTATTGTTTTGGTTCTTTTGGATTTTACTCAAGCTTTTGACACGGTCAACCACGAAATATTATTGGCTTTGTTGCAGTGTCTGGGTTTTAGCGATTCTGCGGTGGCACTGGTGTCTTCTTTTTTGTCAGACAGAAAACAAAGAGTAGTACTTGATGGTAAAATGTCGAAAGCCCTTAATGTTGCCTCTGGGGTGCCTCAGGGTAGCATTCTGGGTCCATTACTATATACTCTCTATACGGCGCAATTAATAAATAAATTTCAATATTGTAGCCATCATTGCTACGCAGATGATACCCAGGTATATTATTCATTTAAAAGTACTGATATAGCCGAGGCCAATAGGTGCATTAACGCGGATTTGGACACTTTATACAGTGAAACTCAAAAGCTCCTCTTAAAGATTAACCCAACCAAATCAGTAGCTATTCTTTTTTGTAGTGATAACAATCGAATGAATATTTTAGATAACTTAAATCTACACGTAAATAATGATCCAATAGATTTTAAAAACTCTGCCAAAAATTTGGGACTCATAATGGATCATAAACTTAGATTTAATGAACATGTTACTCTTAAACTAAAAAGTGGATATTCCGCCTTAAAAACAATATTTTCGCAAAAGGCACTTTTTGAGCTATAACATTAAGAAAATGTTTTGTGATGCACTAGTGTTATCATCTTTAAACTTCTGTGACACCATCTATGGACCTTGTCTTGATAATGCCGATGCTAATAGATTACAAAAACTCCAAAATTCCTGTCTAAGGCTTATTTTTGGTATAAGAAGACGTGAACACATTTCTCATAAGTTAAAAGAAGCAAATTGGTTAAATATGCACAATAGACGAGTCTTACATGCTCTTGTCCTTTTTTATAAAATTCTTAAGTTTAAGACTCCACCATATTTGCACAAAAAAATAACTTATCGTACTGATGTGCACAATCTTAATATAAGACGAAAAAATCTATTAACTATACCGTCACACAACAAAGAATTTTTTAAAACATCTTTTTCGTATTTAATTGCCCATTTAATAAACAAATTCAAAATAAATGAGTTTACTGTCTCAGAAAAAGTTTTCAAGAGAAAAACCAAACTACTTCTTCTAAATCATATTTAATTGATTGTCTATGCCACAAAATGCCAAATTTGAAACTTAATACTTTCCTTTTTCCCTATCCTTATCCACCTTCCATTTTCCTTTTAGTGTGTGCTTTTTTGCTTCTATGTTTTTTTTTCAAATTTTTAAAAAAAAATTTAACTGCTAGCTGCTTATAAATTTCTTTTTCATTTCTTATATTTTTGGCCTCAACAGAATCTGGGGAATGAACATCCCCTGAAATCTGAAAAACAAGGCCCGTTAGTTACCATGATTATTATCATAATAATAATTGTTATTTTAAGTTAATTCGTTAACTGTATTTATTGGTAACTAATAAACGTCTTATTATTATTATTATTATTATTATTATTATTATTATTATTATTATTATTATTATTATTGGTGCTGCACTATTCGACAAGTCTCTCAATGTCAGACTGCAGTTGATTGGAGTAGGAGAAAACTGGTGAAAATAATTTCAAGTCGTCTCTATATAAAAGACATTTAGATATTTTAAAACAAGATACTATGTCGTTTATAAAAAGTCAAAATAGGTTGGACTGATATGCGAGCCTTGGGGGACACCCGACGTTACAACAAACTGATTAAAAACTGAACCACAATCATTGATCTGTTGACTTCGATTAAATAAATATGACTTGATCCAATCAAGGTAGCTTCCAGAAATACCAATTTGCCGCAATTTGACTGTTAGAACCTGATTAGACACTACCAAACGCCTTGGATGTCTGTGTAGATAACATCAATCTGTTGACCAGTCTCAACTGATGTTATTAGGTAATTTTGAAATACCGCCGGATTCAAAAATTAAGTCGTATATTTTGTTCTAGAACGGCGCAGCAGTGCCACGCAAGAAATATTTAAATCGAAGGATTGATAGAATTAATTGATTGATAGACTTTATGTTGAATTCGTATCAGTTTATCCCTATATCACATTAAATCAATTGAATAAAGAAAATCTAAAAATACTAATTTACACTTTTAGAACATTTTTGATAAAAAAAAATAGGAATATAGATGGGCGATAATTGCGAATGCAGGGAAATAATATATTGTTCAATACTCTAAGAAATATTGTAAAGTTCCATTTAATTTAGGGTTCTTAATTGCCTAAGATGACATATGTTTATAGAAAACTTTATAAATTTATACTAGATAGAAATATAAATGTGTAAATATGTACGTAGTTAAAAAAAAATTAAAAGAAAAACAAAAAAAATAGAAAGTTAAAAATAGTGACAAAAAAATATATATATATATATATATATATATATATATATATATATATATATATATATATATATATATATATATATATATATATATATACCATTCGGATAGTAAGCAAAAAAAGGTTTATATTATGCTACAGTTAAAAAGAGTATATACATTTAATATACTAAATACCATTAATAATTTATATGTAAAAAAAGTTTAGATAATGTTTATGGGGCAAATTTTAATTACCATTCTTCAACAGATTAGTACAAAGAGATAAGCTGGTTACTTGGTACA